>RDPX01000020.1:3384894-3395052 GCA_003991215.1 Morbakka virulenta
TAGTGGAGGTTACACGATCAATTATACCAGCAACCCGAAGGTACCGTGCCGATATGGGTGAATGGCTGCAGCGTTATGAGGTCACTGATCGCGGAACCTGGTAGAAGTAACGTCCCTATCAAAATTATAAGCCTTATCCAGAGAACCGGGCAACTCTGGATGGACTGATTAATTCCCGTGTGTAAATCAAACATTTTATGGAGGTCTTAGATAATAATCAATTTGAACTAATACATGATATTGCTAATAATACCGTGGCACAAATGGATGCTGAAAATGAAGCAATTCATAAAAATCAAAACATTGTTCAAATATTGAACAACTGTGAGTGGACCGAAGAACAGAAACACAGAATAGTTTAATTAGATTCACAAGAAAGGAAAAGAGGATAAAACGTTATGAAACGAGTAAAAGACAGATGGGATGCAGAGTATCCAGAGAATAGAAGAACAGCACAAAATTTGATTGATAAAGCGAGAAGATTTTTAAAAAAGGGTGGGGAAGGCAGAATGAACCTGGCAACCAAAATCAAATATTAGAACAAGTGGAAGACCAAGTAGTGGAAGACGCACAGCAGAAATCATTAGAATGGACAACGGAAATGAATGTCAAGCTTCTCAACATAGACGATGAGGAACGGGCGAATGGTAGAGGCGTCACGAAACGTGTTAAAGCGAGATGGGATGTATTATACTCAGAGTACCAATCAGTAAGTTGGCAAAAATTGAGAGGTAATGCAGCTAGATTTAAAAAAGATCCGGAAATCAAAAACTTGATTTTGGTGAGACAGAGGGAGGTATTACAGGTACCNATCAAATATTAGAACAAGTGGAAGACCAAGTAGTGGAAGACGCACAGCAGAAATCATTAGAATGGACAACGGAAATGAATGTCAAGCTTCTCAACATAGACGATGAGGAACGGGCGAATGGTAGAGGCGTCACGAAACGTGTTAAAGCGAGATGGGATGTATTATACTCAGAGTACCAATCAGTAAGTTGGCAAAAATTGAGAGGTAATGCAGCTAGATTTAAAAAAGATCCGGAAATCAAAAACTTGATTTTGGTGAGACAGAGGGAGGTATTACAGGTACCAGAAACAAGAGTAGCAGAATATCAAGAGGAAAACTACAACAGTGAGTTAAACAGTGAAGGCAATCAACAAAACGAAGAAGGGGATGACCAAGTGAATGAAACGATTGTGATTGAAGACGAAGATCTTACCGAAGCAGATAAAGAACTAGAAAGATATTTTCAAACAGAATTGAACAACATGGAGCATTGCACACTGATCCATCTGGAACCGCAAGAGAAACTTCCAAAACTCAAAATTAGCAAAGAAGTCGAAAAGAGAGCCAATAAAATTCTCAGGCAATACCTACCAAACGCTGCCACTATTCCAGAAATTACAGATATTGTATATGCAATGGGAAAAGCAGTAGCTTATGCAAGTGGGATTAAGCCAAAAGAAGTAAACCAGAAGGGCAAGAGGAAAGCAAAGGACGAAAGTAGAAGAGAGCGTAAACTAAGAACTGGGATGAAAGAGCTGAGACAGAATATTGCATGGACGGCCAATGCATTGCATCGGAAAAGACAACAAAGAAAAGCAACGAACGACTTAACATCATGGAAATATTAATGTAAGATGAAGTGCCAGTCATGATGTTTGCGAAGACAAACGAGGTGGAAACGAAAAAATGAGCCCAAAAGACGATATCTGAAGCATAGGAAGCAAAACTAATGCACAGAAAAAATCCCAAAAGAGTGCACAAACCAGAGGTCAAATAAGNAAATTACAGATATTGTATATGCAATGGGAAAAGCAGTAGCTTATGCAAGTGGGATTACGCCAAAAGAAGTAAACCAGAAGGGCAAGAGGAAAGCAAAGGACGAAAATAGAAGAGAGCGTAAACTAAGAACTGGGATGAAAGAGCTGAGACAGAATATTGCATGGACGGCCAATGCATTGCATCGGAAAAGACAACAAAGAAAAGCAACGAACGACTTAACATCATGGAAATATTAATGTAAGATGAAGTGCCAGTCATGATGTTTGCGAAGACAAACGAGGTGGAAACGAAAAAATGAGCCCAAAAGAGTGCACAAACCAGAGGTCAAATAAGGGCACATAAGTGAGTTTAGAGTGCATGTCCCCAGACAGAAACTGAAGGAATGATCATAGCAGCACAAGACAAGAGCCTAGCTATCTTACCAACACATACTAATCAAAGAAGAAACGGATCCCATCTGTATGATTTGTAACAAATTTGAAGACACCATTGATCGCATGGTATCGGGCTGACCTACATTACCCTTAACAAAGTACACTCGGGGGCATTACAGGGCAACAGGCTACATCCACTAGAAAATCTGCACTCATTTTGGACTCCAAGCAGCACACATCAGCCACAAATTGTAACAGAAAATAAAACATCACAGTATTGTGGGTCATGCCCGTGAACACAGACAGTGAGATCAAAGCCAACATGTGAGAAATCATTGTAAAGTATAAAGAGGAAAAGTCCTGCATTATTATTGGCATGACCGTATCATGCGAAAGAAATATCTTCATCAAAGAACTCGAAAAAACTGTCAAAATACAAGGACTTCGAGATAGAAGTTCCAAGAATGTGGGGAAAATGGAGACGACAACAGTTCTCGTTGTAGTTGGTGCACTTGGCATCACCAAGAAGAGACTGGAAGGAAGATTAATATAGATCCCAGGAGAGCCAACAAGGGACTCCAGACGATCGTACTCTTTGGAAGTGAACACACTATCCGAAGAACGCTTTCCATAAACTAGACATATCCTGATTATAGCCCCAGAATAATGGTTTGATTCCAGCCCATCAGTTAAATTACATCAGAGTTGAAAAACAAACAAACAATAATATATAATAATAATAAAATAACAACACAATTGTGAGGAATACAATAATACTATACCAAATTTTTCAACTTCATGTGGTAATTTATTAACAAAAATCAATCAAACTTCAATTATGAAAATACTGGAATGCCTTACCTCCTTTTAGCTCAAACACTTCACCAATGAGTGAATACAAAGGTTCTGCTATTGAATCTTTTCTGTCTTGTGCACTATTAAAAATAAAGAAGAGTTTTTTATTAATTGGAGGAATAAGAGAGTTTTTAACATGTAGAAAAAAATAAAAATAATGAAGACGAAATAGAAAAAAGAAGATTATACAATGAAATAATATAACGCTACACTTCACACTTCCTTGCTGTCATCTCATGATACGGATACAGAGGCAGATACCAGAGGAAGACACCAGCACTCCAGCGCAAGGTACAGTGAACATAGAAATTTATGCTTTTGATTATGACTGAAGAAAAATTTCACATCAATAATACAACGACCAGATGATATCTGAAATAAACACAGACATAAGATCACGAACCCAAAAATAAAAAAGAAATTGGAACATATTGTTTCTGAGCTTTGGTTACAATCTACCATCATACATATGCCAGCAAGTTTGTATGATTCCACTCAAGAAAAGCATTTGGCTTGCAAGTAGAATGAGCTGCAAGATTACATTTGCAATGGTTTAATCTTGTCTCCAAGGTACATCTGAGTCACATTTAGGGCAAAGATAATCCTGATCATTCTTTTAATACACTTCTGTAAATTTCAAGTTTTTGTGAATTTTCTAGTGTGTGAATTCATACGTATTTAATGAACGATTCTATTATATGTAACAATATTGTTGTTGCAAAAGCTGTGGATAAAAGCGATTGAATCATAATTCATCGGTCCAAAAATTGTTTATCGCGTAATAACTTGTCTAAGAAATAATTTCTGGAGTCATTGGCTGATATCATATTTCAAGTAACAGTGAAATTTATTTATCATCTATTGACTATTAATTTTGCCACATAAAACCAGTGCGTCATTAAAGTGAGTTTCAACAGGCAACAATAGGCACCATTTTGGTGATGACAGATATCACCTTATGATCTTTGTAGTAGCAGTATACTGATCTATACAATTGAACTGAAAAGCTTAGTTCCTTTCTGTATCTGTTACCCTTCATTTACGTCCTGAGAGAAAATAGCTCATCATAACTCAATTTTAATTCCTTTTGATACAACTAAACAAATGGCATGTTTACCTTTCCTCGATTCCAATTTCCTGTAAAGAAATGACAACTAGGCATCAAATAATGGTCAAAGAAGGTTCCCAGTCAATAAAAACAAGTCAGTTTGGTACTTCCCTCGACAAATGTAAGTCATAACTTGTCAGGATTTATTGCTTACAGTTAACGATATTAATTATTCGTAATAATAATCTTATGATTATTCCAGATGATACTACAATACTATTCTTAAACCATTTCATATCCATAACTGGTAAAGTAAGACACAAGCTCAGTTGTGATGATTCCTAAGGGTGTATGCAAATTGAGTGTCCTATGAAAAAATGACAAGGCATCGATAAACTTTAAACAAAGCATTAAAAACAACTGGTAAACCACATCATTAAGTTACTACGAGATAAAACTAGGCTGCCCTTGGTCTGAGACTAAATCAAGAAAATAGATCACGGTAGCAATCCACTCTACCATTGAATAGAACCACAAAAACACTACCTATTACACTCTACACAATACATTGCTACCACCTTTGATTAAGAACAAAAGACTGCAGACAAAAACAATGTAAAGCATGAATCCAAATATGGTCAAAATTTCAAATGGGGCCACAACCACCTTAACGCTTTCGCGCTTAAATAGAAGTAAACGCTACTCTATTCGTTCGGTTACAGATATGTTATCTGGAAATGCTGCTCAACGTAATATAAATGATGAATAACAAGAACAGCAAATCAAGACAATATCAAGCACTATGGAATGAATCAAATTTACATATGTCATCTTTAAAAAAAGTTATCCGTACTTCTTGTAGTCCTGTAAACTCTCTCTTTACAAAGCTTTTGGTCTCGGAGTTTAATTGACTTTAACTTCAAGTTAATTTAAGTTAATTGGACACAAAATTAAAAATGCTCAGAAAATCCTGATTATTGGTAGCTATCTCAAACACTGTACCAAGTCGCCCAAAGGTGCGTGAATAAGACTAAATGTACGCGAATGCATTATTATTGTTGTTGAACTGCATCAACTCTTTGATTGAACTGCTGTGATTGAACATCAAAATTTTCGTGCGAAAGTTGTAGCTTCTTGTGTAGAATATTCACTGGCAATCATTTTGTGTTACAAAATCATGTTTGAAACAGTGCATGTCAACGGTACTTGCCAATGCGGCGTCGCTCCAGATTCCATACCGGCAAGATATGAACACTACCTTTATATACTACTACTACTACTACTACTACTACTACTACTACTACTACTACTAATATCATCATCACCATGTGCCATGCAATCCTGCGTCGGCGATCAGGGTCCTCCACTCTACTCTCTTATACATGGTCCTTATTGTCTGCGTGTTGCTCTCTTTTCCCAGCCACTTTGAAGTATCATCCATCGTTTTTTGCCTTCTATTTTTCCTGTTGTTGCCAATTTCTCCAGGCCATTTCTTCTCATTACATGCTCCATAAATTTTGCCTGATGTCTCCTTATTCCTTATCTTTTTTAGCAATGAGCGTGTAGTCTCTCCCGTTACTAGAACCTTCTTATCCGTCATTTCTTTCCGTACATGGTATTTTTAGCATTCTTCGAAGGAACCACATTTCTGTTGCCTCAAGTTGCTTCTTCATTTTATTTGTCTAACGTCCATGTCACAAATGCGCACAATAATACAGGCTTTATATAACATTGTAATAGCCCCGCTTTCAGTGTCTTTATGTTCCTGTTGGTAAGTACATGTTTCATTTTTTGGAAGGCAGATTTTGCTTGGCCTATTCTGCATTTTATCTCCACTTCAGATCGACCATCTGATGTTACCCAGGTGCCCAGATGTTTATACTTTTGCACCTGTTGAAGTCATTTTCCATTTACATTTGTGTACCATGTTGTTTTATTTTCTTTCTTGAGATCACCATTGATGTTGTTTGAACCATGTATTTGTTATGATCATATTGTTTCTACTAGTCCATTCTGCAAGTCGTCTACCTCTCTCGTTTATATTGCCCAAGCCATGTGGCCCCACCACATTTTCACTTCTTTCACTTCCCACCTTTGCGTTGAAATCACCTTGGATGATTATCATATCTTGAGACTTACAGTATTTCACTGCTTGATCAAGTTGATCATAAAAATTTCTAATTCTTCTTTGCTTTAAGATCTTGGTGCATAGATTTGAATAAGACCTATATCGAATGGCTTTCCATTCAATTTACTAATAGCACACAACCTGACAGTGCCCAATATCCTTCTAATGACTCAGCAGTTGCCGAGTCCAACAGTATTCATGTTTCTCTTCAACTGTATTTCTCCACCCGAGTATATCATTTGATGGTCACCAGTTTTCATGTTACCTGCTCCGATTCATCTCACTTCACACAATCCCATTATGTTCATCTTTACCCTGTGCATTTCTCTTTTTATGTTGTCTAACCTCCCTGCTTGATATAGCGATCTTACGTTCCATGTACTAATTATTTTTTGCGAAGTCGTTTGATTACGATCGGGTGCCACCTGGCGCACATGGCGGTCCCTATAGGACGAAGCTACTCCATTGTTGATGGAGTCACCATTGATGTCGTTATCTGAAATTGTAAAGTGAATTTCTATGATTGTACAAGGGATGATACAGCAGTGGTTTCCCGTTGCCTTCTGTCATGCTTTGGAATAAGAGTTATCCTTCTCCTAGACAGGTTTCTTTCCCAAGCTAGACGAGCCCTATCTGTTCTCACTGTTTGAGCCAATTGATTACATTAAAGCTATATGTAACGACTGGAATTGCCAGTGTATTTATTGCTTCTATTTTATTGTTAGAATTAAGCTCCGTATTAAAAATACATCTAACCCTTCTGTAGAACTCTTTTTTAACTTTCTCTTTCATACTGTTGTGTTAGATTCCGTCACTTTCATCAATACCCAAGTATTTATATATTTCTCCATGTTCAAGTTCTTTAATGGTTTCATGATCGTCTAATTCTATGTCACTTGACTGTACTAGTTTTCCTTTCTTAAAGGTTGCTTTAGCACACTTATCCAATCCGAATGAAATATTGATGTCATTACTGAAAGTCTTGACAGTTTGCAATAGCCCTTCAACTTCACTATCATTCATTGCAAACAACTTTAGATCGTCCATATAAAATAAGTGATCTAAAACTTTACCATTAAATTTGTATCCAAAGCCTGTTGCATTAAGCAGTTTCGAGAGTCGGGAAAGGACAATACACAATTTATGTTAATGCGATGGGGTTTAAGAATTCCGTTTTCATGGCTTAAAGAGAGAGCCGTTTTCCACATCCTCATGCTACTTCGTATGAAATTGACGATTACTGGAGAGACTTTGTACAGCTCAAGCGATTTCAAAATCCAGCTTTGTGGAATGCTGTCAAAAACCTTCCTGTAATCAATCCATGCTACACTTAGGTTTCTATACTTCGATCTACAATTTTCCAAAACCATCTTGTCTATGAGTAGCTGATCTCTACACCCATAGGACCCATGTTTACAGCCTTTTTGCTCTTCGGGATATAAGTTATTTGCTTCAAGAAACGAATAAGTTCTATAGGTAAGAATTGAGGTAAGTAATTTTTATGTAGTACTTAAACAGGTAATTGGTCTGTAGTTTTTTGTTTTTTTTGTCCCGTTGGTTTTCGGTAATAGATATGTAGTGCCTTCAGAAAGCCACTGCGGACATTTTTCGGGGTTGCTGAGGAATTGTGCAAGTTGTTGGACCATAATTTCATGACAAGAGTCAAGACAATTCAACCAGAAAGTATTAACTTTATCAGACGCAACCTGGAATTTCTAGCTCACGCGGCTAGGTTTTTTATTCAAAGTTTTCCTTCTCCTAGGTGGAATGCCAACCAAGGCTAATGAGCTCCACCTACCCAGGGCTAACACGTACTACACCTTGCCCAAGGGTGACATGGAGGTAGTTGTGGCAAAGGGTAACTTCAGGACGCTTATTATTATTATTATTATTATTATTATTATTATTATTATTATTATTATTAGGCTCCATAGCTTCAAATTACCGGCCGATTGCCTGTTTGCCAATTCTTTGGAAAATCTTGACTGGAATACTGAGGGACAAAGTCCATGGCCATCTTTTGGAAAATGACCTGCTGCCTGACGAGCAAAAAGGGTGTAGACGGGATTCTCGTGGAACTAAAGACCAGTTATTAATAGACAAAGCCATAATTAGAAACTGTAAAAGAGCAAAAAGGAACTTGCATATGGCGTACATAGATTACAAAAAAGCGTACGATATGGTACCCCATTCGTGGCTTATCGAAACACTCAAAATGGTAGGAATAGCAAGTAACATCAGAGAGACACTCGAGAAAAGTATGTTTAACTGGAAAACTGAACTCACTGCTAATGGAGAGCCATTAGGCGAGATTGAGATCAAAAGAGGTATTTTTCAGGGTGACACGCTATCACCCCTTCTTTTTGTAATCGTATTAATCCCGTTGTCTTTGGTTTTACGAAATACCAAACTAGGATATACCTTTTCTAAATCAGATGTTACTGTTAACCACCTTCTGTTTATGGATGACTTAAAACTTTATGCTAGATCTGAAAGAGAATTAAACTCGCTCGTCCATACGTTGAGGATAGTCTCTGAAGATTGTGGAATGAAGTTTGGATATGATAAATGTAAGACAGTTTTCCTTAATAAGGGTAAAATTGGTAAGGCAAGTGTTATCGAAATGCCGGATGGAGAGAAAATTAGAGAAGTCGAAGAAAGTGGATATAAATACCTGGGTATAATACAGGATGAAGGTTCTCGTACGACAGACATGAAAAATAAACTTGAAACTGAATATCTACGACGAGTAAGGAAGTTAGCTAAATCAAAATTGTATGCTGGCAATGTGATCTCAGCGATAAATCAATGGGCATTAGGAGTCATGAGATATAGTGGAGGCGTGATTGACTGGAATATAGGAGATTTGACAAGCATCGATGTGAAAACGAGAAAGATTTTGACTTGTAATGCCCTGTTCCACCCAAGAGCCAATGTAGCACGACTCTATTTGAAAAGGAAGGATGGTGGAAGAGGTCTCACTTCAGTAGAGCAGTGTGTAAAAAGTGAGGAGAATAGCCTTTGGGAATACGTTTCAACTAATCAAGAACGACTATTGAAAATGGTGGTAAAAGAGGATTTCCTTATAGAAAAAACTGGAAGAGAAGAATATTTGAAACAACATACTAAAATGTTGAGACAAAATTATCACGGAAAAGCTCTGCATGGTAGATTTACGGAAGCTATAGCAGAACAAGCAGATTTAAACAAAACGTGGTTGTGGTTAAAGAGCAATTACGTGAAAAAGGCAACTGAAGCCTTAATTACAGCTGCTCAGGACCAAGCACTTAGAACTAACTGGGTTAAAGCTAACATTGATAAAACTGAGATAAGTTCTGTGTGTCGAATTTGTCATGAGAAAGATGAGACAGTGTCTCATATTGTTAGCGGTTGTTCTGAATTGGCAAAGAGAAGGTATGTGTTTAGACATGATCTGGTAGCTACCAGGGTGCACTGGGAGCTATGTAAAAAATACAAAATTGATGCGAGCAAGGTTTGGTATGATCATGTTCCGCCTTCTTCTTGCATGTCTAGTACAGGTGTTGAACTTATCTGGAATACACCCATTCTTACTACAACGAAAGTAAAACATTATATACCTGATATCGTAGTCAAAACAAGTAATAAATGGATTCTTATTGATATAGCTGTTCCAAAAGATCATCGAGTGAGAGAAAAACATGCCGAAAAAATTCAAAAATACATTGACCTGGCTGGTGTCATTCGTGTAGAGCAGAAAGTTGAGACTTCAATAGTCCCGATAATTGTCGGGGCTCTTGGAACGATTCCATTCGAACTTGAAAAGTATTTGAAAGAATTAGACCTTCCTGATATAAGCGGTAGTATACAAATATCAGCAATCACAAGTACTGCCAGAATTTTGAGAGATGTTTTGAACCTCTAAGATTAGGGAATAATCCGAGACTCAAATCGAACTTACACACCCAGTAAATTGTTTACCGAC
>RDPX01000020.1:3398419-3413856 GCA_003991215.1 Morbakka virulenta
TTATTATTATTATCTTAGTTTGTAGCATTTGCACAGGCTGTTCTTAATGCCGCTTTGTTCCTCTTGGGCTAGCCACAACTAGCAGCCAAAGGCCAAGAGGTTTCCTTCTCCTTACATTTCTAAAACTTTTCTAAGAATCCTAGCTGTTCCTAATAAGGCTGTCTTTTGTATTATACCAATGTCTAACTCAATTTTTATCATGTCAGTCCATCTCTTGAAATTTTTGCTTACACACCCCAAAGCTCCAACAACAATTGGTACAACACGAGCATTCTTCAGTGACCAAAGCCTTTTTAATTCAATTTTAAGGTTTTGATATTTTTCAATCTTTTCCTGTTCCTTATCATGTACCCTACAATCTCCTGGTACAGCAACATCAATAATGATACAAGATTTTCTTTTCTAATTGACCACAATTAGATCAGGTATTCTGGCCTCAATAACATTATCACACTCTATGTTAATATCCCAAATCAATTTCATGTCATCATTTTCAACTACTCCCTCCGGGCAGTGGTCATACCACTTCTCCTTCCTTTCAAGATTTCTCACATAATTTCCAATGGATTAGTTTAGCAATGTTATCATGTCTATTATTATTATTATTATTATTATTATTATTATTATTATTATTATTATTGAGTGGTGGAGCAATACGAGTCCATGGGGGACTCAGCGGTAGAAACGCCAGCAAACCCATCCGACTCCAAGCCTGATAAGGATAAGCTGAAATTATCTTCGAGCATTTCGTACGGTGAAGCTTAAAATTCTCTGGAGGACTACCAATTGCATTTCGTCAAATGATTTCACCAAAGTGATCAATTGTCAGGACGGAACAATGACAACATACAGCAACAGCTAACTTTATCTCTGCCTTTTTTTGTAGCCTTACTCTCCTTCGTAGTAGCTGCAGCAGGAAAGGTAATTTTTTTATGTGCTTGCATAAAAAAAAAATGGTCTCAGCCTTTCAAATTGCATTGGATTTGGAAATGACGGCGCAAGTAATATGGTTGGTGAAAACAACTCTTTGTGGTCCAGAATACGCAGAGTCACCAAACTGTGTGGAGATGCACTGTATTTGTCACAGTCTTGCACTTTGTATTCAGAAAGGCTTTGACAAGTTATCACCTCACCCAGGCCTTATTATCTCAGAAATACCAAAATGGTTTTCGAAAAGTGCTTTAAGGCGAGATGCTTACAAGAAACTTTTTCGAGTAATGGATCCCAACTGCGAAAGAACAGCAATACCAAATCCATTTCAGAAGATGTCGGCGACAAGATGGCTTGTAAGGGTCAATGTGCTCTACAATATTCTTGTTAATTGGGAGGAGCTGAAGACATACTTCTCTTGTGCAAACCCAACTGAGAAAGCAGATGCCCGATATAAAGCAAGAAAGGCTGCTGGTATGCTGAATGATTATATTAACAAGCACTACTCTCATTTTGCGACTCCAATTGCTAAGGAGTTTGAAGAAGCTAATCCCATGTTTCAAGCAACTAATGCAGACCCAGAGATTCTAATGAAAGAGCTTAACATCCACTACAAGTCTCTGAAGCAAAAAGTTTATGACAGACATGGAAATCAGTTTACCTCTGTCAAGTGTAAATTTTTGAGCGAAGTTTCTATCTGAAGCAGACACATTGTTAAGAAGAGATCCAGGGAGCCGGGATAAGCAAGAAACTGTTTTATCAATGAAGAAAAGATGCCAAGAGATGCTGCTTCAGCTCGTTGTGCAAGTCGAGGAAAGGCTCCCAAAGAATAAAGAAATATTTTCTGGAATCAGTGGTTTGTCATCCAATGCTGTACTATCACAGACCAACCCTTTTCCATTTTCAACGCTTCCATTTCCGCATTAGCTACATGCCGAATTTGACAAAACTGAAAGTCAACACCGAAAAATAGTATGCCATATGCGGGCTGAAAAAAACGTTTTCTAAGAAGTAAAGATTCCAACGGGATTTCAAAATATGCAGATTCTGCCCGGAAGAAATCTTACAGAGAACTGGCCACCTATGCTTTATCTTGTTTGTCAACCCCTGTAAGCGATGCAGTGGTAGAGAGAATATTTTCCCTTGCTACATGCATCGAAACCAAGCTACGCAATAGAATAAGTTTTAAAATGTTGGATGCAATACTATCCGTAAGAACATCTTTGTTATTGGATGAAAAATGCTGCAGAGTATTCGTTGTTTCCAGCAAAATACTTCATCAATTTAATTCGGCAACACTGTATTCCCAGGATAAAAATGAGGGTGAATATGACATTTCAACATTGAACTCTTTGAACTAACTTTATTTCATACGTTTTTTTGCTGTAAGAGGCTTGATGATATATCTTTATATGACTTTTGATGATATATATAATCCAGGTTTTGATAATTGGCTACTTTTTTCGCATTTCTACTGAGAAAACAGTTGAGGAGGAGCAATAAACTATCAGAAACTGGGTCTCTGCGGAGGAGATGGTCGTAGATAATTTGGGATTGATTTGGGATTATTTTATTCTAAATTTGGGATTGGGTCCAAATTTTTATCTGGCAACCCTGGTGAGAGACATTTCGATTGATTGAAATATTTTGCCACATACGATGACCTCTTGATGGAATTTTAATTTTTTTTCCCTGTCAGATGGTAACTATCGCAGTTTCAAAAAACGTATTTTTCACATAATTAATTGTCAGCTTCATTAGCTTTAAATGTTGGAATTCTGTTCTTGTTAATCAATATGTATGAGTTTTATTGTAAAACTCTTTCGCTTCTGAGTGCTTTCTTTCATCATGCAAATTGGGTGTGTCTAAGTTTACGGTCAACTCATCTCTTCTTCACAGTTTCATACCATTGTATGGTTTATTACTGGGGGGAAAATCTACATTTGTCAACTGTGATAATCTGGTCAATTCCATAAGTCTACAACACAAATGCACTACACCGATTTCTTTAAATTCTATAAACCATTTACTGCACAAGAAAGGATATGTTCAACTTGTTCCAACAAGCTTTCTCCTCTAATAGACTGCGATTTTTTCGTTCCATTTTGCGTAAAAAATCAAATTTTATTTACGTTTAAAGAAACTTTAGCAAGGATCATGATCATGCTTCATAAATTTCTGTACATGACCTTATCAACGTCAGTAAACTCACAATTTCCTTTTATTACAGTAATCGCATTAAAATCAAAATAAAGACGTTTTTATTTATTCAGATACATTCAAACAAATAATTCGTCGTAAAGAACTTAAATATCGCAATTAAAATTATATTTATATTAGTCCAAAGCTTTTTCGGTGGTACTCGACTGGAATGTGAAGCCAGAAAACATAACTTTATTGCTATCAAATCAGTAGCTTGACAACAGCTCACTAACTTTCTGAAACTGGCTGTTTAAAACATTTGAAGCCTCGTTACAAGTTATTTTTGTCTACCTGAAAGGGTATGATAAAAGTTGAATACGAACTGCCTCTAAAAGCTGCCTCTAAAAGCTGCCTCTGAAGCTCCCGATTGGAACGGCGACCTTACTATAAGAAATATATACTTCTAATTTTGATCTAGAAATTTTTCCGTATTTGCATTTTGAGTAACAGATACTGCCCTATTAAGTCTATTTTATGTTCACTTGTACGAGGATTATATTTTAGATAAGAATGGCATCAGAATAAGAACAAGAATATCAGTTGAATGTTTACAAAAACAAAATACGCTCTTTTCTTACCTACTTTTATTGGTCAAAGTTAGTTTTTCAACATGTGTTCAATATACTTAGGTAATCTCTTTATGCAGTCAAGTTTTATTTGAATTACTTTTGTGGTGGGAATTTCGCGGTGAAGTGCTTCTGCAACGACATTTTCATGCACTGGGTCAATAAAACGAATCCCTCTTATTTAGGAGAACGTTGATTCCATTTTTGTTCATGTGGGCATAATTCTATTACATATTTCAATGCTTTTCATATGTTTGTGAAAGAAATAAACCCACACTCTTAAAAATAAAATTCAACAGTTTTCGCTAGGGGAAAATACGTTTCTCGTTGTTTTCTTTTAATGATTGTCTACCTCTTCGCATATAAACATTGCTTAATTTTTTTATCGATCTAAAGCAGGAAAAAGTGTGCTATCTCGTTGCAATATTCTTTGGAGGCAACATCCATGGGAAATAGCTAAAATAAAAATTGCTCAGGATGTGCCTCTTTAGGTAACTGGATTTTGTTGTTACTGCTTGACATATGATGCAAACCTTCAAGCCTGCATAAGAAGCACTAAAGACACAACATTTCCTGTATGGTCACGTGATTTAGAATTTCTTCGTTTTGTTCATTTCAATAAAACTATTTCAACCAGTACAACCTGCAAACGTTTAAAAGGTTAAAAGAACAGGGAAAATATTTAAATGATACATTACTTTTTAAGAAAAATTAACTACTTAAGACAATAATGACATTGATGACAGCTTTAAAAACAAGGCTGTCAATAACAGAAAGAAAAAAACCCAGCTAACAGATACAAAGTATTTTACTCGGATGAAATTACACCTAAATCTATTTGTTTTGACCAAAACCAAAACAAAATTATCGGTCAGAATGTTGTAATTTTCATCGTCTTATTGAAAATGCACATGTCAATTTTTTTAGCACCCAATGGTAACATAAAAAGCCTTTATCGCACACTTTCTATGTGTGAGAATTAAAAGGAATTGGGACTGATAGATATTGTTTATACTACTTAATAGTCCACCGGTGTTAGGTCTTGGGCTGTAAATGCAGTTTGTAGGAATTGTCATATAAATAAACACAAATATATAAATATTCACAAAACATCTTACCTCCGCATCAGCTTCATCATCTCCTGCAGACAATATGTCCGGAAAAGACATATTTTGTACTGTTCTGCAAAAATAAGGGGAAAAAAGCAATCGATAAAACTGTAACTTCGAGATAATACGTATCAATAAAAAACAAATTAGAAAGGTACCACTGGCTGTCTCCCGGTACTTACATAAGGACAGTGCATTCCAGAACTCCTCTATTATTGTTCAATAAAATATTGAATGATCAATAAAATAACGGCTGGTAACCAGACGTGCTAACTCTAAGTTGGAAAAGATCTCATCTTTGCATGCAGTGTTTATCTGGCAAGTGCTGGATTTAAGAGAGTTCATTTTTAACAATAAAGCTAACAAAAATGAACCAAAATGGGGACGTTGGCCATCAGGTGTTTATGCTCTTCATTTCTGATTAACGTCAACTTAAATTTGGTCTCTCCACTTGCTTAAAAGTTAATTAAGGTCTTGAAATGGAAAACAGAGATTTTCGTGGGGGCCCAATATATCTGTGAACTCAATGGGAAACTCAATTTTCATTAGAAATATGTATTGGTGATAAGAGTGATTGATATGAGAATCATGACGATAACGACCAAATGTGTGACGTTACTGCAGATTTTCTTATGATTATTTAACGGTAGTACTAGTAGTGAATAATAATAATGATGATGATAATAATGGTAATTTCGTTTATGGTGACGATTGTCGTCATGATTATAATGGATGGCGATGACGATAACGATAATGATAATAATTATGGTGATAGAGGAACAAAAGGTAATAGTATGTGAAAAGAATTATCTCTATCATTAATCATAACATAAAAGGATGATTACCCTTTCAGAGAAGAAATAAAAGAACTGCTTCTGTCTTTTTCTTGTGGTGTTCTGAAAAAAAAGAAATATATGTAAGTGTGTCTTTTTTACTTGAAAGAAAACACATTGAAAAAATTCAAAAAATAGGTCGAATTCTTAATAATTTTAAGGATTGCTTACTAGCACTTCATGTCCTGTTTCTCTGGCAAATGGAAATCTGTATCCAATATATAAGTAACAAGGTCAGGACTCCAATTGCCTGTTTAAACATTTCTTTTCTTAAAAGAGTATAAAAATAGATTAAAATAACAATTTAAAACCTCTAGATTATACTAAGGATTGTGAGCGGAGCTTCAATTTAAATGAGAAGGTCTGTCCATTTCAGGTGACCAGGGTAAGCAGATGGCTGATAAGATGGGCTTTAACTTCAAACATGACTGCACTGTTCTGTGAAAAAATGTGTTTCTTGCTTATTATTGTTTATGCTGTATCCTCCGGTAGCAAGCCTTGAAACAATTTTGGCAAGTTTAGCTTTGTGGCGTCCTCTTTTCCTGTCAGAATCTTGAATAGTACGATCAAATATAATTTTTTCAGTCTCTTTTTCGAGTTGCAGAGGATTAGTAACTTCAACACTCTAGCAGTAGGCCTTAAAACCATTTCAAAAAAACCCTGCTTTATGCAATTCCCTTTTTTTGTCGGAATCTTGCATCGTAATATATCATCTATTATTCTCGTAAAGTTTTTTGAGCAGCATAGGATTAATAACTCTAACCTTTCCTGATAAATGAGGTGTAAGTTACCACACACCAACTAAAAGGCAACCCTTCAGAATTCTTCTATCACGATTATATTTTTAAATAGATACCAAGTGAAATAAATACCCTTCGTTAAAATGTACTAAATATTAAAACATTAAAAATATATCTTTAAATATGATATTATACCCCAGTGAAATCTTTTGTCTAATCTGTTCCGAACTTGGACTAAGGAATGAGTAGAGGTCCTCACTTTGACAAAGTCTTTCATCTTCCAATAAAATCTATAGAAAAAAACACCATCAAAATTAAGCGTCCAAAACGACATGACTAGCTAATATCATTAAAGATGCAACAGCAGGCTTAATCGACTTAATTATTCTCAATTATTCCTGAATCCCAACCCCTCACTCAAACACATGAATTTTGGGGGATTATATCAAATCAAACAAAAACTACATTATTAAACAATTTAAAGACTCAATATTAAACATCCCATGTCAAATGCCACACCAGTTACCTTAACGCCACTACGACATAAATTGAGGTTGAGTTTTGGAGCAGACAGACCACAGGAAAGTTGTAATAGAGGTTTAAAACAAGTGTGCCCCTTTTTGATTGTTTCTTCAAATTACTCTGAAGGCATAAAGAAATTATGTCTCCCTTAAGTGAAATGACAATTAAGCTAATGGCAAGGCATAACTATACACATTGTTAAGAATTGAAACAGCATCATGGCAGTACAAAAATTTATAGTTACAGTCAAATATTCTTCTGAAGATTGGCGGAACCTCTCCAGAGCATCTGAATCCAATTTCTTTAATTCCTTCTTTGATGGGATTGGCATCTCCTTACTCATCCAGCTACAACACTATAAATCGGAAAAAATAAGTATGATAAAAAAAGACGCCTGAACTTTCTCAAGAACATGACATATGTGAAGATGGACCAGGGTACCTATCACCTGACATCAAATGAATAAGTAATGGTTTCCAAGGTTACAAAGGATATTAGTACATCTCAACTGATAAATTAAGGCAGCACACAATACTACATTTTTTTATCAAAATATTATATGCTTTAATAGTAACCTTAACTGTATAAAAAGTACGAAATTATACCAAAGCCATTTCACAAAACGTTTTTTTAAAATCTGTTTTACTTTATGTGTTTTTCCAAATCCTCTGGTTCAATGTAATTCTTAAATTCCCTTTTCTGCTTTCTGCCCTCGGTGATGTGATGCTTCTCACTTTAGATGAAAGTATGTCGATACCCCATAGAAGGCTGAGATGAATTATAAAGCAAAGTGATACAATCTCTCTGCCTCATAAAAATGCCACTGTGAAAATTATACAACTGACGGTGTAGCTCACATAGCTCAATTGATGAAAAAAGTATTCATGCAATTTGGTTTTAAACGGAGTTACAGAAAAGCCTGTATTGATTTCTTGTTCTTTATGGAGTACTAAAATTCAAGATCTGAGAAACGGTTTTGGTATGTAGCTTTTGTTGCCACAATTAACCAACAATGAATATTGTTTCATTTTTGAACCAGATAATGTCCAAATAATCCAGCTTTTTATCAAAATGAAATTTGGTCATATTTCTTTCAAGAACCCTAGCCTGCTATGTACAGTATTCCTGTCTTCTGCTTTTCTGTTGTTGTACAAACGGTGGTGGTATAACTTGGAAGATCCCATTTCCTTTATACTTCTGAACCTTGCCGCAAACGCCTATTTCAACATCAAACCAAGATTTACGGTTAAAGAAACTATTAAAAAACCAAGCAACTCAAAGTTTAGAATGTCGTTTCGTAAAAACTCTAAAGATTCACCGTAAAATGTATTAGCGTTGGAATAAAACTCAAAAAAAAGTACACCAGGTTTTTGGTTAAGTTTTTGATTTACCAATCGTCATGACTGACACCAAAATAACCACTTGTGATATAAAAGTTCAGAATGGCTGAATAAGGCACATACTTTTGTCTGCGCTAGTCATTTTAAGTAACCGCACAGACAGACGTGGATTGGAAAAATGTTCTTGGGCTATCCTAATCATAAGCCTATATGTTGGTCATTGTACTTTGTCTTCTATTAATATAGTTGCATATTTTCCTTTCATTTCATTTTAAACATATTCATCCTGGGATACAATTCAGTTTACTACAATAAATAAACATTTTCTATGGTCGCAGTAACAAAACTGAACAAAAACTACTAACAAGCCAAAAGATTTATATACGTAAATTGTTTACAAAAAAAAATATATTTGCGAGGTAGATAAGTTGTTCTTGACTACTCTCAGTTAAAACTTCAGAACAGACAGCAAGTCACCACTCTTATTTATAATTTCCGTTTCAACCATTGGAAATAAAAATGGCCATCACATAAATGATGTTCTCGATCAGATGTATTTGTGACCTTAAGCAAAAATCTAAAAAACATAAATTGCACCAAGAAGAATTTGAACCTGTTTTAATTCCTGTTGTTTTAATCACCAGCTGTTTTACCAACTGTGCGTTCTTAAGCAAATCATTTTTGCCAACTAAATTTTCACTTGAATGCAGCATTCTTCTCTCATTTTCCTAATTTTGAATACTAGTCACTTTAGATCGTATGTGAACAAAATTTCCAGCCAAAATTTAAAATGCTATTATTAGTACGTTTGAGATATAGATTAATCTGATAAGTGCGGGGCTAGCCTAGAATTAGCGAAGCTAGACTCCCCTGTCACTGACGATTAAAAAAACATTATTCTATGATAATAATATAATTTAATAATATAACGTAATTTTATATAACAAAGCAATAGAAATTCTTCGATTCGTGTAACCCAAAAAAAGTACCGAGCTTCGCAACATACCTGAATTACCTTTCTTGGCTCCTAGGCTGTATGGTGTATACGTTACGTATATACTTTCTACATACTTACAAAAGAAAAGCGGGTAATATTTGCACAGAGTACTTCAAAACTCCTTTCACGGGTTAAAAAATGTGTTGTCCGTTCAAAAAAGTGATTTTCTTTTCTCCTCTCAAACATCACAAAAAAGTTCAAGGAGGGTTTTTTGATGATGTTTTCACTTAACAATGTCAGAAGCTTCACTGTGAAGGACTATATTTTCGTTAATTTTTTCACACCTTTGTCATTTTTTACAGATCAGTTTCATCTTCTTCCAGTTCAATCATCGAAAACATGTACAACATAAAGAGTTATAACTTTTAGCGGATAAATAGACAAATAAGTTCCTACTTCTAACCTTCAAAGGGGTAATTTGATAACCAACCACTTTGCCTCTGGCAGGGAAAAAATATCTCGCTTACTGTAAAATCAATCTACTGTTATCTGTTTACGTATTAAAACCTTCCAACTACACGAAATTCAACTCCGCAACGTACTACATTGTAGCGATAAACTAAAACAGAAAAAGATACAGAGCGTCAACATTGTTCTTTGCGTTTAATAGTGGCGTCTAACAAAAGAACTGGCACAATACTGATTCACAGTCGTTGACGTCCATCAGAATGGACCTCAACGACCTGGGACTTAGGTATTGCTTGAGTCCACGTAGGCGAGTCCAGATAAAGGCAGGATTTGTAAGGCTGTGTGTACATCCAATGACAAAATAGGTATTATAAAAGCTGACAAAAGCACACGTCCAAAATGGTGGGATCAGATTTACTATTACCCTCTGTTTTGTTCCATGCACTATCTCTAGATCAATAAAACAAATTGAAACTTAGGTTCTTTACCATTAAGAACAATAGGCGTTTCATAGCCTAAACCATAAGCTACATCAACCGATTTAATGCCAGTCGAGAAAATGTCTAATTAATAAGATGGTGGCGTCCGAACGAGCCTAAGATTTACGGAAATAGCTACTGAAAGTTAAATAAATACCTCTTTTAATTTTGCATGTAGTGCATAAAAATCTTTTAGGCCTCGAAGAACAACCCAACCAGTGGAAAGAGCACCTGGATCGCGGATCTTTTCAGCACTTTCATCACAGGAGACACATATCACAAACAATGGGTTCTTGGAGTCATCTGGATTTAGCTATTTGTAACACAATGTAAACAAATGGGAAAAATCACAGTTTGCCGTGTACATTGACAATAACTAAGACATTTATTTCAAACAGTAAAAAATTTCAGTATAATGTAATGTCGTCTGTTCTACGGTTAAAAGAACAAAAGAGAGTAAGGGATATATATATATATATATATAGTGGGGGAGAAGACAGACAGTAAGAGAGGGGGTAGGGGAAAAAAACAAACAAAATAAAATAAAACAAAATAAAACGAAAAAATTAAACAAAATAAAACAAAATAAAAATAAAATAAATAAAATAGAAGTATATATATGCACGCATAAAAACACAGCCGGAAGTACTGTATAAATAGAATCTTTCAATGCCTTTATAACAAGATTTTGTACAACAAAAAATAAATTAGTAATACCATTTAGGGATTGTAGCACTTATAGCATTTAAGGGTATTTTCATAGTCTACACGTATTTATATCGTTGTTCTCTTTACGTTGCCGCTGCTGAAACCATTGGTGTAAAATGGAAATTAATCCCTTAAATGAAGAATATTACNTATATATATATATATATATATATATATATATATATAGATATATATATATATATATATATATATATAGATATATATATATAGTGGGGGAGAAGACAGACAGTAAGAGAGGGGGTAGGGGAAAAAAACAAACAAAATAAAATAAAACAAAATAAAACGAAAAAATTAAACAAAATAAAACAAAATAAAAATAAAATAAATAAAATAGAAGTATATATATGCACGCATAAAAACACAGCCGGAAGTACTGTATAAATAGAATCTTTCAATGCCTTTATAACAAGATTTTGTACAACAAAAAATAAATTAGTAATACCATTTAGGGATTGTAGCACTTATAGCATTTAAGGGTATTTTCATAGTCTACACGTATTTATATCGTTGTTCTCTTTACGTTGCCGCTGCTGAAACCATTGGTGTAAAATGGAAATTAATCCCTTAAATGAAGAATATTACAAGCAAACGAACCTAGAAAATTAAATAACGACGCACTCATTTTACTTCTAAACAGCTCCTACGAAATTCTAACCAAAAAATATTTATCTCTAAAAGCACTTGAAAAAACCTCTGCATTTCACATTTAAGTCGAAAACAAATTTTGGGTTGCAGTACCTGGACACTTGCAACTTTTGCTCTCCAATACCCAATTAGTTCGCTCCACAAGTCTACAAATGAAGAAAATAAATAAAATTGATATAAACTTGTCTAGTGAAACCATGCCAATCGCTAGATAATTTTAGTAGGGAAGGTGAAAAGCTAGCATGACTCAGAGTGAGCACGAATTCAGAAAAAGAAAATTTTTGTTCTATATGGATATCGACTCAAACGCAGTAGCGTTGGCAACAGAACTACAAAATATGCAACAAAATCTCATTGCTGGAATAACGTAACTAATGTGTGTTGTTGCTTGGGGATGTGGGGTGTGTGGTCACAAATGATGCAGACAAAATTTTGTTTCAGGAACTTTCATCCCTCTATCTCACCAGTAATTGCATGACAAAAAATAATAATTACTAGAAAAATTGTCGGCATTGCTCCAGACCCCCTCTCTCTCCTTGCAGACCGACGTTACATGGTAACAACCCGACGCCGGTAAATTTTTCCTACACAAGAATACGATTAGCCACATACATAGAGTAACACATGTAAAATATAAAACTATAAAAGACTCAGCTCAATTTATCGTGCCATTAGACTCCCATCATTACCGCAACTTTCAGCCTTTGGGGTGAAAAGCTCTGAAATATCGGCCTCGTGTTTTTTCATTTGCAGGTTTTGTATGTAAAACACACAGTGGGTTCGGCAAACATATGAATGCTAAGGCAAAACTGTGTCTAATAACATTGTTTTTACTGGCACCAATTGCAAAATTTGCACGTTATCAAAAATATTCGTCGCAAATGAGGTTTTATTGCGCAAATAATGCGGGAGGAGAGAGTCATTCGAGGATATGGGGAGGCGCAAACAACTGACGTAAACTATATTTCTGTGATATTTTTCCAAAAAGTCCTATTTTGCTGGTTTTCAATTACTCTTGTAAATTTCTCAATGTCATAAATGACTCGCACGAGGATCCATGGCTTAATGGTTAGTGTAACTTCACCGTAACCAAGAATTCTGGGTTCGATTTCCCGAGCGGGCGAGTTTGGAACTTCACAAAAGAAAAAGCCATCGGTTGGCGTCAGGAAGGGCATCCGGCCAAGAAATTCCTCACTGCCAAATCCAAGTCCCTGTAAAGGGCACCGTTTGAGTCCCAGTTACTGGGGGTAAATGACGTTAAAACAAAAAAAAAAAAGAAAAAAGACTCGCACGAACATTTCTGTCTGGCTTCATGGAGAACTCATTCCCCACCATGGTAACAGAAGAATAATGGAGATTGGATATTTTATATCTTGTATGCCAAGAAAGTAAATGATTTTATCTCACCAGTTCGCTCCATATGAAATTCTATGTGTCTTCTTTCTGTCATTAATGATTCGATATCATTTTCCAAACTATCAATTTCCTTCCAAGAGAAAGCAAAAAAAAAAAAAAATTCTTTGCAGTTCAGCAATATTAAATTACAAAATTAAAACTACTAATTCCAAAGTGACCTTACGTTGATTACTCTATATCTATGTCTTACATGTTGGGATTTTTTTTGCTTCCAGTCGTTTAATTGAAAACTAGTCAAAATAGTTGGCCAGGAGAAACTGGTCGACACATGAAGATTTATATTTCATTGACCATTACTTTAAGTCAACTTTTAACTTGCACTGTTGTTAATTAGCTAATATCATGAAATTTCTTGCACTACTCTCTAGTGCCAACAAAAAAAGTAAAAATATGCTTTTAACTTCTAACTACCATAATTTTTTTTCTTGAATATTTAAAGTTTTAACTTCAAATTAGCTACTGGGTTGGAGAAATTAGTAGATTGTAATGGGTTGCCCCGAACATCTCAAATAAAGTCATTACACTTAATAGTACTTTAAAAACCTCCATTTTTATGAACTTCTTGAAGTAGAGTCTGTTTTCAAATATCATGATATGGTAAAATGCAACTTTATTAAGATCTGACAGCGAGGCTAGTTACAAGTGCACTTGTCTATATCTTTCAATGAACTAATTAATGATGTCTTTCACTTGTAGTCTAATTTTCGTTACATTACTAGTAAAATCTGTTTCCAATATTTCTCCCTCCACACACGGGAGCCAACACAGTTTAAGCCCATTTGCTTAAGTGCTCTTGCGAATGCCAGTATATTTTCCGTCATATCTCTACATATACTGTCAACACATCAATACCCTAATACAAAATGCCAACAACAAGGAAATCACCGGACTTTCATTTAGGCACAGGATTTATCTACAGATCCATGGTGAATATATTTTAACAAACCATTTTATTACCAACTGTACAAGAAATACCTATATATAAAAAATATATAATAATATATATAGCTAAAGAAATAACAAAAACTCCTGCCTAATCCCTCTGTAAAAAATTACCAAAGCAAAAGCATACAAAAAATAACATTTGAAAATATATTTTGTAATTCTTTCTTTCTTAACGGTTGAATGCTGCATATTCGAACCATGAATTAGTGGTTGACTCACCAAGAAAATTAAATGCATCGCTGTCAATGTCATTTTTATTTCTCGGGTCATAACACTCAAAGGTACCCTTTCTAGTGTTTAGACAGTGGTAGTAAATATAGCTGTATAAGCTAGACTAAATGCACAAGCATACTACTGCTAAACAGATATAGGTGCGAGGTCTACTACCTAATCAGACCTTTACCCTACAAAACAACATTACATTGATCTCACGTTTTCACAATAAAACTACAATGACCGCCATCACAACCATGATTATCGCCATAACAATCATCATCATCATCATCATCATCATCATTACTATTATTATTATTATTATTATTGAGTGGTGGAGCAATACGAGCCCATGGGGGACTCAGGGGTAGAAACCCCAGCAAACCTATCCGACTACCAGCCCGATAAGGGTAAACTGGGTGCATGCATCACACCCAGGTGCGTGCGATATCGATATTAATTAAAACAGTACATGACCTTGCAGTTGGGGCTTGTTTAGGTTTCCCAGTTTAGGTGACCCATTCTGCTTAAAACGGTCTCCGTAGCGAGGCTTCACCCAAGACCTTAGGACTAAGTAACAAAGTAAGAACTCGGTACTCAGCCCTTCAGAACAAGAGATCCACGCTCACGGCACCTAGATATGATGTCCCCCACTACTCCCTCCCGTTAAACAGAAATGCGTGATGTGTCAGCCCTTTCGGGACATGCATAACCGGCTAACGTCAGGCAACTGACTGGCAAGTCAGCGGTTTTAGCGGGACTTTTTTATCTACCGCATTCATAATTACCAGGCAAAACTAGCTCGTGTACCCCACCAATCAATTAGGATTAGAGGTCATACGTATTATTATTATTATTATTATTATTATTATTATTATTATTATGAATTCAAGATCTCGAGATTGATCTTTCTTCTCGGTTATTTTATATGTGATCACGTACAACAATAGTTGTATGGGCAACCACACATTCCTTCTCCTTTGGATTTTGCAGTCAAGTACAAGTCTTAATATCCGCGCTGTTCCTAACAAAGCTGTTTTCTGTGCGTGTTCAATTTTCATGTAGATCCCTATATCTCTTACAAATTTTTCAAAGTTTTTACTGACAGCACCCAACGCTCCTACCACAATTGGGATCACAGTAACTTGTTTCATCTCCCATAATCTTGCTATTTCATCCTTCAACATTCTGTACTTTTCGATCTTTTCTCTTTCTTTTTCATTTACCCTCACATCTCCTGGTATTGCTACATCAATTATTTTCACTTCCCGTGTGATTTTATCTATCACTACAATATCAGGTCTTCTTGCTTCGATATGCCTGTCGCACTGGATGGTAAAATCCCACAAGATCTTGGACACTT
>RDPX01000020.1:3437735-3497155 GCA_003991215.1 Morbakka virulenta
ACATTAAATGGCTTGAAAGATTTCACAAAAAATGCTTAAGACGTATCTTAAACATCAAGTGGCAAGCACAGGTACCTGACACTGAGGTCCTTGTGAGAGCTTGTTGCTCTAGTATCGAGATCCTTGCAATTAGATCTCACATGCGTTGGGTGGGCCACGTGGTTCGAATGGAAGATTGTAGGCTGCCGAAACAACTTCTTTATGGGGAGTTGGAAAATGGCAAGCGCCCTCAACATAAGCCTAAGAAGAGGTTCAGGGACTGCACAAAGAACAATTTGAATGCCCTGCAAATCAACATTGACATGTGGGAAGAACTTACAATACCGAGGTCTGAGTGGCGAAAGGTTGTACGTGAAAGTTGTGATGCTCTTGAGGAAAGAAAGCAGGCCCACAAAAATCTGAAGCGAGAGCTTCGTAAAGGATTAGTTGATGGTCTAAACCATAACACACAGAGCTGGAAATGTGACACTTGTGAGCGAGTGCTTCTGTCAAAAGCTGGCTACGTCAACCACCTTAAGTCACATCAAACTCTTGTCCAGGCCAACTTTGTACCTACTAGGCCAGACCAAACAACCTGTGTAATATGCAGCAAAGTTTGCAAGTCTACTGCTGGTTTGAAAAGACATATTACTGTTCATAAGAATGCCCTTCAGTCTCCAGAAGCAGTCAACCAAGTGGATATTACTCAGTTTATATGTCACATCTGCTTCAAAGTGTGCAAATCTACAGCAGGACTGCAGAGTCTTCTAAGATAGCATGGACGACGGGATGGAGATGACAGCAATCATCTGGAAAATGCAGCAATCATCATGTATGTATGTATGTATGTATGTATGTATGTATGTATGTATGTATGTATGTATGTATGTATGTATGTATATATGTATGTATGTATGTATCTATCTATCTTCTATTTTTTTGAAGTGGTGTCACTTTTAATAGATGGCAAAGGCAAGCCTCAAGCTTTTTTCTGCCAACAATTAAAATTAGTTTATTGTCAACTGGGTCCGATTAGGGTCCTCGGTTTGCAAAATTAGAGTACCCTTTCCATATGGTACAAGGGTAGCACTTTTTCAAACAACACCAATATAAATATCATAGCCATGTGTCAAAAATTCCATTAAACTAACAGTTTTAAACAGACACCACCGGTGCCTAAATTCAGGAAGTAATTGTACTCTGCCAAATAAGCACAGCACAAAAAAGCAACATTTTCAATCCATATTAAACTCAAAATAAAAGTATAACAGTAAACCAGTTCCAATCTACTCACTAAGCTTCCAGCCATCTGTTCCATACTAGAATGTAATGAAATTATAAAAAAAAATTTAGACTGCAAAGAAAAATGGCCAAATAACTTAATTTGTTTTGACATTGGCTTTTTACTTTTTATTGATGTATTTGCATGTAATTCTATATCTCATGAGATTCAAACACACTGATATTATGTACGTTTTCCCTTAGCTTCAGTCATCTAATAAAGACTATCAATGACAATGTTACTTCTGTGGAATCTGTGTAACATATTTTGGGTTGCTAAATGGCACCAAATGACGTTTTTCTAATATGAACAGAACAATTTTCTAATGCCATACACCTTGTTTAACATTAAAAAATTCCTTTCTGTGAAATAAAAAAACAAGTCACACCCTCTTCAAATGAGTGCTATTGTTTTAGGTCTTAGAGGAGCCAAAAACTGACTAAACAATCTAATGGGTTTTTCCAGACCAAGTTGAACTCTGGTTCTTAAATTGACCTACATGGCTCCCAAAAGAGAAATTTCCAATGCCTGAAAGGGCAATTTTAGGCCAGGGGAAAAAACAGACAGGAGCGTGGAAACCGAAATATGGTAGTCTGGCCTTAATTTTCAGAAGGAAGATAAAAAATTGATGAAATTCGCCATTCAAATATATAAAAATACAGTTCAGTAACATATGAAATAAAAGCAGTAACTAGCTGCACTACCAATATAAAACAATACTATTTGATGCTGTTTTCACGCAAATGATGGCCATTCTGGGTGAAAAAATCCACATACCATTGAAGAAGCTACCATTAAGACATAGCATGGTACTCTTACTGAGTTAAGTCCCTAGTCTTTGTTGCAGTTGTTTTTAGGCACTGGCTATTATCAGTGTATTCAATGCATTTACTTCTTAATGTGGAATTTATGCTTTGACTATGGAACTGATGAATATCATTCATTAAATTTCAATGACATTAGTTAAATGTTCAACTTCCCAAAGAAAAACAAGTTTAAACCGACCTACCCAGGGAAGTATCAATAAAAAAAATAAGAAAATCTGCAATTGCAAAACAAACTCTTCTTCCATTCTATGCCTAACAGTTGGGCAGCTATGCTTTTAATGCCAAATGACAATATTTTACTCATGGAAAAGAGGTTGCTTGTAAACAATCCCCTTTTGCATGTGTGTGGGGAACAGCATACTTAGATGGACCTTTTAAATAGTGCATCAAATTAACTCCTGACCAGTGGAATCTACCACAAAAGGGACAACAAAACATTACCATCCAACTTAACACAAGCTACCTCCAACATATTTTCTCCAATGCTATAGGATTTATTAGTCATACCTATTGCTATGCCCATATACATTGCATTTGTAATAAGTCATAGTTAAATCCATATGATTCTTACCCTTTCTGCAACATTGACATCATCACTCCAATCCACTTCAAGGTTATCCTCTCCTCCAAGATGAGGTATCAGCTGATCAATGGCTGACTCAGATTTGCATATATATTCAGTGTAATCTCGGCTAAGGACAAAATCTCTGTAATATTGCTCCTCCATGATTTTATAGACAACTTTTTGTGCATCAAAGAAATACTCTAAACCTCCAGTACCTAAAAAGAAAGAGGTAACACAAGTGAACAAATTATAAAAAGTGGGGAAATGTTAATTTGTCTTTTCCAGTACCTAAGTTGTTGCAATGCTATTAACTTTTATGATGCAAATCAAAATTGCAAAATACAACTTTTAAACATTTCATTACAGAAAAATATGAGTAAATATACACATGAGAAGTTTGGGAATACAAATAAAGTTAATAATATACTTATTTAATTTACAATTCCTCTCATTTAATTCTCATTTATGATCTAAGCATTTCTTGTTATATGAATAGGATACAACTTGTAGTCAAAAGTTGAAACAAATAAAACAGTTGCAAAGTTACTGTTTGTTTTCAATGGAAACTCCTTCAAAAACAAACTAGACAATTCAAAAGACTGTGATACTCTAAAAATTTACCCTTCAAAAATGTTTACTTTAACATGTTCTTTACTTTTTATAAACAAGCTGCCACCTTTTTGCAATGATTCTTGAGCACTCAAAATTTGTGTAACTTGGTCTGGTAACAGAAACTTTATCCCACTGAAGTGTAAATCTAATAGGCCCCCTCTGATAACATTGTAGATATTGCATACAACTATATATAACTATATATAACTATGTACGTATATTTATCACTAACACCTGAGGAACTATACTGTTAAAAAATTGCAATCATTATTATTTCTTCTTCTTAATTCGAGTGAACTTGAACTGTGCTGACTAGTTCTCTCCAAGTGTCTCTATCCTCCATGCAGTTCTTGATGTCTTCTAGGTCCATGTTTGTGTCACATTTGAGCTGGTTGATGTATGTCATTGCAGGTCTTCCTCTTTTTCTTTTGCCATGATTTGGTTGCCAAAACAATACTTTATGGAGAAGTCCATCACCCTTCTCCAAGTGTGTCCAGTAAAATGCAGTCTTCTGGTTTTAAGAGTGGTTGAGACCTTTGGTAAGTTTCCATATATTACTTCATTTGATATGTGATTATTATGATTATTGTTAAACAAAATTACACTAATTATCAAAA
The DNA here is from genome assembly GCA_003991215.1 of Morbakka virulenta. Lineage (NCBI taxonomy): Eukaryota > Metazoa > Cnidaria > Cubozoa > Carybdeida > Carukiidae > Morbakka > Morbakka virulenta. The sequence continues at coordinate 3,441,618 of RDPX01000020.1, forward strand.
CTACACTAATCACACTAACTGTAAACCTAGGAGCATAAAGTTCAACCACCAAAACAAGGCTCAAATTATAATTTTATTTAAAAATTAACAATAAAAATTACCCAACAAACAAAAAATTACCATTCTTCCTAAAATTGGTACTTATTCTAGTTCAAAAGTCACAGGTAGGTGTGTCAAATCTGTTTATAATTATGCCAATATAACAACATTACCATACCAATAAATCTATACCTATATGTCTGCAAATTATAGGGGTTTTTTACATTCATTTTAGTAAAACACTTGCAATTTCTTCCTGCTTATAAATATATTGTTATGCATTTTCTCCTTTGAAAATGTTCTATATATGTGCATAAAATAAAACAAAAGTCCTTAAAATAACAAGCTACATACTTAAACTCAATTTCAAAGTTTTAGTCTGGTTTCCCAATTCTACAGTTATTAGTCAAAGTTTTGAAAATGAATTCCCTACCATACAAAAATTCTTCCATTCCTCTCACCAAACGTGTCTCAAGCTTAATGACATGGCTTGCTGATGGTGTTACATAAGTCTGGAATATTTCTTGTGACTTCAACCAAAGTGGACCTGACTTTGCATTTCTCAATTTTTCAACTTCCATCCAAAACCTATGGTGAAAAATAAAAATAAACTGTTTAAGTATCTTTAATTGAGAATAAGCAAAAATACAACTCAACCATCAAAACAAGCCTCAAATTATTTCACCTGATATAGAACTGTGAAAATTCAGTCAACAAAAAATATAAGCATTTTAATCATATATATCTACTGACTATGTGTGTCCTCTTGCAATAAGAAAAAATTAAGAGACAGTTCCATTATTTCAAGCTGCTTTTTATTAAAAAAGCAAAGCTGCTGTTAAGAAAAGCACGGTTTAGGGAATGAGTGAGGTGTCTTTCCTTCTCCAGGGCTTTCATCAAATAAAAGCCTGGTTAAAATTCCTTTTTTGAGAGAGAGAGAAAGTGATGGGGGCAAAGCTGATGATTTTTTTCTCTTTTTTATAATTCCAACAGCCTTCTAATTATATAGGAAATTAATTCCAAATGTCATTGAAGTAAATCCAACCAACAAAATTGAGCAGTATTCCTTTTTTGTCAATGATATAGTTCTCATATCATTTAAAAAGATGTTAAATTAAGACTTAAAAGAGATAAACATTTACATTTTTATGGGAGTATTGATATATATATATATATATATATATATATATATATAAAGTCATGTTTAAAACTTAAATAGTGTAATTGGATTTGTATCTTACAAGCTACAAATATACAAGTCTATAAACAGTCACATATTGACTTAATTGAGTAACTATTTTAGTAATTTTGATATAATATCAAAGGATACCTTGAAACTGAAGACAGATACCTACTTTGGAAGTATAATTAAAAGTAATGGTGTCAGTGACATCCAACACAAACAAAGCAAGGTGAGGCAAACCTTCATTCACATAAAAGATGCCTGGAGTTTGGTACAACACAACATAAATAAAAAACTGCAAAAAGACAAGAGTTGTCTCTTGTCAACCTTACTGTATAGGTAGAATGTTGGGAAATGACTGATCGTGGCATGGCAAGGCTGTCAGTTTTCCATACAACATGTTTTGGAAAGGTGTCATGGATATTTTGTCTCAAACATTTTCTAACAAAGAAATTCTCAAACTATACCAGTTTGAGGATAAGGAGGCAATCATAAAAGAAGAGCATGGTGATGAATCTGAAATGCACTCAGAAAAGAGCCTGGCAGCATTGTTAGAGGAGCCATACATTAAGACTTCTAAACAGGAAGGAAAGAGAGGCTAAAAGAACTTCACAACAAGCAGTGGAATATGAGATGGGGGTCATACATAAGACATTGGAGACCATCCAGAAGCTGGTCTGGGGCAGAGGAGGCTAAAGAAAGGTTGTTGCTGCTTTATGCATGGGGAGGCATGATGGACAGTAATTAACTCAGGTCATTTATGTCTTGGGTCCATTCAATGTTGTCTTTTCAACTGTCTCCATTGCATTTATAGAAGAAATAGGGATTCTGAATTGTGTGTAAATTTAATAGAAAAACATGTTTCAACCTTCCAACTTGTACAATTTTATCANGTATCTCACAAGCTACAAATATACAAGTCTATAAACAGTCACATATTGACTTAATTGAGTAACTATTTTAGTAATTTTGATATAATATCAAAGGATACCTTGAAACTGAAGACAGATACCTACTTTGGAAGTATAATTAAAAGTAATGGTGTCAGTGACATCCAACACAAACAAAGCAAGGTGAGGCAAACCTTCATTCACATAAAAGATGCCTGGAGTTTGGTACAACACAACATAAATAAAAAACTGCAAAAAGACAAGAGTTGTCTCTTGTCAACCTTACTGTATAGGTAGAATGTTGGGAAATGACTGATCGTGGCATGGCAAGGCTGTCAGTTTTCCATACAACATGTTTTGGAAAGGTGTCATGGATATTTTGTCTCAAACATTTTCTAACAAAGAAATTCTCAAACTATACCAGTTTGAGGATAAGGAGGCAATCATAAAAGAAGAGCATGGTGATGAATCTGAAATGCACTCAGAAAAGAGCCTGGCAGCATTGTTAGAAGAGCCATACATTAAGACTTCTAAACAGGAAGGAAAGAGAGGCTAAAAGAACTTCACAACAAGCAGTGGAATATGAGATGGGGGTCATACATAAGACATTGGAGACCATCCAGAAGCTGGTCTGGGGCAGAGGAGGCTAAAGAAAGGTTGTTGCTGCTTTATGCATGGGGAGGCATGATGGACAGTAATTAACTCAGGTCATTTACCCAAGACATAAGTCTTGGGTTCATTCAATGTTGTCTTTTCAACTGTCTCCATTGCATTTATAGAAGAAATAGGGATTCTGAATTGTGTGTAAATTTAATAGAAAAACATGTTTCAACCTTCCAACTTGTACAATTTTATCATAAATTGACATTGAACTTACATGAGTAAGTTATTGCTATGATTCCTTTGCAAAAATGTGTCAAAGAATCTCCTTGCCAGGCTGTTGTCCATGATCTCAATGAATGTTAATATCTTTGCTGTTGGCTTACGTCTTCTTTTGACATTACTCTGCAGTGTTTTTTCTGTGTCACCTGCTGGTTTTGTCATACTATAAGTACGATAATCTGGTCCTCCAAGAATTCGAATTCTTTTCTCACATTGTGTTTTGGCTACACGGCATTGATTTATATATCTTTTTAGATTCCTGGCTCTTAATAATTCCCTTTTGTTTTGTTTTCTAAGTTTTGTTGCTCCATCTTGAATATCAATTCCTTTTAGATTATGAATAACTGTTGCCTGCATAATTTCAGCAATTGTGTGATACCTTAAGGAAGAATAGAAATAACTGTTATAATTTGTCACCAAGTAAAATGCATTTCAAGAAGCTGAAAAAAACCCTCTCCAATGATCAGATCAAATTTGCTTGGAGCAACTGATTCTGAAACCACTAAATAAGACCTATAACTTTGCCACTACCTGGTGATGTGCCAGATCCTGCTTTAGCTGTAACTGACCATAAACACCCAGCCTAATTTTGATGATGATAGATGTGGGTTATCTGGATAAATGGGATCAAATTGGAGCATCATAATATTCAAAATAAAGCAGGGTACCAAAATAGTCAATTGAAACAAAACGATTACCTTTTATGTCATGAAGAAGCATTCTATACAATCTTTACTGTAAGTGAAAACTGATGACTAAAAAAATAGCTTTTATGTTATATAGAACACTTACACACTCTCCCCCTCTTTGATCACAACTCGAACATCCATTGGCACAGCAACATCAATTAGTGTCCAAGTTCTCTCAAGTGGGCTCATCAGTGCAGCACAGAGCTTCTGAGACATAACTCTCTGACCATGTTGCCGGAGCAAACACAGTTTAAAGAGTTATTGTGGGAGCCTGCCAGAGTGCTCAAACTATGCATGCACAGTGAGCATTGCATTATATATATATATATATATATATATATATATATAACAGATAACTTTCTCTTCTTGTGTGGTCTTTTTCCAGCAAAAATCTAACTACAATAATCTGTTGTAAGTCCTATCATTAGGTAACATAAGTGTTATCAGGGGTGATGAAACCTTGAAATCCTCATGGAGCTTTTCTTCTGGTAAGACAGCTAAATAAAAAATCAGTGGTAAAAACATGAAACTAGGGCAAAGGTACTGAATATTTTACCAAAACAAAAAAGCAGGGTCAATATTTATAGCTACAGTTAAAATACCATTGACCAATGTCATATGTAAAACCTGGCATGGGCTGGGAATAAATTCAGCATTGCTAAAAATTCATCTTACTAATTACAATAGTATCTGCCTTACATTCCCAGGCTTCATCTGGGAAACCAAACCAAACATATTCTTCCCAGACTGCATCCAATGCACACCCTTAATTCCACCAAACATGTCACCATCTGGTAATAACAAAAAACCCTGTTAATAACAATGAAAAAACTCTGATCACTTGATAATCTCCTGTGAATAAAACTGACAACTGCAACCATTAATGTTCAAAATCATGGTGTAATTAATATAAAAGTTAATAAAGGTCTTTTTGTCTGGACACTAGTGCTGTTGCTGTTGATAAAAGATGATAATCTCTTATACTGATGAATTTGTGGCACAAGTAGTACGGTACACTAGATACAAATGTGCACTGTAAACTGAATAGGATTCGAAAAATTGGTATATTACCTTATTTGCTTCAAAGTTTCCACTTCACTTACTGTGTTTATCAGTTTAATAAAGTCTTCATAGGTTTCGGCATAGGCATACTGTTGTTTGTGAGTTTCAGTGATTTTTTCCCTGTCTTCTAGATACATCACAAGTGTTTGATTTATATAATCTGGATCACAAACAGAATCAGCAGTTGCTTTAAATATATATTGTGCAATAACTTCTCTTAAGATATATCTCATTGGAGCACACTGAGAATCGCTCTTAGGAAGCACGCAAAATAACAATGCTTCAGCTGCAGTTCTCAAAAATGCTAATTCTGCTTCGGTATCTTTTAACGAAGGATGAAGAAGAAAGGGTGCAGTTTGCCCTGGATATTGTCTAGCGTCTGATTGTGAAAGGTCTTGAAAATGTGAATGCAACCTCGTAACAACATCATTGGCCAAAAACTTGACAACATCAACGTTTTTTAATCTCTCTACTAAATTTTCACTGACTGTCCAAAATTCTTTATTAACTAGTTCTACGAATGCGGTTTCATCTCTACCAATATCTCGAAACCACGACAAACAAAAATCCCTTATGATAAAATCAAAGACTTCTTGCAAAGCCTTATCCATTTGTCTTGAAATAACAAGCTTTCGAATAAAATAGTGGCGGTTGTAGTTCTTCGTCATCCGCTCCATTAATTTAGATGTTTTTATTTGTTCCATACTTTGTTTAGGAGCAGGTGGGTTTCGATGACGCCCGTTGCAAAGTACTAACGCGAGCCCCGAAAGAACACTTGATACTACAGCTAATATCCATATAATCATATACAATAAAGCTTGTAGTATACCTGTCATCCAAAGGATTGCAAGTGTGACTGCAATTACTGACGCGATAACACGAGTTGATTTTAGATTTTCGTTTACCAAACCACTTCTTATTCTAACTACAACATGTTCAAGAAAATTGCTTGCTCTATCCATTTGTATTTCCAACACAAATGACAAGGTCCAGCTTTAGGTGTAACAGGACCTAAATAAAAGAGCAACTGAACTTTACTCTAAATTAATCCAGTGATTAAAGCTGAAAAAATATCCCATGTATTCTTGTTTTGAGTACAAAGGCACCGGTTACATCAGAGCAAGGGATGGAAGCAATACCATACATTCTCTCTCGCAACCCAAAAGTGTGTGAAGCCCCTGTTGTTTATTTCTCGATCTCGAAAACATTGGACATGAAAGCGAGACACAAATAACATGATCACGACTTATTCAAGTATTGTTGTTGGTGTCCTTGGAAAAGCACAAATGTTCCAACAGGATTCAGAAGTTTAATGTAGAAAAATACTATAATCTAACTGATTGAAATATTTATTTAGTTGTTACCCTGATAAATGGGAAATGGAGATTAAGAATGAACCCTCATTTATTCCATTAAGAACAGGAAGCCAGAAGCGACTCGATACGGCACCAGAAGGCCAGCGCGCCGTTGCACACAGGAAACCTGCAAAAACACAAGCACTGCAGGATATTCAGCAGTCATTTGGTATAGAAACAGAGGGAGAAGGCTGCCCAAAACCATTTTTGTCATTTAGAGAAGCAGGTCTAAATAAATGCATCGAAAACTACCTCATGAAAAGAGGTTTTGTCAGACCAACTGCAATTCAAATGCAAGGACTTAGCTGTTTAAAATGTGGTCGAGATGTCATTGCGATTTCGCCAACTGGAAGTGGAAAAACACTTGCCTATCTCATACCACTCGTTTCATTGATAAACAGTATGCGACATGATAGTGAGACTAAAGGACCTATTGGACTGATAGTTGTTCCGACTCGAGAGCTTATGCAGCAAATCTCAGAAACTGTAGAAGAAATGCTTGAGCATTTGACACTTGAAGATGCTCAACCTGAATCATTCTCTTATGTACAACATGCTGTTGCTTCACAACCACTTGTGAACACTCAGTCTGAGGGCAATGGGTTATTTTTCCCAACTACTGTTGGGCCTTTTAGTATGGATTTAAATCGGGCACCAATTCGAACCCCAGGATTGATAGATAAGCACAGTTTTCCAACGAATTCTTATAGTCAAATCGAAAATATTACACAATCGCGTTCAGCATCTGTAAATTACTATTCCCAGCAATCTTTACAACGTGAAAAGCAGTATACTAAGTCACTTTCAGTCCTAGCTGTTTGTGGAGGTGTGAATATGTCTGAGCAGATATCTGTGTTACAAAATAAGAATATTAGTGTAATTGTTGCCACGCCAGGTCGACTTATTGATTTAGGTGACAGAGGATACATATCCTATAAAAATACAACTTATGTTGTTCTTGACGAATGTGACAAGATGTTGGAATTGGGTATGGAGGAACAACTACGTAAGATTGTAGCACAAATAACATTAGTAGATAAAGATCGTCAGTTTAGTTTATGGTCAGCAACGTTACCAGAGTCACTTGAGCGCTTAGCCAGGTCAGCTGTTATTGATCCAATAACAATCTATGTTGGGGTTCGAGATTTTGTAAACACAAACATTGTGCAGAATGTTATCTTTATCCATACTTACCAAAAGAAATCCATGCTGTTGAAAACGTTAAGAAGTACACCATATCCTCCAGTAATAGTATTTGCATCGACCAGAGAGATAGTCGATGAAATAACTGAACTGTTAACAATTGAACAATTCCATGTCTGTGGACTGCATTCTCATAAAGACCAGGAATATCGATTCAAAGTGATTTCTGCATTTCGAAGAGGAAGAGTTGATGTGCTTGTAGCTACTGATTTGGCTAGCAGAGGTTTAGATATACCAGAAGTAACACATGTCATAAATTATGACCTTCCAGATAACATTGAAGATTATATTCACCGATGTGGTCGAACAGGCAGGTTTGGGCGTCAAGGACTGGCAACTTCATTTTTAACATTTTCTTGTAAAATTGCACCAGAGCTGAAAGAACTCTTAGAATTGTCAAATATGCCAATACCAAAACAACTTGAGGATACGAAACAGTTTGGGGGAAAAGTTTTGGTAACTGATTTTGGGGATAGGTTACCTTATTATTAGATTATTATTATTGTTATTATTATTATTATTATGTTGTTGTTGTTGTTATTGTTGTTGCTTCTTAGCACTGGGTTATAACCAATAATCTAAGGTACTAAGCCATATTTGTATGTCCTTTTTGGTGTTTGTTTAGCTGCGTCCTTGTAAAAATGAATAGGTTTGTGAAGCTCTGAATTTTCATTGTTTGAATGAAATAGTTCATCATCAGATGGAAAGGGTTTTTTTAAGAATATGCTCAGTACTATGAAGAACAATCTTCTGTTTTTCGGTAAGTGAACATTTGTAGGGATTTAATTGAGATACCTCTGTGTCTTCTTCTTAATCATCCCAAGTGCACCAATTATAACAGGGATGGTTTTCATGTTCGTCTTCCTCATCTTAGCCCTGTTCTAAGGTCTTTGTATTTACTAAGTCTTCCCGACATCTTAGCTGATAATTTACAGTTGGCTGGTACACTTATATCAATCATTTGAGGCACTTTAATTAATTTATTCTCAATAAAAATATCTGGTCTGTTAGCCTTATTGTTTGATGAGTTATTGGAAAACTCCATGCAAGAGTCAGTTAAGGTGTATCAATAACTAATAATGGTTTATGTTCATATCACCTATGAGATGTTTTGATATCCTAGTGTTTGCTACTTTCCAGTGAGGTGTCTCAATTATTATTATTACAGTACACGCTCGATAAGTGGAACCTCCATGGGACCGAAAAAACCCGCTACTTATCGAATTTTTCACTTACTTGATTTTTCTGGATTCATTTACGAATAATAAAAACAAAATATGGAAAAGAGACAGGAGAAAATACTTTACAAGTATTATGTTCAAAGTAATGATTTTTCTTAAACAACAATGCTAAGCAAAATTGACCTTGATAAAAGTTTGCTTTAAATATTTTGAAAGCTCCCTTTCAATCAATCTAGAAATTCCCATTGTGCAGCATTGAACCTCGTCTGACTGTAAAAAAACTAAAGTCCGAGAGGGTATCAATCGCACTTCTTAATTTTATTGATGTAGGCTTTTCCGGGCATTTATCATTGACTCCAATCGAATTATCGGTATCCTCTTCATCGTCCTCTCCGTCGATTGCCTCCTCCACTCCACGTATCATTGCAAGGATTAACTCGTCAGATAAAACAGGCTCCGTTGCAGCAACGGTATCATCAAAATTTACAAATTCTTCTGGTGAAAGCTCTTCAGGACATTCGTCAACTCCAAGAGGTTTCAATTTTTCCAGATTGATTCTTAATTCAATGAATGGGTCATCTGGATCGTTTTGTGCGCTTGTTTGGTCTTCAGGTGAAATGCGAGATCAATTGCGAGATCAACTGCATATATTGCTTTGATGATTTTCTGAATCATTTGGCAACGATACTTGGCTTTTAGTGATCGTTTAACTCCCTCGTCCATAGGTTGAGTTATCGATGTAGTATTTGGTGGCAGAAAGCACACCTCAATCGCTTTTAAACCACCAATTTCAGGGTGAGCAGGGCAGTTGTTGACTATCAATAAGATTTACCGGTTTTGGAACTCAAATTTTTTATCCTGTTCTCGAATTTATTCCTCAAACAAATCACTGTCCATCCAACTTTTTTTGTCCTCTGTAGCGGCAAGGAAGGTGTTTCAAATGTTTGAAGCATCTTGGTTTATTTGCTTTGCAAATTATAAACATCGGTAACTTTTCACCGAGAGCATTACCTGCTGCTAGTCCTGTTGACCTCAGCTTACTAAACTTCCCACCAACACATTTCTCATTTTTGAAGTGCATTGTCTTACTTGGGGATGCCTAGTAAAATAACCCAAATTCATCAGCGTTGTAGATGTCAGCAAGCAAAGAATTTGATAATATTGTGGGCAATCTTGTCTCAAACCAAGGTGATGTCATTTCGTCTGAAACAGCAGTAGCCTCACCTGTAATAACAATTAAAATTTTATTAACAAAAACATTGTTTTTACCCTGTATGTGGGATTCACACGATTTTATTTTTCACTTGAGGCTTCATAAACATCTAGAGAAGACACGGATTCCTTTACATAAGGGGACTTTTGGAAAGGTCATCACGCGCAGAATATTCGGATTCAAATCGAATGTTTTGAATGAAATAATTTTAACTCCTTAAAAACAACCATTTAATTGTGAACAGAAGAATTCTATTGGAGATCAGATGGATACGGAAATATTATCAAATAAAACAGTTGAGCAAAACGAGCCACAAATAATTTTATATAAAATAGTAAAGAGTGAAATGTTAAAATCGGTTGTGGGGTCGAAAAACAAAGAAAACAAATTTGGTGTTGCCGTCATGAAAAATTACTTTTTGGTCGGATATCTACCAGAAGAAAAAAAAGGAAGATTTGCAAAAATGATTTTCTACTTCCTTCGAGTCAGTGACTCAAACTCTTGCTACGTCGAAATTGTTGGGAAAGGCATCAATCAAGGAGATGAAAAAGGAATGAAGGTTGCTTGCAAGTTATATTTTTCGGCTGAGGATAGTTTTATAAACATTTTGAAAGACCAACTTCCAAAGAATCTATAAATATATAGGAAATATATATGGTGGACGACAAAAAAAATCAACAAAACGTAGTTTAGAACTGCAGTTTATTTAAGTGTTTACATTATGTAATGAGTTTGCTGCGCTTGTTCAACAGTTCCTCTTTGTCAGTGTAATTAAGGATCTCGAACGTTTCCCGCAAACAAAGGTTGCACTTTTTCGATTTGTCTGAATAGGGCTAAGCGTGAGTGATTACCGACCATTTTATGGTAGGAGTGGTGTTCTTTTCTTTCAGGTCCCATACGTACGATGAAAGGGTTGTGTTGTTCTGTACTTCTCATTTTTTACTGATTGCTTATGCCCGTTATATCTCGTCTTGAAATCTTTTTCGGTCAACCCAATATAACCTTTCTTCTGGACTTCCGGCGCAGTAACTTCGCATTTATACATGACTGATTTTTCTCTACAGTCACTGTCCAAAGGGTATTCATCCTTTTTCTTGCAGTTACATGGTAACTTCACTGATGGATTAGGCGATACTTTCTTTTGCATATGTTCTTTGTTAAGCAACAGTGGATAGATGTTGTTACACTTGTTCATTTAAAGCTCAAGCATGGCTCTTCATTCCTCATGATGTTTCCCTCAATCGTGTTTGAAATATATCCGAAAGTAGAGAATGAATGTTATATTAATATGGGCAGTATCATGATTTTGATGACCTACAGTAACAAAATGATTTATTGAAATACATATATATTGTACTTGTAAGCCTGTGTTTGCCCATGGCTTTTCTTATTGTATCAGTGGTCAACACTGTTGCAAGTTCAGTAGAGCAGTGCTTTGAAAAACCAAACTGATTGCTGGGTAATAGTTTCCATTTTCCAATGTAATAGATAGGTAGAAAATACACACATTTTCTAAGGATCCTAACAAATACAAGAAAAAGGCTNCATACGTACGATGAAAGGGTTGTGTTGTTCTGTACTTCTCATTTTTTACTGATTGCTTATGCCCGTTATATCTCGTCTTGAAATCTTTTTCGGTCAACCAAATATAACCTTTCTTTTGGACTTCCGGCGCAGTAACTTCGCATTTATACATGACTGATTTTTCTCTACAGTCACTGTCCAAAGGGTATTCATCCTTTTTCTTGCAGTTAGATGGTAACTTCGCTGATGGATTAGGCGATGCTATCTTTTTATTGTGGGAGTTGATGATTTTCCCAACATTATCAGTGCAGCTGTAGCTCATTTTCGTGTTGTTGCGATTAAAAAGCTTGTGTAGACGGTTTGATGGTGGAAAATGTTTATCAACCAGATTCAGAAATCTGCGTGGGACGTTGGTAGTAACATTTTTGCTAAATGGTGCGTTAAACCATATGATGTTTCTTGGCCGATTTCTCCTTCTGGTGTGCACCGGGTCTGGATTGTAATTCAGCTTGGTATCGTGGTATTCACTTTTTTCAATGCATCTTCATGGGCGGTTTTTGATTCGTTAAAAATTGCTTCGTTTGATGAGTTTTGTGAAAGACTGTTGGAAATCGATTTCGGTAGTTGATTAAGGATCTGTTTAGGGTGGTTTGATGATTTATTTACAAAGAGAAGGCAGTCATTGGGATTCTTGTACGGACAAAATGAGTTCGTAGGTAGGTCCATAGTTATATCACGGAAGTTGACAGAACGGAGTCCAGTGGCTATTTCTATTTGCAGATTGACATCTTTGAAGATAAGGATAGTATCTTTTCTCATCCTCCTTTAAAATTGGATAAAATCACTAGGCCGTCATCACGATAAAGCCCCATGTCGCTTTTGTTCGTCAGATTCAAACGTTTGTGAAATATTAGAAGTCTTGCTTGTTCACATATCTCCGCACCATCGACACTGCCCATGGTGACGTCAAAACAGTCGTTAATGGACTTTTTCCCCATGCTTCGTCTTTGAAGAACAAAAGTGATTTTCTACAGTGGTAAATCGTACGTAAATCTTTATCACTGATTGTGGTGTGTTGTTTTGCGAAGGACTAGGTGTGACAAAGCAATAAAAAAATCTTTTTATTACTGCATATTCAATTATACCAATTATGTCAATCCCATAAGGGTAATTTTAAATATTTTGTAATTTGTTCTAGTTATAACTAGATAGGCTAGAGAAATATGTTCATTATGTTTAGCTGACGATTGTGAAAACATGAAACTGACAGTTCTAAACTAAGTTTTGTTAATTTTTTTGTCGTCCACCATATGATAGCTCTAGTATTCTTATATTATTGAGCACTGTCGATAGCTAATAATTACTTCGATACTGGTAACAAATATAGACAATACAAATATATTTAGTTACCTTGAAACTGACGTTGAATCTTTTTTCTATCGACCACCCATCCATCAGAAGCATCAAAGTCGTTGACTTCTAATGATTTTGCAAACTCTAGAGCTTTTTCTTTAAATATACTACAACTAATAGGAATATCGCTGAATCTTGCAGTTTTCAGCGATATTTATAAACGTCAGATTCCAACTCCTCGTATGTCGCAGTCTTCATTCTTTTCCTTTTTTAGAGGCGTTTTTACCTTCAACTGCTTCAAATATTTCAGCTTTCTTTTTTAACGAGTGCGAAACTGTGTTTTTAGCAACACCATATTTCTTTGCTGTAGCTATACAGCTTTTGCCTGTATCAATTAATTTTAAGGCCTTGTATTTGTTTACCAGAGTTAATCAAACAAGTTTTCGTTTTGAAGACTGCACCGCTGCCATATTTGAAACGTGACGACTGATTTACTGCAATTTTTATGTATTCATTACTTCGAATGAGCATTTGAAAAAAAGAATGTGTTGATTAAAACAAACATTCTTACGATGTTTTTTTGGAAAAGTTTCACTTGTGTGAATAATATTGCTCATTGGACCCCCAAAAATGGTTCTACTTATTGAAAGTTCCACTTATCGAGGATTCCATTTTTCCGACTAAAACAATAGGGATTTGTTAAAGCAAATCCAAGGGTCCTGAAAAATTGGTTCCACGTAATGAAAGTTCCACTTATCCGGGGATCCACTTATCGAGCCGCATATACTTACCCAGCATATATCCCATAGGCAATGGTCTGAGGACCAGAGACAATGGTATTAGTGCAATGACAAAGAGAAGGGGAGAAAAGGAATCTTAGACAAGACTGTGTTTAAGAACTATAAAAAACGTCACACTAATCTTTTTTATAATCTCATTTTTATACTGGGAATCTGGCTGTTGTTATCACTACATTTTTACGCTGATAGGTGAATCATAACAAATGACCATGGGCCAATAGCATTTCCTTTTTTCCCCTCAAGACTCCAGTACTTTCTGCACAATCCTGGTAGTTCCTAATAACGCAGTTTTTTGAAGCACCCCCAAGTTACATCAAATTTCAAGCTTTCCAACCCACTTCTCAAATCCTTTTGTCACACATCCCAGAGCTCCTATCACAATAGGTACTACTTCTACTTTCTTCAATTTCCACAGTCTTTTTATCTCTCTTTTCAGATCTTGATACTTTTCTACCTTCTCCATTTCTTTCTTCTCAACATTCACATCCATCGGTACTGCAATGTCGATGATAATTGCATTATGTTTCTTCTTATATACTAAGATTAAATCTGGTTTCCTTGCCTTGATCACATTATCACATTAAGTATTTACATTCCATAGCAACTTCACATCATCATTCTCCACAACTTCTTCTGGGGTTTTATGACAACAACTCATAACTACAGCACTCCACTCCAAGCCTGATAGCTGACAATACATGGAAAGATATCCTAGTACAAGTACTAAGTCTGGTATTGCAGCATTGAATTCAGACTGGATATTTGTTATTGCCCTGTTAGGTGACAAAAACAAAATACACACACAAAGAAGCCATGTTGTTATGTATGCCAAAGAGCATTTATTATTATTATTATTATTATTATCATCATCATTGTCAGTATCATTAAAAGTGTTTTTACAGGATAAGGTTCACAGTTGTAATATTATTTACAAGAAAATGATATATATGTGTACATTGTATTCCTGGAGGCCAAGTAGGAATAAATTATATGATTAAAAAGGGAAGTCAAGGTTAAAATAGAGTTTATTATACTAATCTGGATAATTTTAATAAAAATCAAATGAAAGTAATAATAAAAGGTGGTAAAAAAATTTAAGTTGCCTGTAATATTCTCCCTTAAAATATCACCCCTTAATTTTGACCTTTAGTCAAGCAGTAGCTTGTTTAATTTAAGAACACCATAAATATATAGCAATTTGTATGCCACCTCTTAATTTACTTTGAAAGGTTAATTAATGTACCATTACTCATAGTTTTACTGTTGACCAACTAGAAATAGCTTTCAAAATTTTTGCATATGTTCTTTGTTAAGCAACAGTGGATAGATGTTGTTACACTTGTTCATTTAAAGCTCAAGCATGGCTGTTCATTCCTCATGATGTTTCCTTCAATCGTGTTTGAAATATATCCGAAAGTAGAGAATGAATGTTATATTAATATGGGCAGTATCATGATTTTGATGACCTACAGTAACAAAATGATTTATTGAAATACATATATATTGTACTTGTAAGCCTGTGTTTGCCCATGGCTTTTCTTATGGTATCAGTGGTGAACACTGTTGCAAGTTCAGTAGAGCAGTGCTTTGAAAAACCAAACTGATTGCTGGGTAATAGTTTCCATTTTCCAATGTAATAGATAGGTAGAAAATACACACATTTTCTAAGGATCCTAACAAATACAAGAAAAAGGCTGATTGGGCACTGATTATCAAAGATGCCATGTGCACCTGATTTGTAAAGGTTCAAACCTTTATAAAACCATCTGAAACTGCCCCAGTACTTCATCAGCAGTTAATGCTGGGTCAGTGGTTTCTTAACAGTAATGGCAGGGTCTTTGAAGAATGTGATGAAATAATCAATGTCAACAGGATAGTTCATTTTAAATTTTTAGAGGTTGAAGGACTCCTTTAACAGATACCATAGTGAAAAGGGATTTTTGCCATATTTCTTTTATTTTTATTGAATTTGACATCCAAATCTTTGCAGCAGATGAAGAGCAATATCTGGATAATATCAAAGCACCATTTTCATCAAACTACTGCCTATTTTTTTCCAAAATTTCATTGATTTATTTATTTTGTTTAGTTATTAGTCGAATATTTATACAGGGTGATCAAATCAACATATCACATATTGCTGCTGTCATTATGGGTCCTGTTATATATTCAAAAATACTATAGAAACAAAAATTTTAAAAATACAAATAGTTAGAATATGAGAAGAGTAATCAATATTTTAAAACGTTTGCTTAACCAAAATAGAAATAAAAGGCTAGTAAGCTAAAATATAAAAGAAAAATGAGGGTTTACGATCCATATTAAGTTATGGAATTAGTACTCCGTAGGACTAAAGAGAAAAGATAAGTTAAATCAAATGCAAAAACGAAACAAAAAAACCAAGAACACTCCAAAATAGCTATATACACTTTAAAACTTCAAGGGTGCCATTTAAAATGTTCCAAGATAAGAATTTTCAGATACTTTTTACCTTAAGCGATATTTTGTCGTTAAAAGCTAATTTTACACTTTGATGGTTTTGACAGTTTGATAGTGTAATCAAGTGCAAATCTATCCTAATCTTTTATAGAGACGTTTCACAAAAGTTGAAATTATTTTTAAACTAAAGAGAAATTTGACAGTAAAAAAATAAATAAAAATATTTAGTCAACCTTGTTTTGTAAGCACGATAACTCTCTACAAAAGAGTCAAATTTAAATATGAGGAACAGAATTACCGTGATCTCTTCCTGCTCAATGATCGTGTCTGAATCCATTGTTGCAGTGAGAAATCTAAACATATAAAATCAAGTTTGTGTGTGTGTTGCCAAATCACGGCGGAACGGCTAAGCTGGGCGAGCTGGTTTTCTGCATGGATGACCGTGTGGCCCCTGTTCAGGAAATAGGCTATAGAGATCCAGCCTCCGAGGTCATTGGAGGCTGCTGGAGGTCATTTTGTTTTTAGAAGGTCTATTTCTGGCCTGGTGAAGCAAGATAGAGACTTCCTTGTGTAATCCAAAAATGTTCCCTGATCCTACAAATGGGGGTTCGGGTCACATCAGATCTGACCTCCGAGGTTGGTGGTTAAGAAATTAATGTCTCATGCTATTGAAGCAACAATTTTAACAGGAAACTTTTCTGGTGAAGATGTGTTTATATGAAGAATCCCCATGATGCCGTCAGATATGCCATTTAGTTTCAAGAGAATGCAATTTCCAGTGCGACTCAGTTTTGCAATGTCTGTTAATACGTCCCAAGGCCAGTCAATGAAAGTAGTTTGACTTGATCTGTATTTACCATGTTTCTCTCATGGTCAACTTTATGTTGGATGTTCAAGAGTCAGCAGTAAGAGTGGCCTTTTCATCCTCACTGGAGGAGGAAAAACCAAAAACATTGTTTATCAAGAAGTTTTTTAAAAAACTAAATTAATACTGTTAATTTGCATTAATGGTCAGAGCCATTGAGGTTCCTTTTGCTATATTCTGTTTTGTTGTTCATTGTGTTCAAACCATGTTCAAGAATATGTATTCATTGTTTTCAAACAGTGTTCAAGTATTTGTGTTCAAAGTGTATTCAAGTGTATTTGTACCATTATCTCAGTTCAGTAACATTTAGTCATTCAAATATTAATTTTCAGGCAATTTTTATTGTACATTTGATTTAATGGAAACAAAAATAGGAAAAAAGCATTACTTGCTTGAAATAACCTACCAAATTGCACTTTTTCACCTGAGCAACGCCGGGTACTTTTGCTAGTATAAAGTATAATTATACAAGTCTCATTTTTGCCTAAACAATGTGTAACTTGTGTCAAAATTAGCAACTTGAAAAAAAACTATGACATGGACTTCAAATGGCACCCTACTTCGTGTTTTTTGAAATGACAGTAATTAGGACTATGTTAAGATACAAAACCAAAGTCCGAGACATCCTTTTTAATTCTCCTTGCAGGAGGGTAAAATGCTGTATCAGAATAAACGACTGCTTCTTGGCTCAAGACAAGACTTGCAACAATTCTATCAAGTACACAATTTCAGATTTATAGAACGCAGATGAACTTAGTCTTTTCTAAAAGGGCTTTACCTGGCAAAACTTTTCATCTGAAAAACGCAAAATGTGCAGGAAGGAAGCTGAGTAAGTTCATGTTGACTGTTTTAGCAGCTACAAAGCATGGAATAAACTATCCTTGTTCATAATTGGCAAATGGAAATCTCCAAGCTGCTTTTCAAATCCTCAACATTTGCATTGTCACTACCCTGGTAAGAAAAAAGCCTGGATGGGCAGTAGCTTGTTTGAAAAGTGCCTGAATTAGGCAAGAATTTTGAAAGCTAGCTGCGAAATGTTTTCTTGGTGGATGACAACTGTCCTCCTAATTCTGAAATTGGGGGCGTGAACTCAATCCGGATCTGCTTTTTCCCACATAACACAACACGTCTTTAAGTTCCCAATGAACTCCCATATTGCAAAATCCAATTGGACATTATTCTGCCTGTTTATATCCAACTTTCGATAAGAGAAAAATTTATTAAATGAAACCATTTTCGGCAGTCCCTTCAAGGATTCATTTATCTAGTGGCAAATGTTTGTTGCTTTGTCAACCTACTTGTGTATGGTGAAAAAAGAATAGAATCGTTGATCGTATTTTGAACTGTAATTGTAATTTGAATCGGAATCGAAATCGTATGCTTTTGACCTTGAAGTTTCTACTTGCACCAAACTATCCTCTAGACGTATTGAAAAAAATAACCGCAAGCCAAAAAAGAGGTCGTTTATTAGCAAAGTGGTAAAATGTAATTCTTTGATCAAAATGCTTGAAGTGTAGAAATCCGTATGTTCGGATCTCACTAGAAGAGGTTTCTTTGCTTGATTTGTAATTATTTTCCTGCGATAAGCCCTTAAGGATATATTTACATCTTTTTAACGGTTTCTGTGTGAAACACTCTTCATTAGATGGTAACATTGGTGATGAAACTCAGAATACCTAATAACAAATCTTTGGCTGATACGGTGTGATATGGTACTAATCGTTCTCTTCAGTTGTACGTTATCATTTTTTAGATCAAGAGAAGAGACCGTTTAACATATGAAAACTGAAATTTACCTGATTTGATCACAACTTTTTATCTCTCAGCGGCAAATGCCCTGGACTAGAAATAGAGGACTTTGGCATTTGTTTAAACCTTTCTAAGGACAATGTCTTTCAGCTGATATTTATTTTCCTTGTATGTCTTTAGGTATATATATATATATATATATTTTTTTTTTTTTTTTATTTATATACATATATATATATATAGTATGAGTGCTAAGCTGACAGCCATAGATGTTAAATGGCAAAATTAAACAAAACAACGAGGCACTGACATAACAAGTTCATGGACAAAATGATGATAATAACAAAAATGAATTGAGGAATAGCGAATTAGAGTATACAGAAATCGTGGATCACCAGTCGACGACCACACCAGTTGTTTCAGGGAATTAACGTTGAGATAATTTTTCCGATATGGCTCCCCAGCAGCATTGGCCAAATGCCACCACCACGTTAGATCATGAGGGCATAAACGAAAGAATAAAGATCGACAAAAAATTTTATAAAAAAGTCAAGATATGCGCAACGATATCAAGAGAGTATGAGAAAAATATGGAAAATACAATCACACCCATTCTTGCCATCAGATGATTCTTACATGTTTTGCTACGCCATGTTACCAACCAAACTATGTGAGTCGCTACTCCACTTAACCAACTATTTTATACCAATCCAAGAGGAAACATGAGAAGAAGAGAAAAATTAAAGAAGAAGAAGCGGAGATGTTGGTTGGTCTGACCTAAGTCGTCTTTCAGGCTGTCAAACCTTTTGCAGAAGGAAGAAAGAGCGCCACCAGCATTGCTATCAAAAAGTTTGTCAAGATGTTTCAAAATCTTTTTCACAGAAGCACCTTGGTTCAGCATTCTAGAAAATAGCTTTCGACTTTCAGGGAGAAGATCATCATAGAGAAGTGTAGCATGGGCGATAAGTAAATGTTGGCATACTTTCTTTGGTCATTTCCTGTGTCAAATATTATTGTTATTAGCTGAAGGAGTTTGTCAGTGTTGGTTTGGCATGTTTCCTGTGTCGAATATATATATATATATATATATATATATATATATATATATATATATATACATAAACATAATAACCAGTTTAACGCCTGGATCAACACAATTTTTTTCAGAAATAGGTAAATTTCAATGTGAAGATACATTTATCTTTAATAATTTGGAAAACATTGATTAGTTGGCCGGTTCAAGAGAATAACTCAGAATAACAAGTTATCACCATTACATGTTATCGTACTTTTTGTCCTTTCGGAAAATGAAAAATAAATTTAAGAATCAATCAACATTTTTCAAAACTTTACCCAAATAATATTATAACTGTTTCAAAATGACTGACGTATCGACGACTAAAAATTGGTAATGTTTCTTTAGTCTTTGATATGTAGGCATGTTATCTCTGTGCACAGGTTAAAAAGACAGGATGATAGTAAGTTTCCTTGTCTTTCTAAGTTAATAGAAACAACGTATAAGAATCTTAACTTTTGCAAATGTCTCCCCAAGCACATACAGAAAATAAACCTTTTTTGTAACATGTGCACCAAAGTTGCCACACGGAAACAAAAATTAGTAACTTTTGTTGGGGCTTACAAGCTAGATCACGCAAAGTTTTGTGTCCTTCTTTCTCATGTTTCTTGTAAAATTTGAGGAATTTACATTTCAAATTATTTTCTAACTTTTCTAACTTTTCCGAACTTCAATATCTTTAGGTGTTTTGGGTCTTCATTTGTTGGGTTGAGACTCATCTCCCTTCATCCCTATTAGATCTACACAATCGGTTAAGTCCAACTGTACTTGTAAAATGGATTTTATGGTGGTCTTCATGCAGGCTTTTCCCCAAATTACACTTTTTCATTTCAGAAACAATGTCTTCATGATTTTGTGAACTGAATACAAGTTTTAAATGGATTGCGCAAAAAAAGGGACTGAGATTTTCTTTCCCACATTAGTCTATATATTGAATCAAGTTTTGGATTTTAAATGGTTTTTATATCGCTATAGAAACTTCATTTCACTTTTAACAATAAAAGATGAACTACCAAAATTTAGTAATTATTATAATTAAGGGAACGTCAAGGAAAATAAGATTGTGACGATAAGGAACTTATTGTTCAAGAAATAAACTAATTATTGAAGACAGTTGGGATGCCTGGCAGAAAAGAAAGCACATTCATCTATGTCATTCCTATTGAACTCAAATGAAAGTTTTGGCGATTAGATA
The DNA here is from genome assembly GCA_003991215.1 of Morbakka virulenta. Taxonomy (NCBI): domain Eukaryota; kingdom Metazoa; phylum Cnidaria; class Cubozoa; order Carybdeida; family Carukiidae; genus Morbakka; species Morbakka virulenta. The sequence continues at coordinate 3,462,315 of RDPX01000020.1, forward strand.
ATTTAAAAGAATATTCCTTCGGCTATGTCAGCGTCTTGAATTATGGTCATAGACTAAAGAGAAGATCAGTTTGTGAATATATACAATAACAGATTAATTTTTATCTGGTGTTCCAACAGTGCGCATTTGTTTTTTGTTCACCGTCTTAAAAAGTTCATTATTTGAAATTTTTAAAACAACCCCAGAGCCATTTAAAAGTGGCTTTCTTTTCATCTTTCAAGAATTTGACATTCCTTGTTGTACATATTACAGCATATTTCCAAATTCACATCTGTTTTGGTAAAGGAGGTCATAGATCATTATTCAAATAAAAACACTCATAAGCTCAAATCACATAGAAATTTCAAAAATATTTTATAGTTACTCAGAAAAGGACTTCAACTTTTTAAACGTTTCAACTTTCGTCTTTGTCATTCTGAGGAAGACGAAAGTCGTATCTCAAAAACTTGACCTAATTGGGCAAAATTAGTATGATTTTTGGATTTTGCATAGCAAACTACTCCAGTATCAACTATCACATGCTTGACCTTAAAAACTTTGCAGGCTAGTGTTCTTGATTTATCAGAAAGACAGAAAAAGAAAAAAGAGCGCAATCAACTAAAAGAAACGAAAAGGGCAAAGAAATAACATGAAACAAAGAAAAAGTAGGGGATTAATTTCTAATTTCTCCATTTTTGAAATCTTTTATAATCATCTTACTGTTTTTCTCTACCTTAACAGGATTTTTTTAGCTTTGATATCCTGACAGTGACATCAGACCCATCTATCTATTATTTTCATCATCTCTAGGATGGCTTGCTGGTCGAACTTTGAATTTTGGGTTCTTGGCTGCAATACTGGATGTTCTAGTATTTCTCGCTGTCCCTGGTGTATCGTGGTTATTTTTATCCATTTTTACTGACTGGTGTCTCCTCTGATAGGATGCCCTATTGATGAAATTCTGTTAAACACAATATGACCGCACTGTTTATCAGGAGTGTCATCAACAAAAGACAAGATTTAATGTATCAGTCACTATACTTTGAGTTTGTTAGTAGACCATCCCTTATACCACTGTTTGCATTTGTCAAATCAATAGCAATCAAAACAGAAATAATCCGTTTTAGGAGAAATAATAGTTGCAAAGATGAAAGTTTCTAATAGTTTAGCTGTTTTCTTAAATTACTTACTCAGGTCATGGATGTTTGAATTGGCAAAAAAGCCCAGAAAATTATCTTATCAGTTGTGAACTTTTTCTTTTGCTGACTTATTTTGAAAAGAGTGTACAGACCAATAGGAGAGGCTAAATGAAAACGATTTCATATTCACAATAATTCAAAACAATTCACTTGTTACTTTGAAATCAATAAGCAGTATGACCTTAAAGTTGACAGGTGTCCACACTAGACAAGTTTCTCTGTTTTATTGCAAACTAGAATGGGCGTGCTCTAGACGTAAAACGGAATTATCAATGTTATATCACCATTGATATTCCCCGCTATGTTCTAAGTCAGACCACTAAAGAAGTTAAAACTGACGTACAGAACACCTTTAGTTTGGACATCTGTAGTCAACAAATGTAACAACAATCAGCAAACAGAATTGGTGTCTAGTTAATATGTTTATATTCTCTCACTGATATCAAATTCAGCTTCCTATTTTCCTGTTTCTCAACTGTGATCTTTACTTAAAGCAAACCTGTTGATTTTCTATAACTTGATATTTGCCATTGCGTTCCAAACAAGGTGTTTTTTCCTAACAGTGTTCGGTCAATATATAATTTGATCGTCTCCAAATTATAAAGTCTCGTTTTCTTTTTCTCAGCTGTGACTGATTCCAGTTTTAAATGAATCAAACTAATGAAAATAGCCAACAGCATAAGGACAATTTTTACTTGGTGTGTGTGGTGTGGTGGTGGTGTGTGTGTGTTGGTTGGTGTGTCTTTATTTCTCTGTGTAGCCTGGGTTGGTTGCTGAAAAGGTTTTGTTTGACTGGAGGTATGTTGAAGATAGTTCTTAAAATTTTCAAGTATAAAAAGTAATTAAATTGATTTATACTAAAACAAAAGAAATGCCCGTGTCATATACTGAAAGGACATTTTATTAGCCAAAGAGGTGTAGAAGTTTCTTCAGATTATTATTTGCGCACACACACAAACAAAGTCATCAGCATGACACAGTCAATGCACTGTTCGAAATATCTATCAAACAACACTAATACTATACAATACTAAGATAAGAGTAGTAGAAGAAAATGCAGGTTTTTTCTTGCCTGTATGTTCTTAATTTTAGCAGTATACCAGGACATTGAAAGCATTTTCTAGATGCATTAAATACCGATTAATTTACTCTAAAGAGTAAAAAACTTACTAAAATATACCCAATTTTTTTCTAGGCAAATTTCTACTTTTATGCTCTATTCCATAAAAAAGCTATATAAAATATTTGTTACGCAACTTTAGCTGTCTATGGAAAACTCGAGTCATAAACAATTAGTGGCACTAAACTTGAATATCGCAATCAAATTATTATTATTGTAAAATGTTTATGCAGAATATGTACACTTAAGTAAAAAAAATTACTTCTATAAATGTGTGTCCTGTGAAGAATGAAGAAGGCGAAAATCCTAAAATACAGTAAAAATGATAATAAGATATGTTTAAATAAAAACTATTCATAACGAAATGTGACACAGACACGATAGTATTCCAGCAAGCATCAATTCACACCTCCACAAATAAGCTTGTTCACTTGCTAAAATTTGTGCTGAGCCTCTTCTTCAAACCTATCATATTTGGACTGTCTCTGGCATCTAATTGTAGCTTGTTATAAATAATGGCAGCTTGAAACTTTTTTACCAAAGTCGAGCTTAACAGACGGGAGTTTGACTAATTTTCTACTGTTTATAGTTCCTTTAGTATGAGCATTTATCTGAAAATAGTTTTCAAAGTTTTTACAGGTATTTCCATCTAGGCATTGTTTTACGAAGTACAAGCTTTTATTTTCATTCTACTCTCAACTGATCTTATTTTAACGCTTCTTCCGATGATTCTCTCGGCTCCGTTATTTAATATTCTCAGGAGAGAATTTGAAGTAGTTTAGTTTCGCTTAGAATTTTTTTATGCTTATTTCTCTTCTTCCTATATAGTTGCTTGTACATGTGAATACCGTTCTACATTTTGTGTAATATGTATCTGCTTAATGGTTGATTGTACTCTTCTGTAAGTCAATGTCTGATAGTTTGACACCTCTGAGTATCCATTACCAAATTGTTGGAACGTTTGTTGGAACTGGTAAAAAAATACAGGCTCGTCGAACACCCCTTCTGTTCGTTTAATCGTTCAACTAACTCAGCCTGAATCCTGATAGCAGCTTTCACGATGTAAAATAATTTCCCAACAATCTTTCCAACAATTTCATCACCTTGTCGTATTTTTGATAATCAAATGCTTTCATATAGTCAGTGCAAAATAGATACAACCTACTCTTTTCCAATTTTTCTATCGTTAGTATCAGAAAATGGCATTTCTTTTCCTCTGTTTAGGTCGATAACTAAATTGTTGATCCGATAACCTTTCCCCGACGTACCTCTCATTTATATTTAGCATTACCTTTAAGATTATCTTTAATTCGTGAGTCGAAAGACTATTGGTTTTATTTCCTATGCACTCTATTTTTCCTGAATTTTCTGGTGGGGCAATAAAGATCGATTAAAGTACTTATCAGAAGCCTCTGTAGGGTCATAAACATAATTAGCAATTTCAGTGATCCCACCAAATCTGACCTTTGCTAGAGCTTTCACCAATTCAAATATTATATCTCATTTTCTACTGCTTTGCCCATCTATATTTAACTATAGGTTCCCTGGTCGTATGTTTTGAATTGTTGGTCTTTGTGTTCTACCCGTATCTAACTATGAATAGTTGACGTAATCTGTTCATCTTCTCCTCTGCTTGAGCTCAATCAACACATTAGCATTTTCATTTACCATACACCCAGATATGTTTTGCTTCCTCTTGTTTTTATATTTGATTTGAATATCCTGTTTTCGGGGTTCTCTATCTCATTACATTGCTGTCTTCGATACCCTTTCTGTGCTGGTAAATGCATCTTGCAAGTTTTAATCTTTTATATTCATCCATATCTTTTGTCTCTCTGCGTCCCAAATGCATTTGATCTATAATGTCTGATGTCATCCATTTCTTCTTAGTTGTTATACTCTTTTCTGTGGTATATTTTTCTGCGCTTTTTTGTACAACGTCTTGCACTGCTTCCTGTTTTTTAGAGTCACTATTAAATTTTCTAAATCGTTGTTCTGGTTTCCGATAGAATTTGTCTTTTAAATTTGTAACCTCAATCACCACATTCCACTGCAGGTCAGGTTCCTTCTCAACATAGCTTTTTTGTGATTGGACCATCAAGAGAACGTGATCACTATTAGCGTCTACATTAGGATAGGGTCTCACTATTTTTATACCATTTCAAAAGTTTATTAAACCCAATTTGTCTTCTTTTTTGCTCTCTGCACGTGGCATCAAAATTTTTAAAGGCATTCTTAGATAAAGTTTAAGTCCACTGTTTACTGTCCACCTTTCAATTCATTCCATTTGCTAGACCAAAGAGATCAACTACTTGTCCTCCAATTTCATTTTTCACTTTCAGGGTTGAAATCACCCATTACCATTCCTGTATCTCTCGATCTACACTATTCTGTCGATTCGTGCAAGTAGTTGTGGAATTTCTCAATTTCTTCATCAGTGCTATCAGATGTAGGTGCACAGCACAGGATCACTGAGATGTGGAATACCTTCCTTTTCATCCTCAACGGCAAATTTATCTATCCAAAGTACACCAGAATCCATGCAAACGATTTGAAGTCTCCTTATCTAGAAAAAATCCAAAACCGTTTTTGTTTTCTGTTTTTCCCGAGTGTTTCCTTCAGCTTTAAATTTTCTTGATTGTGTCCAGTTAACTTCAAAAACCCCGAAAATACTAATCTTCACTCCACTTTTCCATGGTCGTATTCAAACTTCCGTTTGATATATTATTCTTCCTTGCTTTAACTCTTTCATTTAACGTAAAGTTATCAAGGCATACAGTAGTGCGATGACGGTCTGATATTACCTGTAGCACGTAATGATTCCTACCGAATGAGACTCCATCTTAAGTTTCATTTACCTTGCTAGATATTCTGTTTGTTATTTGCATCATAGTGATTTAATGAGAAGAAACAGGACAATAGTTAGGTATTGCCTTCTGCAGGATAAGTTTTCAGAGATCACCACCAATCTTCCAAAATATCCAAGGTCACAGCTCACTTATTGTCGTCACCAGTGTCCAACTGGTTCGACTATTGGTACCACTCATAACCCTGAATAAGGCATTTTTCCTTGTACCAACAACAGAATCAGTTGGACCTGGGGCTCGCAAAAGGAAGATGCCATCATACCCTTAAGACTGAAGTTTACTTCCTGTTGTCCTAACACTCTTCTCCTCTGCAAGACCAGAGATTTACCATATCATAATAAAGTGGGCCACGTTTATATAAAAGACAGAATATTTGTCAAATCAGAAAAGGTTTATACTGATATAGGTATTGCAAACACTGCCAAAAAATAAAAGCTTCATATGAGACGAATGAGGATGTGGGCTGGCCTTGCTGATATTCTAATGGGACTGAATCGCTTGGATGTCAGAAGCAAATAATGACACAGTACAGCAGGGCTGACATTTTTTTAACATGGTGCAATAGCTATGGTTTTGCTTTTTGACATTTAGGAAAGAATGCAGTTTAGTAGATGCTGGCATTGAAAGATACATAGCATAGCACTCACTACTCTTGCCTTAAAGAGAGTTGCCAAACAACTGGAAAAAGCAGCAGCGTCTTCCTGTTGACAAAAATATACAGCCAGTAAAACATCCAAAGCTGCAGTAAAGATAATCTAATGATATAAATTAAAGTGATTTGGGATACTGGCAAGGCCACCCTGATAAGAAGTTTCGCCGTATGTTGATGACCTAAGGGACTCTTAGAAAGTCAAAACATTTCCTAGCACTTGTAGGCTTGACTTTTGCACTTTCATCAGTATTTAAGATCAAACATGGTAAAATAAATCAAATTAAAGCTTACAAGAGAATGTTTTAGGACTGGTAATGGACGAGTTAATAGCAAACTAATTCATCAGTTTTTTTCACTACAACGTTGATGTGATAAAGTAAATCCTCTGATTTTGATATTTTCGAGGACCAGAGACGCTCCTTGAAATTCCTGTATCATGTAAACCTTGAGCCAGCGGCAGCGAGTTAGAAGAATACGTTTTGTTTACAAAAAGTACGGTCTCAGCCTCAGACAACACACAAACTAAAAAAAGCCCAAATTTTGACTTAGATCAAGACTTTGGGGTACGACTTTAGTTGGAATTTTAAGTCAATTGATCTATTAAGCCTTGTGATAAAATACTATTGAGCTTGCTTTATTGCATAGCTTGATACCTGTCTTTATCTTACTCTACTGTATTTCAGAATATTAACATTTATTTGCTTTGTTTTGGGAAGAATATTGGTTGTATTCTACACTTTGTGCAGTAGCAGGGTTAAAAATGTATTTTTTTTAATTTTTTTTACATACTTATTGTGGAATACGTGTAAAGGTTGTACACTGTGTCACCTCGTATAAATAAATAATGAAGGCTAAATTGCAACAGGATGTAATGCTAAGAAAAATATTTATATGTTTTCAATAAGAATATGAAACACCTAGAGATGTCATTAATTCTGCAACGTAAACTTATTTTTCTGCCAAGAATATATATATATATATATATATATATATATATATATATATATATATATATATATATATATATATCTTTCACCCTTGAACTCTGTTCCGATCGTAGTTCTAAATTATTTCCCCTCAGGTAACAATATTGTGAATGTTAAAACAAATATTTTTCTTGCGTGTCGATCAAGGACACTTTTGACAAAATCTGTTGTAATCAGGGGTCTTCCAGAAGTCTTGGATTCTTTGCTCCATATTATACCATCAAAGTTTGATTTCCCAGAGATATTTTCTGTTTTGAAATATGCTACGTCAAAATTCATTTATGTTTTCAAATACCTGTTATCTACAAGTCAAAACTAGAAAGGGTGGAAGGTGATTGAGTGTGTCCTTTTTGCAGTTTACACGTGAAAATGAGATCACTTTTTTTACTCTAATTTTATATCCATATGTCTTGTTTATTAAAGCCGTGTTTTTGCAAACTTGTTCATTTCCGTGTTTTACTAGTATTTATTCAAACTACAGTCGATATTTTTTATTACCATTAAGGCTATGTTATAGGGTTTCTAGGCTTTTTTTAGAAACTAATGGGAAATTTCTCAATTAATCACTAATCCCCTTAATTCGGCAATTATCTTTTATAATATTTTATATTGCTTGGCAGTACTTATCGACGATTATTTTTTTACTTTATTCTACACGAGAAGCAAAAAAAATTTCGTTTGCCGTGCACCATTCTCTCTTGGCTGTAACAACTCAAGGGAACTTCTATTTTTTTGTTTGTCAGCTTTACATGAAATTGAAATGTTTACATTTTTACTGCAAGGGCACTCAATTATTTTTTGCAGGAAAATACAGGAAAACGTTTCTTTGTTGTTGCAAAAACCTGGACTAATTTGCAATAAAAAACCTAAGTATGTGCAGAGGTTTGTTAAATCGAAAAGTCCATTTTGCGGAAAATTTTCTGTCTGGACTCTAGAAGCAAAAGAAAATAAGTTCTCATGTGAAGAATAATGCTCCCTTTTCCCTCATAAACAATAACAAGAACAATAGTGGCAATAATAATAATGATGATAATAATAATAATAATAATAATAATGATAATAATAATAATAATCCGAAGTCGAACCTAGACCGCCTTCACATGAAGAGAAAGCATGGTGGGAGAGGCCTCAAAAGTGTGAGTGATTGTATTCCAGCAGAGAAACGATGTCTGGATTACTGCCTGGTGAACAGCGAGGAAGAGCGTCTGCAGCATATGAGTTTGGCACTTAAACTACAACAAGGTACCACTGAAGGAAAGCTGGAATACAAATTGAGGATAGAGGAAGAACGGATAAGTCACTGGAAAGCAATGGATGTGCATCACAAGTTTGAAAGGGACACAGAACAGGTAAAAACTGACGACTCTTGGGTATGGTTTTTACTGGACAAGTTCAAGAGAGAGACGAAGAGCTTGTTGATTGCCGCGCAAAAACAGGCATTGGCCACAAACTAGGTGCAAAAGAAATATCATAGGACTGTCAAAAGTAACTTATGCCGAATGTGTGGCCAACACCCAGAGGGAATCATACACATTGTCAATAAGTGAACAGCACTTGCTCAACGCGAGTACAAAAGGCGACATGACAAAGTGTGCTTGTACCTTCACTAGAACCTTTGTCGGAAGTATGGAATCCAGCTGCCAGATCAGTGGTATAATCATGTACCGGAAGCAGTCATTGACACTGATAAGTTGAAGATTCTGTGGGATTTCAAAATACAGACCGCCATTTGGCTTGAACATAATAAACCAGGCATCAAGGTCCTCATGAAAGATACCCGGGAATGTCTGATTATTAATGATGCTTGTCCAGGTGACCACAGGGTGATACAAAAATAATGCAAAAAGATTCTGAGCTACTCTGGCCTGAAAATTGAAATCCAACGTATGTGGAAGAAGCAACTGTCATCCCAATCATAATTGAGGCTCTGGGAAGTAATGCACCCAGATTGAAAGGATTTCTGGAGCAACTGAACATAGAGCATGATATTGGTACTCTCCAAAAGTCGGCCTTACAGGGACCTGCACACATTTTGCCAAACGTTCTTAGTATCTGAAGTACTCTCAATGTCTCAGGACCAATGAGACAGGCATGATGTTGAGGACGACAATACGGGACGTTAACACCCATACTATACGAATAATAATAATAATAATAATAATAATAATAATAATAAATGTAATATTAATAATTGTTTAAGATTTTAAAATTCATCCGATTGTGGAGTTTATACAAGGGTGAATGAGGTTACTTTTTGCCACAACTACCTCCAGGTCACCCTTGGGCAAAGTGATAGCCTACTTCGAGACCTTGAAATACCAGGTTTGCATCCGGCGGGCTTGTCTGTTTTATGGGCAGGGCCACTTTTGCCTTCTTTGGCATGGTAGTTGTGTCACGATAACGCACCCAGGAAAGAAAATCAGGATCATAAATAAACCCACCTTAATGCAGAATAGTGAAATAGAGAAAATCATCCCGTATCGCTGGTTGTAGGATCAAACAAGGACCGTGTCCTTCAATGATGGACCAAGCTGGGGTCGAAAAATGTACCACTGAAACAAATTCCTCTAACATGTAGGCTCTTCAGGGCTTCCATAATGAACACGATACTCAAATAGGTCCTCTAGATTGCAAAGTTACGAATCAAATAACACAGAAAACAATACAGAACTAGACACAGCAGGAATGCAAACAAATAAAGAAAGCTTATTACTAGACACTTAAACAGACATCTAAGTAGAAGAGCACAAGGCAAACCAACCAGGGTTTTTTCTAGTCATATACACAAATTACAAAAAGTATAAGGGACCAATACGAGACACTTAATATCCAGCAGTAGAAAGTCCTACCTGCTTGTTACTGCACATAAAATATAACATATAATTTACAAACTCTTGATTAAAATGATGATAAAAAACCTTTCAAAAATTAAATAGTTTGTGATGAAGTTTGTCATATGAGCAAAAAAGTCAAGTAAAAAGATATTAAACCTTTCGTATTATTTAAGAAAGGTAACGGTACTTCGCAGTATAGAAGAATTCTGCACTGCACTGTAAATATGATCAGCCAAAAGAAGCAATTAAAAAGTTTATCATTTGGAAAAGTGAAACCGATTCTGTTCCTTCCTTTGTATTGTCATGGAGTAACGACGTGTAAAAGAGGTATTCCAAGAAATAGTGATTTGTAGACTCACTTTCTAGACCACAATGGCAAAGAGGATTTAATATATCAAAAAGTTTTGTCAAAATTTGTTTGTACATTTTTATTATATGGAATTCTGTTTTGACCATATAAAACCAAGAAGCCCTTTTTTAAGCTTTGTGGTTGATGGAGAGTCCTTTAATTCAGGTTCTAACTAATTCCATTCTCCTAGGCAATATGGAAAAAAGGAGTTCTTAAAATATTCAGTATTTGACTTACAATGTTTTAACACATTACTTCTAGGCGGGTTATAGGAGTGTTGTCTTACAGAAATCAAGGAAAGCACATAGTCTGGAGGGTTACCGGGAACAGTATTAAAAAAGAAAACTTGTCTGTGGTACCAGCGCCTGTCACAAAAACTTTCACAACCAAGTTCCTGATAGGGACATTCATGACAGGAGCCTTTAATTATATTGGACGGATTCTATCTTGCCAGAAAACCTTTTATAATGGGGCTTATCCGAGATAACATCAGCATAATCAAGACGGAATCTAACAGATGACTTATAAATGCATAATAGTGATTTTTGCAAAAGATACCTGTGCAAACGTTTTATTAGAAAAATACGCTTGTAAACATTATATATTTTCTCATTTAAATGATAATCAAAGATGAGCTTTTTATCTAAGATTAACTAAAGTTGTTTCTGTATAGGCTAAGATACTAAAATAAAGTTATCAAATTATAAGGCTGGATGTTTAACAGGTTTTGTTTTATGAGAAAAAAAATTCTTCTGTGGTCTCTTTTTTAGGATTACGGTTAAAACCCTTTTCCTTTAAAAAGCCCAATGATTTTATTGTTGACAGATCTTGATTTAAGTCTGTACTAGACTCTTGTTTTGTTGCTAACAGTAGCGAAGATTGACTTGTCACCAGCAAATAATTTAGCTTCTAAAATTAGATTTTCAAGAAGATCATTAACATATATTTTAAATACCTTAAAGGAAGAAATTTTCGCGGGAAGAAAATTTCGCGAGTTTCGCGAATTTCAGGCAAATTCGCGAAATTAAATTCTCGCGAAAAATTTGATTTTTTCAAATTCGCGAAATTAAATTCTCGCGAAAAAAATGTTTTCTAATTTGGAAATTTGAAACTCCTGTCAAGAAAATCCATATTGTTTTTATCATACCTAACAACAAAAATTCCTTAACTAAAGTTTAGCCAGTCCAGATTTACTGAAAAGATCAGAATGCGGGGTCAGAGAGAGAATAACTCATATTTCAAAAGTCGGTTAAATCTATTTCAACTACTTTCTTTTTGATTACATTTGGTCGTGACTCTGATAATAAGCTTCGTATATCATAGGATGCAACAGGTTTTTTCTTCTCAGCCTTTTTTTTGTTATTAACAAGGTTGTTGACATTTGATTTTTGTTGTTTTTGAGCTGTAGATGGACCAGGTTGCGCGATGACATTTTCCAGAAAACTTCCTATTATCACCTCCTCTTTCGGTTCTGTATATTTCTCTATTACGAGCTTCTTGTACTTTTCTAAGATGAGTTGATTATCAATCGTTCCCGGCATAGTAACAATAACATTACACGGAAGAGGATTTTAATAGAAATGTATTTGAAGATATTTTAGATTGATTTTAGCGTAAAGAAAATGAAATCATCGTCAAAAAACGATTTTCTTTATTTCAACAAATCCAAAAATGTTCCTATCCTTGACTAAAAATTTTGTTTTTTTTTCGAGATCGCGAAAATAAATTCTCGAGAAAAAAATGATTTAAAGGCAATTCGCGAAATTAAATTCTCGCGAAAAATTAAATTTTTGTAAATTCGCGAAATTAAATTCTCGCGAAAAATCCATTTTTTTCGATTCGCGAAATTAAATTCCCGCGAAAATTTCTTCCTTTAAGGTAGGAGGGGACCAGGAACAGGGTCTTGTAGAATACCAGCATTAACATTAAACCAATTAGATGATTGATCACATAAGATACGTTTTAGATTATGCAAGTAGTCCTTTAAAAAATTAAGAAACTTCCTCCCATACCATAGCATTTCATCTTGAAAAGAAGGCATTCATGCCAAATTTTCTCTAATGCCTTAGATACAACTCTAGTTTCAAGTAAAGGGCTTTTGTGAATGATAACGAGTAACTGAGAAATGGAGGGAGACAAATATGTCAAGGGCACCAGTGAACAGCTAAGGCAAACTCTCCGAGAGCATAATATCAAGTGCTCATTTTTCACAACATCCACCCTTGGACAATACTCTCAAATACAAAGGATCCAGTTCCACTTGAAGAGAGAAAAAGTGTGTTTACAGACTACATTTTAAGGACTGTTAAGTCCTTTACATCGGAGAATCAGAACACTCCTTGGGTCAAAAAGAAAAACAACATAAGGGAGCTGTTCAAAAAGGGAACAACAAAAGTCATGAAATAGCGTAGCACTGCTGGACAAAAGATCGCACTTTTGACTTGGAAAATAAAAAGATTCTTGACAGAGAAATAAATACTACAAGAAAAATAAAATAAACCATCTATTCCCTACAACACAGCAATCGCATCAGCACCATATGTTATAGTCTTCCAGAAATATGGTTTCCAGCATTACAGAAATGAAACAACAAACACAAGATAGGTACTTCTCAATACAACTGAATCCTTGTCACCAAGCACGTCCCCACTACCAGAGCACAAAATAGCTATGCCGGATTACTTTAGCAGCCTGGCGGTGGAAAAAGTATCTTTGGAAACGTCGCTCAGAAAAAGCTTACGACTTACATGATAAATATTCTAAATCATTTTTTCCTCTAATTGCTTTTTAGTCTATTTTTGATGTTTTTCATTATTTTGTTTCTGATCTTTCTAAGATCTGTTATTTCTGCAGTGTTGGCAACAGCGTTGTTGTTTGCAATTTTATCAATTTTTGTTGATTGAATAGGTTTCATATTCACTTGGTTTGATGTTTTTGTCCTTTTTTGTATGCCTACTACTTTTCTCGCCGACTCTTTCTTCATGCTTTTCAAAAATGCTCATTTTTGAATTTTCGTCAACTGTTCTTTTTCCCACCAGTGACTTGAAATCGCCGGCTGTTATTAAAAAAGAACTTATTTTTTGTTTGTTTAATTTTTTATCTGGTTTAATTGGTCATAAAACTTTCCTATTTCTTGTTTTTTTGTCCGAGGCCCATACACATTAATTACTATTTTCATGTTATTTTTCTTTGAATTGTATTAATGAGATTCACTCATTTACTTTCCGTACTGTCGTATTTGCTTTTGTCAAGGTGTGACAAACAACATAATTAACTGCATGCAAAACACATCATAATATAATAGCATACTATAAGAATGTAACTAGGGGTCGTTATTCAGGCATGTGCATGTTACAGAAATCCCACTGGGGGTAATTACAATCAGTTGTTGACAACAAGATGAGCTAAGTCACTTTCAAGTTTTGTCAAACAAGCTCGCAATATGCCACACATACTTAAGCTATGTTGTTTTTCCATCTTTTGTAAACCAGATTACAGAGTTTATATGCTTTGTTGTCAGTTAATAAGAAAATAAATTGATGATTCTTATTTTCGTGGCAACCTGCCAATACCTTTGTTTTCTGTATGCAGTGCACATCAAAACGCTTAACGTCTCCCGCTAAATTTTGTTTTCTCATTTTTTCACTACGCGTATTGAAGGCTATCGATAGTACTCCATTGTTTTTCTTTATTTCTTGGTTTCTGACTATAAATTCGTTGTTTTGTAACATATTACCGGGAATTTTTATTCCTGGCAGGAGCGGTGTCAGTAATCTTTCCTGTGTTAAACTTTTTTGTAGGAAAAAGATAAGAGGAAATGCATAAAAATTTCCAAGAACAAAATGGAAAGTCATAACTAGGGTTGAAGTTACAGCAGCACTTCCAAGGTGCAATAACTGGAAATTGCGTGGCATAAAAAAAGTACCAAATATTTGTTGAAGAATTGCAAATCTAATACGAGGGTCTAGCAAGGTGAGACAGTAGGCGGACCAGAAAAAGCCCGAAAGGTTAACAGAAGGAATAACATTTTTGTTGCCTAAAACACAAGAAACAAATAATGTACAAAACAATAGAACAGTCACATACTTACCAACCACATCCAAAATATTAAGCGAATATAGCAGACAGAACGTACAACCACTTAGAAAAACGCATTTGCTGCCAGATTAAAATAAAGGATAGAGGAAAGGTTCGTATGGTTGCAAAGACGAACTACCTATAAATAGAATGATTCTTGAAGATTGTAAAACTAAAAAAGAGAATTTGAGCACTGCCTGGATAGATCACAGAAAAGCCTTTGACAGTGTTGCTCATGGTTGGATTATTAAAGTAATGCAAATATATGTAGTTTCACCATTGGAATTAAAATTGGAATACAGTCGAGCCTCTAATAGCCACCACTTTTAGATCCAATGCCAAGTGGCAGTTAATAGGAGGTGGTCGTAATTTGGGGCTTTACTAAAAAAATTCACAATATCTTGGCCTAAACACATTCTATGTGTTTGTATGCTGTTTTAAAGACACTTAAGTGCCCTTACTAGTGGGCATTTGACCGGTAGCTGTAAATATAACTGTAAATTTACAAATGAACAAGACTTTGGTAAGAAGACAATTATACAGGTTTAAATTTGAAAGAAAATAATTCCCAACTTTTGTAAGTTATAAAGTGACAAGTACACAGACCTATACTGTTTCAATTTCACCTTTTTGTCCTGTCTTCTTTACATGCCTCATCGATGGATTTTTTTCTTTCCTTCAATCTTCATGCATACCCAGCTTATCCTGAAGAAACCTCCTCTAAATTCGTAAAGACAGGGAACTTCCATCCCAAAGCCTTCTCCTCTAACAACTGGCCTTCCAGTTATTTTTGCTGAAGCTGAGTTACTCTGTCGTCGCATAAATCGAAAAAAACTTGTTAAAGTATCTAGGTATGTGTTCAAGAACATCTAGATTTGGCTTTTTCTTCACCGCCACGGCTTCAATATCCTCCGTATTATTTGGTTCTTGAACGCAACATTAAAGCTTCACCTTCACTAAAATCCATCGGGATTGATGCACATGCTAGCCACGAACGTAAGAGGCAAACGGAAGGCTCCATCATGCATTTAAGAAAACTTCGATACTGGCAAATACATTTTAACGGCTGGTCAGAGAGGCCACATTCGCTGACAAAAGCCGAAAATCAAAGCTGCATAAAAAAGAAGTCAATTGACAAAATGGAAATCAAGACAATAGAGCAATAGAACGTATCAATTTACAAAAAGCCACATTTCATTGACAAAAGCCAAAAAGAGGCCAACGTGTACGTCAAAGGAAATTGGCAAGCTATCCTAACATCATATATTTGAAAAAAAGACTTAACAGAGTCTCTTTGGTAGAGGTTCATACAACATTCAAAAGCTACAAAAAATCTCCAAACTGTTGTTGAATTTTGAAAAAAGCAACCTGCTTGGCACCAAGCAAAGACAACATGCCTCCGCAAAAGTGTCTAACTCTACGAGAAAAAATTTACCTGATCAAGTTTGCAGAGAAGAACCACTCAAAAGGAATCAGTGGGATAGCTGCCCGATTTGGAATAGGGAAAACCTCAATGAACTGCATTTTAAAGACAAAAGCAGACTATTTGAGACAGTGGGCTGCAAAAGAAGACACAGAAAGAAAGCACTGTGGGCGACTAATGACTTGCGACAAAATAAATGAGAGCATTTGGAAATGGTCTTGCATAGCAAGTGAAGCAAGTGTGCCTTTCAGAGGGCCAATGATCTAAGAAGAGGAGAAGAGATTGCGAAACAGCTAAATATTAAGGGGTTTGCAGCTTTTAGTGGATGGCTTGATAAGTGGAAGTCAAGGCACAATATTGGTCAGTTTTCAGTGGCTGGCGAGAGTAGTGGTGCCAGCGATGAACTGGTGGAGAGCTGGCGCGATCATTTACCGAAAATTTGGCAGGATTTTAATCGAAGGACATCTTTAATTGCGACGAAACTGGGTTTTTCTGGGATTGTCAAATTTAAATTAGAAAAATGGGTTTGTATGTAAAGAATACTCACCAAAGTTTTCTAGACATCTGCGAACAGGAAGCTCATTACTGTGAGGTACAGGTCGAATAGCCGATAGTAGAGATGGATATTCGGGTTGGGCTCTCTTTTTTTGCGTAATACCCTTTGTGACATCCGGACGCATATAGAAATAGCAGTCATCAACATGATTTTTCGGTTCTCTCCAAATCATAGCCACGGCAAAACCCATACATTGTCTCTTTCCGTTAGCCCACAAACATAGTTTTGTAGCACATGTGTTGTAACACATTTATGGTGCCCATATCCTTCCTTTGTCACCAACTTTACATCCAAAGTATAAATAATAAGCTCTACAAATAAATGGTGTTAGCGAAGGTCTTTGAGCTGAAAATGCTAGCTGACCACAAATGTAGCAGAAGTTGTCTGCCTTGTTTCGGCATTCCCGCGGCATAATAGCGCCTTGATATAATTACAGAACTGACTCCTTTTGTTTCAGAACGACTTTAAGCATGAAGCAATGTTTATTTAGTTGGTTACATGGAGTTATTATCGCAACAAAAGCCCAAAATAAGTCCAAAGTCGTATCTTTTGTCAAGCTCAGCAAACAAACAGTTAAGGTTAAGGTTAAGGTTTCTTTGTTTTCTGACAACTACTTTGAAGTAATAATTTCTTCTCAGTTAGATAACGCAATCTTCTGAACTTTCTTTACTATTTTTTTCTTGAAAAATGCATTTTTTTAAAAAATAATTAAAAAATTAAGAATTCTGAAAAAATGGCAGCTAATAAAAAAATGTAAAACTTTTTTTTGGAATCAGCGCCAAAAAATAACCCAGAAAAAGTGGATTTCATTCAAAATAAATTTTGGCTGTACAGTCACTACCAAAAGTTTAAGACCACCCTTAATTTTGACTCTGAAATGACACAACTGATTATATATCTATATTAAAACTGATTTATTGTGGATAATATTTCCTTTACACACAAATTTCATATTTTTTAGTATCTTTTGATTAAATTTGCATCCATATTGATAGTTGTTTCCTTGATAATCAGTATTTGGTGGGTCCACCGCCACTTTTAATTATTGCCTGCAGGCATCTTGGCATACTGTGTACTAGATTTCTGCAGTATTCCTGCGAGATTTCTTTCACCCACACTTCTTTTATCGCTTCCACAAGGTCCTTAGCACTTGATGGCTGTTTCTGGGAAACTTTATCTTTCATTTCCGTCCACAGATTCTCTATTGGATTCAGGTCAGGGCTGTTGCCCGGCCAATCCAGAACATGAATCCTGTTCTCAGTCAGAAAAGTCATAGCAACTTTTGATCGGTGACAAGGGGCACCGTCCTGCATGAATATAGTACATTTATGTATGTCCATGTGAATTTTTAGCTTATCCGACAGCAATTCAACGTACCGCAGACCATTCATAGTTGTTCCAGATGGCAAAAAATACAACCCAGCAACTCCATTTTCCGAAATTGCACCCCATATCATTTGACTTGGAGGGTGTTTCATCGAAGAAATCGTGTATTTTTCATTGAATCTCGTTCCAGGTGGCCGGCGAACATGTCGTTTCCTCACCACAAACTGCTGTAGAGTGGACTCGTCCGAGAACATGACTTTACCCCACTGTGCTGGTGTCCAGTTCTGGTACTTCTTAGCGAAGGCTAATCGTTTTGCCTTCATTACCGGTGTCAGGCGTGGTTTTCTGGCAGGCTTGTAGGATTTTAGACCGAATTCGTGTGAAAGACGTCTGGAAACAGTCATGCGACTTACACTCACACCTCTTTCCACCAAATTAGCTCGAATTTTGTTGATGGAACTCATTGGTGACCTCGTAACTATCCTTTTCATCAGGTGGTCATCTCTTACAGTGGTTTTTCTTGGCCTTCCACTCCGATGTAAGTCTTTGTAGCAGCCATACTGCTGATACTTTTTAACTGCTTGGTGGACTGCAGTTTTGCTGACTTTCAATTTCGTAGAAATATTCCTTTCAGATAGTCCTTCTCTATGCAGAGCAACAATTTGACCTCTTTGAACTTCACTGAGGGACTTTTTTCGACCCATTTCTGTAGCAATAAGAAGTATAAAAAGTGAAAAAAATTCCAAAGTAAAATCGATTCAGATGTCCGCAGTGTTAAAGAAGAACGTGTAATGAGCGACCAGAGCGCAAATAATGAGTATGATGCAATCTCAACAGTAGGATGATGCAATACGATCTCATTCCGAGAAATCTACGTATTTCCATGAGTGGTCTTAAACTTTTGGTAGTGACTGTATACGGAATATGGAACTTTGGATATGGAATTTATCCAAAGTTTAATATCTGATCTGTCAATGGCCTGAATCCTTTCTTAGATACTCTTCAATACTGGTATCTCACGTCTGTAAAAACTTAGGCTGTCGTTGCCTTGTAGTGGTAAAGTACAATGAGAGACAGACACACAGATAAACACTTCCATATATCCATATATATATACATATAGATATACACTTCCATATAATTCCATATATATATATATATATATATATATGGAATTTATCCGTACAATTCCTTTTTGATAGGGAATTGCTTCAATGAGATATGCAGAGCATTTAAACAGGCATTTACATTAAAAGTTTAAAACTTTCTTCAAGCAAATTGTTTCTCTAGTACGTCAGGGCAATGTTCTTTTGTAAATACTAATAAACCGAAAGTGTTAGTGAGATTCTGTTTTTCTTGTTTATTACTATGTTCACATAAATCTATTGCATTAGTTTCCACTTTTAAATGATTTAATAAAGCTAAGCTGCTAGAATTTTATTCGGATCAAAGCGATTCCATATAAAACGTATATTTAAAAGTACTTATTTTGACAACAGTCTTTGAGAAAATCCGATATTTAATTTTACAATTTAGATTTGCGTACTGCAATGAAAAACCCACGATGGGAATTAGAAGTAGATTGCTCCTGCTGAACAATGATGTAAAAATTTAAATATCATAATTTGGGATTTATACTAATACTTCAGAGAGGAAATTTGATATTTTTGGAGTAAAGTTTAATACCTGATCTGTCAATGGCCTGAATCCTTTCTTAGATACTCTTCAATACTGGTATCTCACGTCTGTAAAAAATTTAGGCTGTTGTTGCCTTATAGGGGCAAAGCACAATGAATAATAAGAGAGACAGACACACAGATACACACAACAACAGAGAGAGAGAGAGAGAGAGAGAGAGAGAGAGAGAGAGAGAGAGACAGATAAAGAGAGGGAGAGATGGATGGTAGAAGGCGACATGTCCTTAACAATTTAACCAGGAATTGACTGAATTGACTTTTGGAATTGAAAAAATGTTTACTTGACATTACTGCTTTGTTAAATCAGAGAAATAACCTTGGTCTACTATAAATTTTTGATTAAAGATGCATTTCAGAAAAATCTTTTCTGTGAAAAATCGTCATTGAAATATGACAAAACTTTTTACCGAGGAAAATTTTTAACCGACAAAATAATTAACCGACGAAAACGTCCAACTTACCAACATCTCACCATTTCTGTAAGCTTCCAGTTTTGGCGATTTTCGACAGACTTTAGGGTACTTATTTAGAACAATGCTGATAAGTTTGGATAATCAAATTCAAGCCACTTAGTTATTGCCAGGGAATGTTGCTTGATTGCCTATAAATGAAGAATGAAAAAGGGAAAACACACAGTATAAGACGTTACAAGAATATCTGTTGACATAAAACGTCATGTAATAAAAAAAAAAGGGCTTTATGAACAATTTTACTTCTTGAAATGGTTTTCCAAGCGTTTCATCACACACTCTCTCTCTCTTCCTCAATGACTGCTGTGCCGCCTTCTTTTTCAAATCCACCACCTTTGCATGTAAACTACTGGCTATTGACCTTACCATCAATCATTTCCTATACTTCCTAGAAGGACGCAACCTTTTTCATTTATACTAACCCAGGACCCTTGACTCACTCTTTCAATGCAAGTCTCTGCTGCAACCCAGCTCCAACATTCCAAACTTCAATCCAACAACGCTCCTTTTCTCAAGCATTCCAGCATGCTTATTCTTTTTTCCAATTAAATATTGTGACGGAAATTATTACCGGTCATTTCGTTCTATTCCAGTTCCAGCGTACAATTGTCGAATATTTTCATAATCTCATTCATACTAGGATTAAAGCAAAACAAGGAGTTATCACAAAGTGTTCTTTCTGTACTGAAATCGGTAAAGAGCTTTTTGAGTTGTCAACATGCCGAAAATCAACGTTAAGCTTTTACATCCATTAGTTTATTTTGTACTCTAGATGCCTACTTTTCACACATTGATCTTGTCTTAGTTGGTTCTCTTTCTCTCTGTCACAAGGATTTACCTATTTTCTGATCTGTATCGTTTGCTTTACCCATTGGTGTCCTCAAATTCCACCCTCCAACATCACCGGTGAGGCAGGTACACAGGTGTTTTTTTGTTGGATTGCAAGTTTTAGAACTCCAACTATTATCACCACTGGTCGAGGAGAAAATTCCAATCTAACCCTTTCGCCAATATACTCCAAATCATCGGCTGTAAACACTATACTACATTTTACCATCCTTTGTCTACTAGAGTAATTGAAGATTTCATTTTTTCTTGTCTTAACGTCATTTTTTCCCAGTAACTGGGACTCAGACGGCACCCTTTATAGGGACTTGGATTTGGCAGTGAGGAATTTCTTGGCCGGATTCCCTTCCTGACACCAACCAATGTCTTTTTCTTTTGTGAAGTTCCGAAGTCGCCAACTCGGGGAGTCGAAGACGGAATTCTTGATTACGGTGCAGTTACACTAACGATTAAGCCACGGCTACTCATTCTTCATTTTCTCCCTTCGTCATTGACAAGGAGGGAGTTTATGTAGTGACACTTGAACATTTCATGTCAAGTTGTTAAAACGATTTTAGTGTCAAATTTTGGTTTTGTTTTATATTAATTAGTTTTTAGAGATAATTTTGACAACAGACATGCTAGATTAATTCTTTTGATATTTTTTACATTGGAGATTCAAGTGGCATAGACCTGGATGAGATTGGTGCATTTTATATTTTGATACAAATTTAGGACTTTAGTTGCAAGAAGCTTTCTTTATCGATAAATTTCTGCACGACAACATTAGACATCATCTATAAAATTACAATATTACCAACATTATCCACAGAAACACCACCATTGAAAAACACCAAGAAGGCGAACGTAGGACCAATTGAAAGACCTTGGAAACAAAGCCATTTCCTAAATAAACTACCCTATAATCATACCAAACACCAACACAGCAAGAGCTTATCACACTTTGTATCCGAAACAAATAAAACAAACAGAAAAAGTACCAGTAATATCTTGGTTTTATGCTGGAATGCGCCCAAGCTTGGTACAGCAACAGCAAAATATGACCCCCTTATTTTACTGAACTTAAAGGGATCTTAAAGATATATCTCTGTGCCTAGACCGCCAGGGCTCATATGAAAATTGGACCCAGAAATATTCAATGACTAGCCAAGAATACATGATGTTTCGATAGTTTTTTTGAGAATAACGAATAAGGTTTTTACATGGATAGTTTTTGGTGTTTTGTTCAATTTTCAATTATTTCACGATTTAAAAAATGATCTTAAATTCAACATAATTTAAATCTACTCCTGTGTTTGAAGGAAAGGCATTAGAACCTAGTCTATGGATGTCTTCCGTTGACATTAATTACCAGTGAATCAACTGCATTAGAAAGTAGTAATTCTCTGGTGGAAATTTTTATTTATTCAACTTTTATTTCATGACAATGATTGTTGCTTCTATTGAACTGAAAGCTCCCGAGAAAGACCCCAGTCAGGCTTTGACTGTCCACCTTTAACCGAAAATTCGAGATTGGTTACGCACTTTAAAGTCACAACACTTATGAGATGATATGATAGTCTCTCTGAATTTAATTATTTACAGTATTAGAACTCAACACAACTTCAGCCTTTCTTGGTTAAAGATAACCAAGAAATTTGTCTTGCTCCACTTTACTACACTAGGCATGCAGATATGTACAATACGCCTCCGAGATTATCGTTTATTGGTCTAGTTATGCTGGTCTAATCAATGCAGAAATATGCTTAATCTTCACTTCCTCTCAGCTAAACAAAAAATCATTTGGTGGATCTCTCAAAATACCCTATGTCCTTTTGTATTTGTATTTACTTCGGTACTATGTTCCCTTTAACAATCACAAATTACTATCTTAATTTCTTTTATTATATTGACCCAATTAGATTTAATGCTTTTGGTTTTTTTCTCAAAGTAGAATGGAAGGAGATATAACTAAAGAAAGGGGATTGCTTAAAACACTTTTAACTCAAAACGGACCACAATGTTACACTCCAATACAATAAATGACCATCTTTACATGCAACACTTAAAACCATTTTCTTAACCAAATATTACTGTATCAAAATGCCGACATAATTGTCACATTTTAACGTAATATTTGATACGTCGGCTACTTTCATGTATACATAAGCTTGTATAGCATTTGTAACATTGTTGCCAGATGATCAAAATATTGTAAAGCTATTAATTGCAGTATACATATCTTATTCTTTGTATTTTACCTTATATATATATAGTACGTAGACAATGAGGAGTTGCTCTGTATCAATTACAGACTGTTCGATATTAATTAAATTGACTAATTAGAGAATCATTTAAAATAATTAATTAAAATACTAACTTGAAGACCTGCTGCTAAAATTCCTTGTTAAACAAATCTATCAAAATAACTAGGCCCTATTTTTCATCTGTTGTTAAAAATTCTGAATTTGTCGGTTTCTAATCAAAGAGCAATGTTTTCATTGAGTTACGTAGATATAAAATAAAATGTTTATACTAAGATACTAATCCAAACGTTATTTGTTTTTGTTTCACGTAGAATTTGTGGTGTATTACTTGCTTCTACCTGCTCGATATCAGTTCTAAAAGTTATAGTGGCTTTAATATAAAAAAGTGTTATTAATAGAATTGATTGTCCTAAATGAAATCTATTATCGATAAGCACTCAAAATTTTTTGAAATACTTTTTCACGATAAGGTTTGCTCAGGTCGCTCCATGTGACCATATGGTTTGGTTAAATATTCTTGCCTCTTCACTTTTCGAATGGCAAGGAAATGGGCCAGCTTGTATCAGTATATCACCAATGGATCGTTCACGGATTTTGAAGCTGTATGACGATTAATTTCTGGTAACAACCTTAAAGATCTGCATCTTTCCTTTTGTATAAACTTACCTAGCACAGTAAAAGTAATACTTCTGTTTTCGCTATTCTTATGCATTCCAGTAAATTTTAGTTTCGATGACAATTTATCGGTTAGGATGGTAAAAAATACGACGCTTAAGTCTGCAGGAAAGCGAAGAAATTTATCAGAAATCAAGCGCTTGTCTTTTACCGCTTTCTACATCCACTTTGATGGCTGGCTTTGCTTGTAACGTCATTAATATATATGAAATGCTTAACATCTGGTCCAGATTTGCGGAGATGGTTGAACTGCAATACAATCCACCTATTTAAGGATACCAAAATAGTGCCTGTTCTTGTTAGAAGAAATGCCATTCTATTGCTGTTGGTTTATATTTAACCTTGGATTTAAAATTATAGTCCATACTTTTAAAAATACTATTTTTACTTCCTATATTTTTCCTATTTTTATTTTCACTTCCTCTTTAGCAAACAATGCTCTCCGAAATTTCATAGGAAGTAGCTGCATAGAGCATCAGTGACTTGGACTTCTTCAACCGCAGAATGAGATCCACGGTAATTAAATAAAAATATGCCAGCTTTGAGTATTTTTGTGAGTGTTTCAAACATATTTAGAGACAATTTATATCGTCAGAAGACAAATTTAAATCTAAACAAATAGCAAACATTGCGTTGAGTCTTTTGTGCTTAGTTGAATTCAGTCCACTTACTTCGCCTAATACACTTTAAAGGATTATTAATCGAGGACATCAAGTCTTTTAACATTTCAAGCCTTTATCTATTAATAAATGCATAAATAGAAAATGAATGGATGGATAAATGGATAAATGGATAGATGGATAGATGGATAGATGGATAGATGGATAGATGGATAGATGGATGGATGGATAGATGGATAGATGGATAGATGGATAGATGGATAGATGGATAGATGGATAGATGGATAGATGGATAGATGGATAGATGGATAGATGGATAGATGGATAGATGGATAGATGGATAGATGGATAGATGGATAGATGGATAGATGGATAGATGGATAGATGGATAGATGGATAGATGGATAGATGGATAGATGGATAGATGGATAGATGGATAGATGGATAGATGGATAGATGGATAGATGGATAGATGGATAGATGGATAGATGGATAGATGGATAGATGGATAGATGGATAGATGGATAGATGGATAGATGGATAGATGGATAGATGGATAGATGGATAGATGGATAGATGGATAGATGGATAGATGGATAGATGGATAGATGGATAGATGGATAGATATATAGATGGATAGATGGATAGGTAGATAGATGGATGGAAAGACATATATATATATATACACATATATGCAGATAGAATAAATTGGTACCTGACTTCATCATTGCAGTGAAAAAAGTGTTGACATTAAAACTCACAAGTTTTTTCTTTTTCTGGAATTTAATAATGAGGATTGCGGGTTATAATTTCCTCGATTTCATACATAAATCAGTTTAATGTCTAGTTTAAAGATGTCAGCACTCAGTGATTAAGCTATAGCAGATTAAATGAAAACTGTAACTGACTTTCTAAAGTGGACAGAAAGAATTGGAGGGTGTCATCAGTATTCGTCTGGCACTGACTATGTTTATATTTTGTGTGCGAAATCGTTGTTATTGCCAGACGTATGCGACCAGCACGACGTTGTTATACCTGTCAGTGTTACAAAGAAGAAGACCCATCTTTATTCCTTTTTTTGGAGCAAGTGGGTATAAAAGCATCACTGTGTTCTTACAGAGAAATGCTCTTGTCCTCACTAAAAGAGATCCTGACACTCGTTGTGACGGCAGTGAAATATTTGCTGCGAGAGAACGTGGTTGAAAAAATTCAAAATCATCTGATTTTGAATTTTATGCTCTTCATCAGAATTAAGTAATTTAAAATTCAATGATGAAAAAGCTCAAATCCAAAAACAAAATGTTGGATTTTGAAACGAGAAGAATAATATAGCAAATGAAATGAACTAGAAGAAAGATTGCTAATTTTAACAGTTACATGAAATACATTATTTCTTTTTTCTGATGTTTATTTGTGTACAAAAATATGACATTTTCGCTACCAGCAAGGTAAGACTTGAGGACAGAAATTAAGCTTATTTAACTCTTTTTATGAAAGCTTTTTTAACAAAAGTAATTTTTACAGCAGCTTGTACGTGGAAATGCAGAAATTAAATAATTGATGTATGGAAAAGAAAGAAATGTTTCGCCCACTTCAGATGTATCCGAAGTAATATATGTATATATATATATATATATATATATATATATATATTTCTGTGTGTATGTGTGTGTATGTATTATACGAACTCAACTTGTACTTTGTAATCCAATAGCCCCTGAGTTCAAATTTATTGAACATATCACACAGGCAATAGTTCTCAATGCTGGCTCCGAGAATTTCAGTAGAACTGACGCTCTGCTGTCAACAACCATGAAAAGAAAATGCAAAAATAATCCTGATAGATTTTGCTACATTTGTGGTCAGTCACTAGTTTCAGCATTAGGGCTGGAATATGATGCCAGTGACTGGAGCTTTCCATCGATTCCTCAAACAAAAGTTTAAAGGCTGTGTTGCTTCACAATGGAAACAAGGAGGCGTCCGTCCCCGTAGCACACTACGTGCACTTGTCGGAAAGCTACAAGACCATGCAGACCTTGCTTTCTGCAATCAAATACGATCTACATAGCTGGAAAACCTGTGGAGACCTCAAGGTGAGAGTAATCGGAACACGGATGTCAGTGATTTGCAAACATAACTTTCTTAATTGATGATTGCCGTTTTATTTTAATATCCATGCTTTATTTGTCTCTGGGACAGTCGAGCTGATAGCCAGCACTATGCTAGGCGAGAGAGGCCACAAAGAGAAGCGCTGGAACTGGGCTCAAGAAACATCGTCGAGAAAGCTCTTGTCAACCCCCCAAAATGTACTGCTTCCACCGCTTCACATAAAACTAGGCCTCGTGAAAAACTTCGTAAAAGCTCTTCCGAAAGACGCCAAGGTAGTCGGTTTCTTAAAGGAGAAATTTCCTCGCTCAGTATAGCGAAAATCGAAGCTGGTGTATTTGGTGGCCCACAGATAAGAGAACTCATCAAGGACAAAGACTATGACAAGAGTTTATGCAGAGATCAGTTGAACGCTTGGCTAGCCTTCAAGTCCATTATCACGAATTTTCTCGGGAATCACAGAAGCACACAATATGTCTCTGCAGTCGAAGATCTTCTCTCCAGTTACCAGGCTATTGGAGCTCTCATGTCCATAAAATGCACTTTTTAAGCTCGCATCTGGACTACTTTTCAAGCAACTGTGGCGACTACAGCGAGGAACAAGGCGAGCGCTTCCATCAAGACATTCGAGTGATGAAGGAGCGATACCAAGGACGCTGCGACGTTTCTATGCTCGCTGATTACTGTGGTGTCTCAAGAGGAATATTCCTCAATTCCGACACTCCAGAAAATCCCGGAAGAGGCCATTCTTGCCTGCGTGATTAACTTGATCATTCATTGGACCTCTATTTTGTTGACGTTGTGTGTTTTGTAATTTCCCAGATCTTTAAAATGCTACATCGTCACATAAATATATAATTTACAAAATGCGAATTTCATGTGTATTTGAATTTTTTTAGAAATGTTGTGAAACAAAATCTGTACGTGATGAAGAAAAACCGATTGCATATTTGAATTCAGCGTGTTAGAAAGATACAAAATCAGTCCGAAAAGACTCGTCCGGCGAGATTTTTTTTTAACGCAGATCTGTGATATAATATTATGGTCAAATTAGGCTACTGTAGTCTCTTATCCTACATGGAAGCTTACAGTTGAAAACTTGTTTAAAAAAAAAGTCATTAGAAAAAAATGAAGGTTATGTAGGGCCATTACAAAAACATAAAGACTACAATTTAATATGCATTTAATCTGGCAAGACAAAACCTCAAATTTGTTTTTTTTCAACTTTGCTTTTGTATTTTGAGTTTAATACCATCAAACTGTTTATTGCTTTGGTGCTTTTCATGTTTGATACCTAAATATATTTTGGCATTGGTGTTATAGAATTGTGTCTACAACCTCTTATCAGAACCAAAACTAGTTGAAAAATAGTAAAAAAGAGTGGAAACAAAAAATAATAATTAATATTTCCAATAAAATAATGTTGGTAATAAAAGCAAAAATAAAATAAACAAGAAAGATGGGATTGGTTCTGATTGCAGGTCTGCTTTGAATATAAGCAAGATTGCTAAACAGTTACCGGTCATAGGACTGTAAGTTTTATTTCTTTAATTGAACTTTGGTTCTCGTTTTAATTAAACTTCCTGGATCTTTTGGTTATATAGCTTGATATAGTTGTGTAGGATATTTATCAGTAACGTAGAATTTGAGAATTTGAATAAAACTATATCAAATCTTAGGTACCTTAGATCTCTTAGAAAAAAAGTCTTAATTTGTTATCGTGCCCTTTGAGGTTCATGAATCAAATTTACTTGCATTTTTGCTTTTCTTTCACTGTACATAGAAGTGAAATAAGATAATTATAATTTTGTTTAAATAAAGCGGCTCAAAAATTAAGGGAAGGAAAGATCATTAGTTATCAGTCCTATTGTTGAAATAAGCATTCAAAATGAAAAATAGCTAAACTAGTTTCTTGATGACACAATTTCAGAGAAAACGTTTTAGACTTCATGTGAATGCATACAAACTATATATGAAAATTACTGTATATGGCGACAAATATTTTGTATCTATCATTGGTATTATTTGAGTCATAAACTATTTAATTATGGAAAAAATAATGTTGAATTGAGGAAAGGGAGGAAAAGAAATAATGCGATGTTTTGCTTCTCATCAACACTCAAAGAAGCCAGCTTGTCCAATAAATTTATCTCGTAAATTCGCTCTGCGGTATGATTAAAAAATACTGTGATTGTTAGACAGTTATTAAATGTCACTAACACTAACTTGGATTTCTTCCTTCTGTTTTTCAACTCACTTAAGCACTGATGAGGCTTTTCAAGAGAAAATAAAATAGAATATAGATGAGAAATTTGATTGCAAATTGAAATTGTAATAAGGTCATTTTTTGAGTCAAAAGTGACTCCCATTTGATAGATTGTACAGAAGTATAGAATAAGCCAACTTTTTTACACCTGCTTTGAGCAGCTGTGTGTGGAATGGTTCTTTATCTCTTTCTACCTCACAACCTTTTCTTTCTCTGTCTGCCTCCCTCTGCCTGTCTCCCTCTCTCTTACATTACCTTATGGAAATCATTTTCATTTTTACAAATTGTATTATACTGTCATATAAAATATTGTGGCCCACAACAGCTACCATTAACATCTCTCTGTTTCACCTACGTGTCCTTTCTGCCACAATGTCTATTCGACCTTGGCATACCAGTTTGAATTACTGCTAGATGTTCTCGTCAGACCACTTCTCTTCTCGCCTTAGATGTTTAGGCATTCTCCGTGTTTAAACTAGCAATGGATTAGCTACTAAGCCACAGTAATGCCGTAAGACAGATTTAGTTTTGTCAGCTGAAAATAAATTGTTTTCAATTCAATGTTTTCAGTTGCATATAATTTTTGATGTAGTATGAATTTTCTATTTCCACCTAAAATCACTTCATTACGTCTAGATGCTGCATTATTAATTTTACTGCGTTTTTCATTTGTAATAATTATTGCTGCATCTTCACAGCTGAAGAACAATTGACAAATTGTACATCTGTCTTTACTTCAACATTGGACTTTGGGTAGATTGGACTAAAGGTGATTTCCTTGATTGCATATTCCAATGTTAATTTTTGAGATACTTGGTAAGAAAACTAGAATCCTTTCTCCTGTATTAACAAATTTTGAAATTATATCTAAAGCAGATGATGTTGTGTATCCTCACTAGGTCTATTTACTGTGCATTTTAACTACACCCATGCAATCCCTGACCTTTAAAAGTACAAAAGTCCCTTGAAATAAGTCACTTATTAGTTGATGGTAATAATTCTGTAATGATCATAGGTAGCTTAAGGTCACTGCTTATATGGCTATTGTAGTTTTTACAGTTTTGAAAATAGTGTTTTAGATCAATAATGTGAGTGTGTCCAATTCGTCCATTTTTCAACGTCCTTTTGTATTGTGTTGTGTTTGCAATTTATTGCAATTGAATATTTGTTCTTTATCAAATATGTGTTTTAGAAGATTTTTAAAGATGTTTATTTGACGTTTTTTGAACATGTTTTACTATATTACATTGAATTATTTAATGAAGCTCTTCTAAGAGGTTTTCCTTTGTTGACATAACAATATCTTTTGTTGAATTGAAAGGGGTGCACGTAAACTGCACGAGTGCCAATTCATTCAATGAAAATATAACTCGAAATTTTTTTATTATTGTCGGACAAAGCTACCATGTTGGAAACAAGAGCAAAACTACTTTTTCATTGCTTCAAAGATTAATAAAATTGCTTTACGTTGCCAATGTTGTATAACACAGAGTGCCCTTTCTGAAAAAGCACTTACTGAAATAGTTTTTGGCAACAATGATCATATGAAAGAAGCCCTGCCTATATCCAAGGTTATCAGAGGAGCTGTCCGAATACAGAATTGGAACCCACATTGCTACATTAGTTTCAAGCTGAATGCATGAATGAACAGAGGAATGAAAGCATACGTGCATAAATGCATAAATACGTAAATGTGTAAATACGTAAATGTGTAAATGCGTAAATGTATAAATGTGTAAATGTGTAGATGTGTAAATGTGTAAATTTGTAAATGTGTAAATGTACAAAGGTATAAATGCAGATATTTTGTACCAAATACAGCAAACATGGAACATAAAATAGATATATCATAAGTAGTTGTAGTACATACACTAAATATTGATGAAATGCAAATTTGACTTGAATATGGTATTGAAAATAGTAATAGTTGTTGTAACCATAAAATACCCAAGAAGGTGGCACATTTGTACTCTTTTTCACCCACCGAGACTGCTTTATTTGTCATATGATAAAAGATTACAGTCTTTTTTACAACATCCTGAGCAACTATTCTTAACTTCATTTTTAATTGCAGCTCTATTTTATTGAATAGCTGTACATACGACCCGCTTTTCATACAAGATTGTAAAGTCTCCTTACATCAAACTTAGAGTTTCTACCTTTCCTGGTAAAATTCCTTTTTGATTGCAGATCCCCCTCTTTAATGAGAGGCAGAGATATAGACATGACCCATCTCCTAGCACTTGGAGGTCATAGTCACAAATTTGATCTTACCTTGTTGCATTGTTTTACTTTAAATTTCAAAATTTGCTACTAAAATACAATGTTGGCAAGTGTAGTTTTTGCAACATCTCACTGTACTTATTTTATCTTTTTAAAAAAAAATCAACGTCATACATTTCTNTTTTTACAAATTGTATTATACTGTCATATAAAATATTGTGGCCCACAACAGCTACCATTAACATCTCTCTGTTTCACCTACGTGTCCTTTCTGCCACAATGTCTATTCGACCTTGGCATACCAGTTTGAATTACTGCTAGATGTTCTCGTCAGACTACTTCTCTTCTCGCCTTAGATGTTTAGGCATTCTCCGTGTTTAAACTAGCAATGGATTAGCTACTAAGCCACAGTAATGCCGTAAGACAGATTTAGTTTTGTCAGCTGAAAATAAATTGTTTTCAATTCAATGTTTTCAGTTGCATATAATTTTTGATGTAGTATGAATTTTCTATTTCCACCTAAAATCACTTCATTACGTCTAGATGCTGCATTATTAATTTTACTGCGTTTTTCATTTGTAATAATTATTGCTGCATCTTCACAGCTGAAGAACAATTGACAAATTGTACATCTGTCTTTACTTCAACATTGGACTTTGGGTAGATTGGACTAAAGGTGATTTCCTTGATTGCATATTCCAATGTTAATTTTTGAGATACTTGGTAAGAAAACTAGAATCCTTTCTCCTGTATTAACAAATTTTGAAATTATATCTAAAGCAGATGATGTTGTGTATCCTCACTAGGTCTATTTACTGTGCATTTTAACTACACCCATGCAATCCCTGACCTTTAAAAGTACAAAAATCCCTTGAAATAAGTCACTTATTAGTTGATGGTAATAATTCTGTAATGATCATAGGTAGCTTAAGGTCACTGCTTATATGGCTATTGTAGTTTTTACAGTTTTGAAAATAGTGTTTTAGATCAATAATGTGAGTTTGTCCAATTCGTCCATTTTTCAACGTCCTTTTGTATTGTGTTGTGTTTGCAATGTATTGCAATTGAATATTTGTTCTTTATCAAATATGTGTTTTAGAAGATTTTTAAAGATGTTTATTTGACGTTTTTTGAACATGTTTTACTATATTACATTGAATTATTTAATGAAGCTCTTCTAAGAGGTTTTCCTTTGTTGACATAACAATATCTTTTGTTGAATTGAAAGGGGTGCACGTAAACTGCACGAGTGCCAATTCATTCAATGAAAATATAACTCGAAATTTTTTTATTATTGTCGGACAAAGCTACCATGTTGGAAACAAGAGCAAAACTACTTTTTCATTGCTTCAAAGATTAATAAAATTGCTTTACGTTGCCAATGTTGTATAACACAGAGTGCCCTTTCTGAAAAAGCACTTACTGAAATAGTTTTCGGCAACAATGATCATATGAAAGAAGCCCTGCCTATATCCAAGGTTATCAGAGGAGCTGTCCGAATACAGAATTGGAACCCACATTGCTACATTAGTTTCAAGCTGAATGCATGAATGAACAGAGGAATGAAAGCATACGTGCATAAATGCATAAATACGTAAATGTGTAAATACGTAAATGTGTAAATGCGTAAATGTATAAATGTGTAAATGTGTAGATGTGTAAATGTGTAGATGTGTAAATGTGTAAATGTGTAAATTTGTAAATGTGTAAATGTACAAAGGTATAAATGCAGATATTTTGTACCAAATACAGCAAACATGGAACATAAAATAGATATATCATAAGTAGTTGTAGTACATACACTAAATATTGATGAAATGCAAATTTGACTTGAATATGGTATTGAAAATAGTAATAGTTGTTGTAACCATAAAATACCCAAGAAGGTGGCACATTTGTACTCTTTTTCACCCACCGAGACTGCTTTATTTGTCATATGATAAAAGATTACAGTCTTTTTTACAACATCCTGAGCAACTATTCTTAACTTCATTTTTAATTGCAGCTCTATTTTATTGAATAGCTGTACATACGACCCGCTTTTCATACAAGATTGTAAAGTCTCCTTACATCAAACTTAGAGTTTCTACCTTTCCTGGTAAAATTCCTTTTTGATTGCAGATCCCCCTCTTTAATGAGAGGCAGAGATATAGACATGACCCATCTCCTAGCACTTGGAGGTCATAGTCACAAATTTGATCTTACCTTGTTGCATTGTTTTACTTTAAATTTCAAAATTTGCTACTAAAATACAATGTTGGCAAGTGTAGTTTTTGCAACATCTCACTGTACTTATTTTATCTTTTTAAAAAAAAATCAACGTCATACATTTCTTGGCCTTTTGAACGATATTTTGGATATTTTGCATCTCAAAAAAGAAAGGGGCTTGTTGAGGCTTAAGAGGAGTAAAACAAAGGTTACAAACTCATTACCTTATGAAGAAATACCGTTCTACAATTTATTTTTTGAAATCCTTATGCTTTAATATATATGACAAAGTAGAAACTTACAAAAAACCCGTCATTCTTTTAAAAAAATTTAATCCGATTTAATAATCAGAGACAAATTCATCATTTTTACATTTTCAACAAAAAGGAGCCTTAAAAATTATGGAAGTTTTACTATTTATTGAAATGATTTGTCTAGTCATGAATGAAATTACCCGTACAGCTAAATTTTTCTAATAAAGGGTTATTGAAGCTAGACTGTTATCTCTTAGTGATGCAGAGGCATAAAATGTGACAATTTGAAAAATAGCTACTCTTTTACGAAGCGACATTGAATGCTGCTTTTCGTTAAGGCTAATTTAATTGCTCCCCTGACTAATATAATGCAATATAGATGCTCTTTACACTACATAGATTATTTCATCCTGGACGGTAAATTGTGATTGCCATTGTCTGGATATTGCCTCGGTAATAAATAAATTTTGTGGTTCTAGTATAGCAGTGGAATTATTTTGCCTTGTGATATACTGCTGAAAAAAATTTTGAGGGCATTTTGAGGTATTTTTAGTTATAATAAAAAAGTATGACAACTAGAGGTGTCGATTCGTTTCAGGGATAAAATTCGTGGCTTGGATTACACAGGTCAACACAATATTTTGCGTCGGCAAGGTAAAGACTGTTTTTAGGCAGTTCTAGGGTGCTGATTACGAAAATCATATTTATTTTCTTTGGTTAGCTCTAGTTGTTCTGATATGCAATGCACCTTTAATTTTGGAAATTTCTGTAATTTACCTTTTATCCGCAAGGATGTTAACGCTTCAGCAGATTTGGATGCCATGTGCACTTGGCTTCACGTGCAAATGGTGTTTCATGACACAGCAGATCATGGCCAGGTCACAGAAGACTTTTGTCTGGAATTTTTATTAGTGTTAATTTGTGGCTTTCATGTACTTGACATGGTCATTAAGTGTTAACTTACACTTGGCAGCGGCATGCTCGTTTGCACGTATTAGTTGTCTGGTGACATCCACCTTTGTCAGGGAACATTTCTCTCTCAACATTTTTGTTGGTGGAGACTTGATTTAGATCAGATGAATTAATTCCTGATGTCTATCAGCTTATCAGCTAGCAGACCAAGACAAACCATGGTCTTCTCATGTGGTTTGCAAGACATGTGCAGAACGTTTGAAACAATGGACAAGTAGAACCAGACGGTCAATGGGATTTGGGATACTAAGGGTTTGAAGGGAGCCTAAAAATCATGTTGAAGACTGTTACTTCTGTTCAATAAATGTGACAGGGCAATAAAATTAGCTTATAGTACCTCCACAATTAAGTTTTATTGCTTTGTGGCTTATTTTAGTTAAAAGCTACAACAAAGAAAGTGCTTCCTATCTTTGGCTGATCTTTATAGCTTTAAATAAAATAATAGATGACGTTATGTGTTATCATTTGCGGAATATATTTCGGTAACCTGTACCATCTTCAGCCATATTATTGATGTTAAATATTTATTCCTATGAATAAAGATAGAAAACAGTCAATAAATAGAACAAATAGAATTTTAAACGACCGTTATGTTGTGGCTAGAAGCTCTAACTACAACTTTATTGTCAATTCCCGACTTCGGAACTCGTCCTTAGTGTTAAAGGTGGGGCAAAGTTCCCGTTGCCACACCATTACCACGTCGCCTGTTGGCTAATGAACTCATTCGACATGATTGTTGGAAGATGTTTCTTCAATACCAAAGTGGACTGGAGAAAGTTGCAAACAATAATCTTCGAATCAACGTTATCGATAACTGTATCTAGGCAGATCTGATACCTCGGTTTTTAAAATTTCGCATTCCACGGAATGGCTGTTTTGATGAAAAATTG
>RDPX01000020.1:3499974-3532637 GCA_003991215.1 Morbakka virulenta
AAGCGGAAGTGGCCAGTCAACCACTGACCACTTCTTTACCGAGAGCTAGCATCTCTCAGAACAAGGAAAAGGCTTATCGGTATAGTACGTTAAAGACTGAAGTAACTCAGAAAGTAGAGACCCCCATACGTTGCCTATATTGTAATAAACCTAATCATGCAACAGCTGAATGTTTTATGCTTGGTAATAAGGACATCAAATTACGACATAAGTTTGTATTGAAAAACAGGCTTTGTTTTGGGTGTCTATTGCCAGGACACCACTCAAGGCAATGCAAAAGTAAACTTAATTGTAAACGGTGTGGAAAAGTGCATGCCACATCATTGCATCAAGATGAAGCAAACTTGCCTAACATGAAGGCAGGTCAAAGGAGGCGTGCCGCTCCTGAAACAACGGTGAGTGAAACGATAAAGCTTGAGGCTACATCGGATGTGCAACAGTCTCCAGATCCTCAAGGATCATGTGGCAAAGTATTGAATGGTAAATGCTCAAAGAACTTTGCCAGTGGTCAAATCGTTCCAGTTTGGCTCTCTCACAAGAGCAACCCTAAAAAGGAAGTTCTTGTGTATTCTATGTTAGATAGCCAGTCAGATGTGACTTTGATGGCTGAAGATGTGTGCAACCAATTGTCTGCGCCAAAAGTAAAAAGCTCTTTAAGCTTGACAACAATGACGTCAAGGGGAAAGCCATCTGAATGCTTTTTAGTGTCAGACCTTGTTGTTAGAGGTTTCAAGTCATCCATAGCAGTGGATCTGCCTCCCACTTTCACTCGGAAAAGCATTTACACTGAACAAGTGGCGACCATGCAGATAGGTGCGTTCATGAGGCGCTCACTAGCAACAGAGGCACGTATCAATGTAATTCATTTCAAAATTGGACAAGATATTACTCTAAAATCCCCAATAGAAACGTTCCATATTAGATTGGAAAAAATCACAATGAATACCCGAAAAAGCCACTGTAGTATTGATGCCACCGTGGTAACATTAACTTGTTGATGAAGTGGTTCTTTACCAGGATCGTGTAATAATGCCAGGCAAGACCCGGAAAACATATTACAGCGCTTTTTGGAAGGTCAATTTGGGATGAAGAAGTGCAAACATTGTATACGACAGAATGTTTTAGCCAGGAATGCCAAAGCAAATTGTGCAAATCGTGCAGCACTGCGAGACTTTATGCCACGCTATCATTAAAAACGAAAACACCATTTGTTCTAAATGAATTCCTGAAAAGAGCATAGCAAGAAGTTGGCATCGATTAGTTTAAAAAAGGACTATTTTATAATACTTTACTATTTTGTGTTGTGACCAGTAGTTTTAGAAAATTACCACTCGCCACCGCTAAAATGTTAATCAAGGTATGTAGAGATTTTTTTTCTCGAAATGGGATTTTAGAGGAGCCCATAAGTGACTATGGTTCCCTTTATACAGTCAAAGTCTTTAAACATTTTCGGAAAGAATGGTAATTTGAGTCCAAAGAAACCCAGTTTTTTCAGGACCCTCTATAAAATTTTCTTCTCAATTGCATCTTTAAATAAGGCACCCAGTGGGTGTGAATGCAGATGCAGATGCATTTGGGATCAAAAGTAGCCATGACATCATCCGGAACATTGACTCGAATGAAAATGTTGCCGTTAATATTTGAAAAAGCTCCCAGGCCTTCGGTGAAAATGAGAAAAAAAATTCTTGTTTTGATCATCAGTTGAAACCCAATTTTTTCAGGACCCTCTATAAAATTTTCTTCTCAATTGCATCTTTAAATAGAGCACCCAGTGGGTGTGAATGCAGATGCAGATGCATTTGGGATCAAAAGTAGCCATGACATCATCCGGAACATTGACTCGAATGAAAATGTTGCCGTTAATATTTGAAAAAGCTCCCAGGCCTTCGGTGAAAATGAGAAAAAAATTTCTTGTTTTGATCATCAGTTGAAACCCAATTTTTTTAAGGACTTCGAATATACCTAAAAAACTGGACGGGACGACTGGACCTTATCTTAACTGTCAAACTGTTTTGAGCACTCAGAGGGCAGGAGGGTAGTTTTTATATGAATCTGAAAACAAAACAGTTCATCATAAGAAAGTAAAGAAATGGAGAGAAGCAGAAAATTACTGTAGAAAACGAGAAAAGAGGAAGTATAGATAAAAGTGCTGTCCATACCAATGATTTGATTAATTTATTTAATCAATTACAAACTGGTTCAAGAGAATATTGTTTCACGTCATTTATACCAAAGAATTGTTATAAATTATTTTGTTTTTTTGAAGCGAGTAATCGCTTACACTGTCGATCTTTTTTGTTACTATTAAAATTCCCAAGAAACCGATTTATGATTGAGTGGGTCGATTTGAAAGGAATCTAACATTCCATAACAGCAAAAGAATCACTAAGCTAAATCTACTGGATGCTTTTGGTTATTGTATCGTTATTCATAGTCGTTTAGAAAGCAATTTTACAAATTGATAGGCGAGGAAGTCATTGTTCGTAAGGTGATGCTTGTTTTAACTCCATGCTCTATCCCTCACATCGCTTCCCAAGTGTCCGATTTTTATGAAATTTATTTTGCTCTATGTCTACCTTATTAAAAGTGGTTATTCTTGTGTTGTTTATCTCCATCAGTCAATAAGCTGCGCGCATTTTTGCCCGCGTCATTGAAATCTTTGGTAATTTTTCAATATGGCAAGTAGTGGATGTCAACGTAAATAGAATCTTGGAATCTGCAAATAATCCTTAGTAATTTCGGCTTTCTTTTTGAAATCATTTATAATTAAAGCTACTGTGAAAAGAAGATACAACTAGCTAAGCTTATTAGCATGATGGTATGGGTATAAATTTTTTATAAGTTTTTATTCCAATTTTTAATTATCGATGACTGAAAACATGATGTTATTTTCAAATTTTGTACAATATCTCAATACTTCCCTCAATAAGGTTACAAGAAGTAAAGGTTTTTTTAGGTTGCCATGAAATTAGCCATTAACATATGACATTATGTAATCAGTTAAAAAAATTCAAGCAGGCTTGCCAGTCAAACCTACCAAGTGGCTTCATGTTGTCAGTCCCCAAAATTTTTAATATAGTCACCGTACTCAACCAGATACTGTAGTATAATTTTTTTCAAATTACATTTTCTTTTCACAAGCAATTGATCACCTACATCAAACAACAGCACCACCATTAGTAATGTGAAAGCAATCGGTTAAAAGAACTCTATCTTATGGTGGTGATACAAGAAAATGTAGAGTGAACCTTGATTCATGGACACAAAATTACCGTAAGAAAAAGAGGCAGTGTGGACCATGTTATATGAATACACAGGGGGAAAATATCTTTGCTAAAGCTGTGAAGAGCAAAAAAAATATGCACAGCTTCATACAAATTTAGATGTTTAAAGAGCATCGGTGATGATGAACGAAAAAAGATATTTCAGAGTTTCTGGATTATGAATCAGCAGGAACAGAAACATTTCTTCAACAACACCATATAACGCCAATCTAAACAGCGATGTCGCACTGACAAGAGAGAAAATCCATGTAAATCTCTTTTATATTATTATTATTATTTTATTCTGGAAGGTTTTTGTTATCGTCTGTTCAAGTAATTTTGTCTTACGACTTTAGATATAAGCAGGAAACGACTTTCAAATTTTCAGGAAAACACGGATCAAGTGATTTGTTCCCACTGAGTCAGAATGGAGAAAACATTCTAGAAAGAAGCTTCCTGATAAATGTAAAAAATAAGTGGAAGATCACATTACTCAATACTGAGAATCGAATCTCTTTATTCTTGCACCTCCACACAAAAGGAATACATTGAAGGTAGCTTAAACCAAACAAAGTTATACGAACTAAATTTAAGTCACTGTTAGCAACAAGAAATGGAGCGAGCCTGCAAAAATACATATGTACAGAAGCAATTTTAATCAGGAATTTTAATATTGAATTTCAAAAATCTAAAATGGATTTGTGTGATGCATACGTAGGGTTTTAGCGCAATGTAAATTCACCTGTTAAAAGTACTGCTAAATATAAGCAACATGTATCGTCAAAAAATCATACAAGAGATGAAAGGAATAGTGATCGTCTAAATGATTTGTGCCAGACGTTAGTTGTTTGCTTAGATTTAAAAAAATGTAATTACACTCCCAAAATATGAGAGAAGCTTATTCAATAAAACGTGACTGGGCACAAGGCACTAAAGAAAAGGGCTATTGTGTTCTCTGGCTTCAGGAAATGGCAGGACACGGAAGGGGAAATGATACCGGAAGTGTTGTCACTTGGATGCTAGACAGACTTTCAGACGCTAAAGCACAGATCCAGAAAGTTATTTTTATTTGGATTCCCGTGTTCCTCAAAATCCTAATAGCTTCAAGTCAACGGCCTTGGGAAAATTCATTTTGTCGTAATCAACAAATAAAAATAATAGAAACAGAAATGCTGCGAGCTTAAACATTCCAGTATTAAACAAGAAGATAACATTCACAGTTGACATTTACAGTTCCTTATCTTTTGCTGAGATATTTTCACCACTTTGTCTGATAAGATGTTGCCACAACTCAATAGAATGAATATTCTTTTTCTGCAAATGCAGCCACACCATACGAAGGGGTTTAGTAAAGTTACCGCTTTACTGAATTATGAAAGTGCACCATATTTCTCTGTAAAATCTTTGGTATACCCGAAAGAGAATTGAAATCGTGTTTCCTACAAAGGATATGTTGGTGAAAGCTACAAAAATGTGACAGTCATAAAGCATCCCCAAACTTGAAATACTGGAATGAGAAAATATCCAATAGTGGTATCCCATGCAAAGGTATTAAATGAACAAAGAAAATTTTCAGATCAAAAAAGGATATGGGGAGTATGTATCTATATATGCGACCAGTTGATGTTGCATTTTTAAGAACAATATTAAAATGGACTTTCAATATGATTGATGGCTTTTAATGACTATCTCTGATTTAACATCATCAGTTTAGTGTTTTGTTTATTGCCTTGTTTTATATTTCTTTTGTTCATTTGTTGCCGTAATAAATATTTTAAATAAATTTTACTACACCTTTTGAAACTGGACGTTATTCTTTTCAGTTTCTAACTTTAAACATTTTTTCCTGAAGGTTGCCTAAAAATATAATAAATGTGAGAATGGTAATCACTCTGAGCAAAGATACTTTAATACATAAGAACTTTGCTACTTTTTCTGAAACAAAATATCCAACATGGTTGTTCTAGAAGTATCAGAAGCTACATCATTGGTAAGAATTAAATTCTAGCTTAATAGTTTAGTGCGTAGTGACTGCGTTTAAATATTTATTGTGTTTCCCTTTTGTTTATATCAAAAAGCCCTATATAACTATATATAACTTATATAACTATATAACTTTTTGTATCAGTTAGGTTAAGGTGAAGTTTGGAAAAAACGTTCTTTCTATTTTCTATTTACTTTCTCTTCGCTGATTTTTGTATTTTTAAAGACAGAATATATGACTTTTAATGTACGTTGTTGTAACCAAAAAGGGGTACATTCGTCCTGATACGAATGCTTTACACTATGTTTTTCCGGCAATTTGGAATTGTGCAATAAGATCAATAGATTAGAAATGGGTTCTGGAAGGGAAGGCATCAAAATGTTAATGAAAGCCATTTTAGATTTGTTCATCTGCAGTTAGCTAGAGTAGGATAGAATAACAAATAAACACATGACATCTAAAAAAACCCTGGATATTATAAGTTGCTTTAAGCTTTGCAGGTGAGATACAATCATCTTCTTTCTTATCTTTTGTTTTCTCCTCCAGCTTTTATACTGTTCCAGGGTATCACTATTGTTATATAAAACTGTACCTTAATCTTAATGGTTTTGAAATTTAAGGCTGTGCTTGGTTTGCTTTCACTAGTCTTTGTGATAAGATTGCCCAGATAAGCAATCTTCATTGCTCACTCAAATAAGATTGGTGTGACAGGAATATCAGTACACACTCTACATTCGTTCCTCTTTCATTGATGTTCAGCCTTATGTCTGCACTTTCATTCTTCAACCTGGTGGTAATCTTCTGACATCTTAAATGGTCTTTAGCTATCAATTTGATATCGTCTGCATAGTTCAGATCCGTGGGATTCGTATTGCTGCTCTGCGGGATGCCAAATTTATCTTCTAACATTGCATTAATTCTCACAAAGACAATGCACAAAATAAAAAAGAACGGAGATAAGATACAGCTTTATATTACTTTTCGAACACAAGTTCCAACTCCTATGTCAAACCAGATACAGTTTTGACTCTACAGGTTGGGTCATTGTAGATAGATTTCACCATTGTAACAATTTTGTTGGAAATGCTGTTGTGTTTTATAATTTTCCAAAAGAACTGTTCATGAGCATTATTAAACACTTTTTGTGAATAGATCGAGTTTAATACAAGATTTTTCTGGAATTCTTGACTCTGGTTAACCATTTTTTTCAATCCAAATATCTCTGTATATAATCTTCCTTCCCTAACTCCTGCTAATTTTTTTCTGAATCTTTGGTCTGCTACGTTTAATAGACGTTTCAATAATATTCTGTTGAAGACTTTTCCAGTGATAGAGAAAAGGGTTATACCTCGTCAGTTATTGCAACTAAAAGGGTCTTCTTTCCGGAAGCTTAAAAATTTCTGCTTTATCTGATCCTACTGGTACTGGTCTTTCCAAATCTGGTTAAAGAACTCTTTACGTTGAACAATTACTGCCTCCCAACTCATTTTTAGCAATTCACCATTAAATGAGTCCAACCCAGGATCTTGGTTATTCCTTATCTTCTTAATAATCTCTATTATTTCCTCTCTTGTGATAGGACTCTTCTTTATCTTAAACGATTAAGGGTTAGGCAGTCTCTCTTTATTTCAGGTGAAGCTTGATTCCAAACATCTTTGAAATATTCTGCTTCTAAATCAGCTTCTCCTAACAATCAGTTCGATGAGCTTAAGAAACTAAAAGAATCCTTAGGGTACTTATGAAAAGGCCAAGGTCTTAAATTTAACACGCAGTTTCGAACAACCAACGCGGTTATGTACAAGGAAAAGAAACTAAGAATTCAACTTACATGATAAAAACATTGATTCCAAAAAGCATTGAAATGAACCAGGAAGTTTAACCATGCATGATTCATTACAGAAAAGCATTCGACAAAGTACAAGATGGGCCATTTTTAGAGATCTTAAAAGATAATATCACAGAAGAAAAAAGCTGAAGACTTACAATGGACTTTCTTGGTGGATCAAACTGCAACAATTGGATATCAAAATGAATTAGGAGTGTAAAAAAGATCAGAAGGGGGTTGAGGCAGGGACAGTTGGACTTTACTCATTCTCTTCAGAATGATTTTCCATCAACAGTGAAAGAATAATTACGGTAATGTTAAACATGTCGGGAGAAAAGGTGAGAGAAACTTTGATGTTACAGGAAAACGAATTAACAAGTTGGATCGACAAGGAAAGGTTACGATGAAGTTTTAAAGTTAATTGGAACAGTGAAAGACCTACTAAAGAGAATCAAAGAATAACAAATGAAATTGTTTGGTCATTTAATTCGGGAAGGAAACATGAAAGAAATAATAACGACTGGAAAAATAGAAGCGCCAAGGTTAAAGGGAGACATGGATGAAAACAACTTGATAACAGTAGAGGTTGGTTCCAGCTGAACAGGAGCTTGAAAGTGATTTTCAGCTGTCTAGATAGGGAGCAGTGGAATTCCATTATGTACGAAGCTTAATGGCATGACACCTGGAGAAAAAAAATTAACTAAAGAGTTTTTATAAATGGTTCACTAAATGCATCTTCTTTATTTATAAGAGAAACTCCACAAAATTGTGTAAATTGTATCCAATACACGAAAATTGTTCTGACGTCATTGAGATGGGCGGCCACGGTGTTTCTGACTTGGTGATTTTATTCTTTCTATTCTACTATTTTCACGGTTGTCTAACATTTCAAGCATTGTATGAAAATAATTTCCTTACATGGGCACCATTCGTATATACTTTGCTACTTGATATAATTTCCTCAAATTAAGAAATTTTAATTCTGCATTGCCTACACCTTTTGAAAATAGCAAACTAACATTTTCTCCTATTCTTGTTTTACAGGAAATCGGTTAAAAATGTTGAATACATAGAGATTAAACTAACACTATACTATCTGCAAAGAACATCAGGAAAAGCATTTAAAAAAAGATTAGGCAATCTGGTATTTTTTCATGTGAAAAGAGACTTAACTGTAGTAAATTAAAGACTCTGCTGTCTTTTACTACACCTGTCTATATGCATGCTTTTTCTTATTTGATTAACTTTACCTTTCAATACGACATTAAATATATTCACTTAATCATCACTGTCGTGCCATACAGCTGAAACTGCTTCGTAAAACGGAACCCAAAGGAAAGCGTCGAGGAAATATTTGTTGACTATCGTCATACGAACGAGTGTAATAATATAAAGGAGAAAATCCTATTTTGTGGTTTGTGTTTTAAAAGCAAATAGAAATGTAAACATACTTACTTCTAATCTTCAACAGATATACAGACAGACGTGACTATCGAACTTAGCGGGCTTGATATTTCATGTAGCTTGCTTTCAATCTGATTAAATATTTATTTTTATTTCTATTAAAATATACATCAGACTCCATGTTAGTCCGCTTTAAAAGGTCAGTTGAAGATTACTAGAAATAGTTTAAATCCAGATATATGCCCTACCAAGAAATAAAAGAATTCTAAAATCTGTGATTCAGAAGCCAAAGTCCTTTCAGTTTTTGAACATGTATACTAAGAGTTAATGAAAGAAGGTAAATTGCATGTTCAAGAGGTACCATAAGCCTATGACAATGGAAGGGGTACATTATCCGGGAGTTTAGTACTGGGATCCCAAACAAGACAAAACATTTTTTTGCATTATTCTATCTATAAGAACAACGATGACGAAGGTGATGACTT
Organism: Morbakka virulenta; assembly: GCA_003991215.1. Taxonomy (NCBI): domain Eukaryota; kingdom Metazoa; phylum Cnidaria; class Cubozoa; order Carybdeida; family Carukiidae; genus Morbakka; species Morbakka virulenta. The sequence continues at coordinate 3,508,936 of RDPX01000020.1, forward strand.
TTATGGTCATGGTGTATATCTTCTTTAACATGCATTTCTTATATATCAAATCTACTTTTTGTTATACCATGTCTGCAATATTCCAATAAACTAAAAAAAAACTCTGTTAGCTTTGATTTATTACATTCAATTACATTTTTAATGGATTTGGCTTTTTTGTCCCTATTATCACTTGAGACAAGTAATGGCAAAAAGCACTCCAAAGCCAAAGAGTTCCACAATCTAGCGTTTTGAAGGAAAAAACTGAATTCATGGAAAAATTTATTCTAACGAGGAACAAGGAGTGGATGAGGCTGAGGATGAATTAAATGTCATACTTGCAAAAGAAACCGTATTATCTTGTCTAAGCATTTTTTATGGTCTTCTGTCAATTAACAGCTTCTAGTATCAGTTTATTTAATCTTTCCCACTCTATTCTGGAATAATCACCCCCATCATCTTCACTTTTTACAATATTTTGACAAAGGCAGTAATCTCTTGCGAGATATCCCTTTAAAGTCAAGAACTCAGAAATATTTAACGTTAAAATGATTTGGTCTTCGCGGAGCCGTGGCTTAATGGTTAGTGCAAGTGCACCGTAACCAAAAATTCCGGGTTCGATTCCCCGAGGGGGCGACTTTGGAAATTCACAAAAGAAAAGGCCATTGGCTGGCGTCAGGAAGGACATCCGGCCAATAAGTTCCTCACTGCCAAATCCAAGTCCCTGTGAAGGGCACCGTCTAAGCCCCATTTACTGGGGAAAAAATGACGTTAAAACAACAACAACAAAAATGATTTGGTCTTCGGTACCCTTAACGTGACACAAAAGAACCGTTTTGAAAAAAATATATCTGCAAATATAAATAAACACAAAACTCATGTATTTTGTTTTGCAGTAAGGAAAGATTGAACATGGCATCGATAAAACCTTTTAGTTTGCAAACTTATATGTCAACCTTTACATAGCCAACATTATGTGTAAGGATCCGTATTCTGGAAAAGTAACAAACATCTACGCTGGAAAGTTCGTGTCAAAATTGCTGTCCTAGCGTGGAAATATAAACAGAAAAGTAAGAAGAATATTCATACATGTAGAAAAGATGGAATATTTTGTCAATGTGTGGCCATCACAGACCTAAAGTGTGAAAGAAGCATTTTGAAATAAGGCAAATTCTAAGAAAAAATTGAACACTGCAGCAGGCAAGTTTAGAAAAGCTCTTTTATTTGCACAGATCACTATGAGCGTTCGTGTCAATACCAAGACGTTTCAAGATAAATATTGCTTTCCCCTGGGCAGAACAAATAATTATAAGCGAGCACACCTGCTAACATTTACCAATCCACACAAAGCATCAATTGCAAATGATTTTTTGCAATATTGCGATAGACATCCAACGAGGAACTAGTCTCCTACGGTACTTGCAAGGGATTAGTATGGAGCCACAAAATTTCATAATTTTATACAATGGATTGACGAAGTTATGAGCTCCAAAGTAGTGAAAAAGTGCTGACGAAACTGGAATAATTTTCTGTGCTGGTGAAGAAAATATCATTATCATGTACGAAAGGCTCATATTTTAGCCGCCGTGGTTTCATTCGTTATGGCTTCCGCTTGACCAGATCCTCCGCCTCTCTGTATGCCTGTACTATGGAGAGTCCAGATTCTTCCTTTATGTTGTCCATGTACCTTGTTCTTGGCCTTCTCCTTTTCCTAGTTCCAGGAACCATGTCCATGATCAGTTCCATAGAGAAAGCAGTATCAGAAAAAAATGAGATAAGTTAACAGCGTTTATCAACAAGCACAAAAGAATAACATCAAAAAAGAAAGACAAAAGGTATGTTTTTTGGCATTAGGTCATGTGAATTCCTTTCAAAGGTTAAAAGTACATATATGAAGTTTCTATCAATAGTATCACTAGGTAAAGGTATTAATACTTAGCACTTATCAACAAGTTCGACAAGGTACACAAGTACAAAAATCTTTATCAGCCTGTTGGTAAGGATGAAAGGACAGCAATGGCTTTCTGGGAACATTGGATTAGGGCTCAAACAGATAAAAAAGTTGGGGTTTTTTTTCGCTACCATTTGTTTTAGAATTCTTGAAAGGCCATTGTGGAAATTTTAATTTTTATTTTGGGATGGATTTTTGTGTTGGGAAAACGTTAAGTGGTCATAAATATAATAAACCAATCTACTCAGCTGCTTTAAACTCGAGAGGAAAACAAGGAAAGAAATTCAATTGTTTTAGAACTAGGATGAAGTAAAAATAGGAAGCCGAGAGTGCACGAGGGAAAATAACTTGTTTTGGATAAATGGTGACTGTGCTTTTAACAGTTTTAAGAAAGAGTGTCTCAAAAAGCAGTTGGATAACTCCTTGTAGTATTAGTTTTATGTAAAGCAGTTTTTGTATAGAAAAACACTTCCATGGCTTATTAACCAATAAACAGATCTGGTTCTATCATACTATGACCTCAAAATTGCAAATTGTGGGTTTTCTTTCACAATATTACAGTTAGAGGGATTTAGTATTTACCACTGCTAATTTATAACATACAGCTGTACAAGTCGAGCTTTCCATGCATTAACTCAAAAAGCCACGAAAACGACAGATAGGACTCAATAGAGTGAGTCAATTAATAATTTAAACGACAATCGCAAACCAAACATCCTTAACTGTACACAGTGCGGAAAGAGGCCAGAAAACATCACTAAAATAGAGAAAACTAATGATGCTGTAGAAAGAACTGGGAACTCTTGGTCTTAAATTTACAACTGGCTTGAGTTCAGAACATTAGCAAACTTCCATTGTTTAGACTGCTCCAATACAAGCTGCCTTATAATTTCCTGTGACTTTAACTCTATTTTTTGACAAATATGAAGTATAATGACCCCATTCGTTCAATTTTGACCCTCTGTGCTCCGCCAATGGGGTTTCAACAGGTGTGGGACAAAAATTGATACTTCCCACGACCAAGACTTTACAAGAATGGTTGGTGCAATTTTCACTGCAACATTAATACTTGGGAATGCCACATTGTCAATGGGAGAAAGCAAGGATTTAAGATATTTTGGGATTATTCCCTCAAACAACTTCCACTAGGTCCTCAATTCAGTCGGAGAAAATCTAGGCTTGGCAATATCGTCCTCATACATTTTTTAAAACAGTGAAAACTTTTCGATCCTATTTTCTTTAAATCATAGATGGTAGCGAATAAAATAAATCGAATAAAGTAAAGGTTTTTGAGAAAAACTTGTTTGAACTTGATAGCAAAGATTATGCAACAATGGAAAACAGTCCCAACGCTTTCTGCAAGTTTCACTGCTCCCTATCACAGATAGAGGGTATATGCTATTTTCAGAGCAGCTTTCGAATATGGGAAAGCAGTCTCTTCCTAATGGGACCTCTGTAGGGAATCCCAACAGCACCTGTGCGAACTAGAGTTAAAGTATTTATTTATTGTTAGTGTATTGCAGTAGTCTTTTGGACGACTCAATATTATAGCTATTTATCGCCGTGACAATTGATTTTTAATTGCCTCACATTTAAATGGATGTTGGGAAAGTTGCGGAAACCTACAAAGCTAACAGCCTTTGATGTATGAAAGACCTACATAAGCTCATTGTATCTAAATTAGTAACAGGCAAATACAGGGTTTCCTGTACTTGAGATTCTGAATTGGTGGATACATTGTTGTCTAAGGTATGAGAGCAACTAGTTTTTGGGTAATGAATCTAGTTGAGTTGAAGAAAAGCTGCTAGTAAGACGTGTAAATGAAATTGTGAAACGAGGAGGGATAAAGCAAACACTTCAGTTTTCTCTTCGAAGATTTCTTGTATTTGTTTTGAACTAACAAGAATTGAGTAGATTGCGATTTACAACAATCTCTTTTATGCTTAAATCTTTTGAAATTTTTTTTTGGGTGCTGAGTAAAACAATAAAAACTAACTGGCACATCAAGTCAGATTAGGGACATAAACATGAAATGTACCTAAAGCAAATTAACAGAAGGGAACGATTATCTAGTTAGGTATGAAATACAGGTAGTAAAAAAAGGAAGTTTGTTATAAAACGTTTCTATATCTATATTCTATAAGTTCATACTCGTGTGTGTGTGTGTGTGTGTGTGTGTGTTTCCGAAATAAATTTTAAAAATCGGGCAACGTGGGAAGCTCAAATTTGGTGTTAGGGTAATTTGCAGCCCCGTTCTACACATAGGTTACGCTATTTTGTATCGTGACTTGGACGGCCGAGAGAGTCCAAACTGGGGTTAGATTAGGACTTCTCAACGATAAGTTTATAAGCTATAAATGAATTTAACAAAGCAACGCAGGATTCACAAATGGTACATTATAACCGAGTCGAATATGGAGTATATTATTTTGAGAGTAATATGATAAAATAAAACACAAAACCTTTACAGCACGAGGACAAACTGTCAGACATTTTTAATAAAATAAGAAGCATTTTATCATTTGTTAAGAAATTAATTACGTCCTGTAGGTGAAGATAAATTGACTTAATCCAATATCTTGGGGAATTTTTTAAAAGAGAAGTGTTTTACTTCTACATTTTTGTGAACCTTTTGAATTAAATGGTTTTGTGTATGGATTTCAAATATGTGTTTTATGCTAAAAAGGTATTCCTCGGTCCAGCAGCGGGGGCCCTGTAGTAATCCTGCTACTACTAGAAAAAAGTGCTTAAAGAAAGTAAATTCTGTGGTGATAGAATGTTATTTTAGATCGAATCCTCTTGACGATAATGTCTTTCCAATAAAAGGATACAGGTGAAGGATATACAATAAATGGTAAGAACAGGGACTTTTTGATGTTACAGAACCAAGAGTGTGTGATAGGGTAAGGGGAATTAAAGAAAGGGGGTGGTTTGAGAAATTAGAATTAGAAATGGTAAAAACAAAGATTAATAGTAAGTCATGGTTAGATAGAGGAAAATGTTGCATTGGATAAAGAACGGAATTAAACATTATTATCGAGAAAGCATCAAAGGAGAAAAAAGCTAACAGGAATGAATACAATGAAATATACAACTTGAACGAGAACTATGAAGGAGTGATACTTAAAAGAGTGGATAATAAGAAACTAAATGTTGCTATAATAGTAGTAAATAAAGTTTTGAGGTATTTTCAAACTTCAAATATCTCTGAAATGAGCAAGCTAATAATGGCTATTTTAGTTTGGGTTGAGAGACATTTAGGGTTGGAAAAAACGTAAACAGCATGACAACCCCCACCCTCCCGATCCTTAGTGAAAACGAAAAAAATAGAAAGAGACATCAAAGAAATACAAAAGAGCATTAGTATGCTGACGATGCATAAAAACAGGGAAGTTAGATCAAGAAAATAGATCGACAAACTTTTATAAAAAAATTCAGAATCTCTCGAAAAGGAACTGGAAAAGAGTTAGAAAAACTGAAACAGAGAGTCTTGGGAAAGAAAGTGAAAATAGATTGCTTTAGTGGGAGAATCCAACAATTTAGACAAAACCGAATTTTTAACAAAACCAACGTTCAGAAAACAAAAAATTGTTTTCTAAACTTAATGGGAAAAGCATGAAGTAAATGAAATACTAAGTGGAGAAGAAAGTAGAAGTCCCTCAGATAAATCGTCGACGTGGATTGAGTCGCACATTTTCGTGATAAAATCTTCGTCTACGGAGTACTTTTCTGTATGTTTTCTCAGAGTTACGTTAAGTAAAAACAGGGAGCTATAGACATCAAACACCACAGGTGTAAGACGATGTCGCACAATTGATGGAGTTTCCTTGTTGATGTCATCAAACCAGAGGAAGCAGAGATGGTTACGTTCGTGTTCTGCCACACCGATTTGTAAAAATGCCTTCTCAATGTCTCCTGTTCGTGCGATCGGATACGATCGGAGGATGTCGTACAACAATGATGTCATTTGAGTCCTATATAAAGGCATTCATTAAGCGAGGGTCCTTACGATTTTGAGGAAGCATCGAGCAAGACTCATAGCTTGGTAGTATCGTGATCTAGTCGAACGACAGGATGGTGCAGGAGATAGTGGGTGGCTCCTATTTCACCAAGTTCGTTAACGAGTTCAATGACGCCTTTCTGTAGCTCTTCTTGAAATACACCATCGTAGTCTTCGAATAATTTTTTTTCACCTTTCAGTAGTCGATGCAGTTATTGAGTCTGTTCATTGATAGTTTATAGTTGTCATGGATAGCTGGGTGTTCTCTTTTGAATGGGAGCCTAACTTCATAGGGGTTTTATTTCATATGTTTTCCCTTGATATTCGTTTGATGTGTGCATCCTTTGTTTTGGGGAATCATCATTTTTGTTTTGTTAAACAGAAGCTAGTGCGTCAAAGGTATGATTTTGTTCACAAAAAGCTGAGTTGTCTTAAAAATTCTGAACTTCATGGACTCAGAGGAAGTCATAGATGTAAGAGCTTTATCATGTCATGAGTCGTAAGCGTTTTCCGAGCTACGTTTCGAGAGATACGTCTCTCATCGTCAGCTGAGCTGTCTCCCTTTCTTTGCAATAGAAGAATACTTTTGTTATTGTGCAATTAGGTGATCAATGGCCTGATCTGAGACTACATTTACCACTCCTTTGTAGAGGCTTTTCCGGCAACCAATGTCTGTAACGATTGCACATGTCACTGTAATAATTATTTTTGCAAAATGGACACGAAACTCCTAGTTGGCTGGGCAATGCTATAGTTAAATCTTGTGGGGTTTTCTCAGTGTTTCTGTTGAAAATCACTTTGATATCGCATTTTCCTTGTACTGATAATTCTTTCCTGTACTCTTCGAGCATTTTTTAACGTCCAATTCACCGCCTTCAAATTTTCTAGTGATGGTTAGACGAAATTCGTGAGATATATTTTCAATAATGATTGTTGCAAACATTGTTTTTAGACTGGCTGAAGAATCGAGTCTCAAACCTTATCTCTAACCTTATGGCATTCAATGTTGTCAAAGAATTCTCATAATTTTTTTGTGCCTGAGATGACTTTAACTTTTGATAATCGTAGCAATTTTGTAGTATGCTCGTTTGTAAGGCTTTTTTTGTCGCCGTACCTCGCGTCCAACAATTTGAGTGCAGCTTCGTACTTTTCGTCTCTGAGGGAGAGTTCGTTGATTAGTTGTTCTGCTTTCCCAAAAGGCAAGCTTCTTTTCGATTTGAGTTAGATCATCGTTTGAATTAACAATAGTTTCAATTGATTCCTTGAAGGTTTAATAGGATATTTGATATTTACAAAACTGTTTAAGTTCAAGTTTAGGAATTATCAAACTTTATTTTGACAACGATGAAGCCGACGGTGGGTCAACTACAGAGCAGCGTTTATTTGTCAACTGCTAATGAAAGTGTAATCGTGGCTTCAGTGGTATTTTATTGAGCAGTGGAGTTAACTTCCATTTCTTTTTTAATACTATTTGCGTTTTCAGAATCGATACAAGATATTATTTCGTTTGTTAGTTTGTTAAGGTTTTCTCCTTTTTTTTTAGAGTTTTCTTAGTCGTCAAAAACTATGGTAACATAGCTTCTAAAATACAATCGTCGACTAATGCTAATAATGTACCGACTTCTTTTTCTGACATTACAATATTTGCCTCTCGAAGTGTAAAATTTGTTTTAAGCTTTTCCACCTCACCCATATTATATTTCGTTCAACAACAATAGCAACACAGGTCAATGCAGTCAAATCCAAGTATTAAAAACAAATCTGATCTGGCTCGTTTGGGCCATGTAAAATTATGTAGAATAGTTGGGCTCGATTTAGAGGACTGCACCAGTTAGAATTCAAATCATAAAATAGCGTTTGTCTTGTGTAGCGTCTTCTTCCTTCAGATCTTCGAAAAGGTTAAAAAACAACTTGTCTCCAGCAAATTTTAAAAACACACTCGGTCTAGGTCATGTGAATATAATATAAACAGTAAGAAAAAGGGGAGATTTTTTCATTGGATCAGGTTTTGATAGACAAGTCAGGACGTAGAGATTGCGAAAGCAGACACAACAACCTTGCTATGGAGATAGTTCCTCGAAAGGCATATGATATGACCTCGCATATTAGAATTTGAAAATTCTTAGAATTGTTTGGAGTTGCTGATAACATTAGCTTTTGATTAGCAACATGAACAACAGGAACTGGGATTGACATTCTCAGGGATTTCCCTGGGTGACGTTAACATTAGAAAAGGAATCTCTCATAGGAGCAATTTATCACCATTTCTTTTTGTTATATGCATGGTACCTCTCACTATAGTATCGGGAAAGGTGATTTTTCATTATGAATTGGATGATAAGGTGACGAGATTAAATTATTTGTTAATCATGCATGGTTTGTAATGATTTGTAGTGTTGTACACGTATAGTAAGAATATTGGGACAAAGTTTGGCATGAGAATATGGAGCACCCATTTAAAAGCACGAAGAAATTGTTAGAAGAATGGGTGTATCACAGCAGGATGGGAAGTTAATGACAGTTGTTGATGATGAAGGCTTTTAGTACCCCAGAATATTGGAACTTGCTAAAATGAAACGAAATGAAATTTCAGTTCGTGAAAGTGTATAAAAGAAGAGTAAGTTTGATACTTAAGTCTAGACGTAAGGGTCAAAACAAAATAAATCCATAGAAAAAGCATAAATTACATATTCTTTGATGCTTAATTTCTCTTGCGTGACACAATCCATTACATCCATAAGTTCTCTTCCCCTTCTTTTCATATTAAATCTGCCAACATTGCTTCTTTTATGAAATGTTGCATCCATTATGAGGAATTTTCTTATTCATACATCAATGCGCTTTGCTCATTTTTAGAGCAATTCATGATTCCTGTACAATATCTGATTAAACCGACTGCCTACGCCTTGATGACATGGACCAGATTGTCTGTGTAATACTTGACTTCGGAATTTACTTGACTCTACTCAAATACTCTTTACTGATCTTTTTTGTTGGCTTTCTTTCCTGTTCAAAATAACTGTGACCTCCCTTATCAACTTCCTTTACATTTTCTCCTGGCAATACTAATTCCCTTATACTTAACCTTGCCCCCTTCTAATCTTTAGCACTGCACTATTGTTGAATCAAGGTTTATCTTTATATCTTGTGTGAACTATTCCAACTAATGCCCTCAGCTCTCTATTATTTGTACCAAATTATTTCAGGTCACAACAAATGACTCATCATTTTTCTATCAGACCTAAATGTGTGGTCAGCTTTTTCAGCTGAGTACACATTTGGGCAGACGAGCAGACGAAATTTGTTATTTCTTTCAGCTGACACAGCTTGATGTTCTGCTGGTATCTTTCAATGTCACTTGTTTATAGCCACTAAAGTGACATTGTTTTATATTCTACATTCTTCTTAATAGCTCTGTTTTGCTGAGTTCTTTCTTTTTCACTTGTCACTCAGTTTTCTAGTGTTCTCCTCAGTATCCTTGATGTTCCCAGCAAAGCGATATTCTTTAGATTCTATGTATTTATGGTTATGCCTAGCCTTTCTTTATACTGTTCAAGATTCTTATCAACCGCTTCAAATACTTAAATAACCTCTGGTACCATCTCTACTTTATTCATTGACCACATTTTCTTGACCTCTCACTGAAACTTAGCATACTACTCTTTTTCCATGTTCTTTCTCTCCAACTCTTCTATCACTTGGCATGGCAATGTTAATTATTGTGCATTTTTTTTCTCCTTTCTCTGCAACTACTTCATCTGGCTTTTGGCATTGAATGCAATTATCATTTTGAATCATAAAGACCCCAAAGTATCTTTACATGACCAGAATCAACAAACCTTAAGGGCAGTGCCCATACGAGTTAGCTCTACTTCTTATCCCGTATCCTTTACAGCATGTCCAATAAAAAATTCTTGCAACTTGATCATGCCTTTTTTTATATTCTCTTTAGTCCGTTTCTTACGTTCTTTAACTATGTGGTCAAATCTTTCTTCTTTTTCTCAGGACATTCGACACAAAGGTGATTTCACAGTCCTATCTGCATTTAACTTGACGTAATTTGTTCTTTTTGCTTATTCGTGGGCAGCACAAATAAGAGCTTTTATCTTTAATCTTTTCTTGCTCTTTTGTAATCATCTCCACCTCTTGTTTTTATCAACATTATCACTTGCTTTCCTACAGTATTGGCCATACATCCTATTGTCTTTTCAGTTCAGCTCTCACTTTCTCTCTGTTTCTCTCTCTCTCTCTCTCTCTCTCTCTCTCTCTCTCTCTCCCTCTCTCTCTCTTTCTTGCACTGTTATGTAGTCAACCATTCCCTAGTTTGAATTACACCACTTTCTCTAATGTACACTAATAATGTCTCAATAGGATTCTTTATGTAGTAAGCAATACTCTTCCCTTCTGACCTTATACAATTTTCGCAGTTTATTAAGCATCTCCCTCCTTTTAATCTCGGCAAATACAAACTTTCTACATCATTTTTAGGATGAAATGCATTATGCAACGTTGAATTTTCTTGACTTTCTGTCCAAGGCTTGTTATTATTATTATTATTTTCATTACTATCTCTCTGTTACACACTGATATCAAATAATGTTGGGTTTTTTTTCAAAAATCGAGCAGTAGATTCATGTTCCTGAGTTTTGGTAGCAATACGTTTCCTAAAATCTCAAGCAATCGTCGGAGGATTCCGGCAGAGTGTAACAACACATTTTTTTGCACTTCTACAATTCTGATAGCTACCCCAATCTCCTTCAGTCTTTTTTGCCATTGCTTTTGGTGTTGTTCCTAGTGCTCCACTTATAACTGGGATTATTTTCACTTTCTTGTTTCACTGTTCCTCAGTTCCTTCTTACGTCTTGGTAGTTCAATATTTTCTCTCTTTCTTTATCATCAATCCTAGTATTGAATGGAACAGCAAAGTCTATAATCTGGTATTTGCTGTTTTTCTTGTCCACTAAAATCATATCTGGTCTTCTTGCTTCAACAACATGGTCTGTTTTTATTAAAAGAGTTTCATAAGATCTTATACCCTTCGTATTCGCATACGGCTTGAGGTTCATGTTCGTACCATTTTTCTTAAGTTTCAAGACCGTATTTCCTGCATACCTCCCAACATATTTTTTTCTAGTCAATAATGCCTGTGTTTAGATTCCTTTTGTGTCATTTTACTTCATGCACTTAAGATGTGCTTGATGCTTTCATCAGCTTTACCACACATCCTACATTTACTATATTGTTGGGTCTTATCAATTTTTGCTTTCACTAAATTTGTTCTCACTGCCTGCTCTTGTGCTGCCGTAATAAGGGTTTTGGTTTCTCTCTTCAGACCTCCTTTTTTCAGTCACAACCATTGATATTTATCTACCACAACTTCAGTTTGTCTGATGAACTGGCCATGTAACGTTTTCTCTTTCTAGTTGGTTTTCCTTTCTTGTCTGTTCCTTCTCTTAAACGTCCTTTCTATTTCAGAATCGTTATTCTCAGCATCACTTCTAACTGCAACTAACAGCTTCTTGCTGTATCGACATACCTTTCTAGGCCAATTATGGAAGGATTAACAGTATCTACAGTGCTCATGAATTCTCTTCCATCCTCTTCCCTTGGTATGTATAGTCGATAAACATTGCTCCCTGGGAAGAGTTCCTGTGTATAGTTAAGAGACTCCTCTTTCTTCGATCTATCTCTTGACATTTGGCCTTTTACCGGTTGAAGAAAGCAGCAGAGTATCTTAATACAGGAATAGCCCACGCATTAATGCCCTTGATGATATTTCCCCCATTCAACTTTGTCTCCAGTATCGTTCTCACTCTTCTCTTATATTCAGGGCACACTTTCCTTTTCATCTCTTCTACCTGCACTTTATCTGCATGTAATCTATCTAAATATTTGTATCCGCCTTCTTTCAGTGATTTTCTGTATCATCTGCTATTTTGATTCCATCTTATTTGATCCTTTTTCCCTCTCTTCATTACCAACATTTTTTTATTCCTAATTCCATGCCAATGTCCTTGCTAAACAATTTGGCTGTCTGTATAAGTTAATCAAGTTCTTTTTTACTCTTTCCATACAACTGTTTAGATAGTCCATGTAAAGTAAGATACTGATCTTTTCTCTATTTGTTACAAATTCATACCCAGGCTTTGTCTTAGTCAATATATTGGTTAAGAGAACGAGTTTTATAACAAATAAAAGGGGTGATAAGGCATCTGCCTGAAACATACCTCTTTTAATCTTAACATTTCCTAGTGATTTATTACCACATGTCAGCTCAATCTTTTATGGTCTTTTCTGGGAAATATCTTTTGGGAAAATTAGTTCTGGGATACGCAAGCACTCCTAAATTCAGGAATGTGTCAAATGCTTTCCTTCAGTCAATCCATTCCATTACCAAGTTCTTTTCCCTTATTCTAACCTCTCTGATTGTCATCCTGTCTTTGCTCGAGATTTGATAGTCACTGCTTTTTTGCGATTTGATTCTTCTGATCTATTAATCTTTGTTTAGTAACTGGAAACATAACTCTACTAATCCACACACTATGCATTCTTTTCCTGTAGCCATTATGAATTTGCTCACTGCTAAAATAACACTCCATAACAATCCTGTTTTCATCCTGTGACCACTTTCTACTGATCCTTTTAGCTGTAGTTTGAAGACGACCGGGTTCATGTTGCTGGGCCTTGAAACACGTCCTGCTCGAAAGACTTTTCCCAGTGGTTCCAGTCTTATTCACGCCGTTATTTGCTATACTAAGGATAATCCATACTGCACTCTCTCGAGGTTAGTGAGTTTTAGGTTACACTACCACCTTTATTTTTTATTGCGACACTATCAGTAGAGAATTTGCAAGCCAGGGCTAAAGAGTTTCCCTTCCCATGAGACACACACAAAACCCCAGCCGGACGCCCACCCGGTACTTTAAGGTCTCGGGGCAGGCTGGTAGGTGCTACACCTTCCCTAAGGGTAACCTGGAGGTAGTGTTGGCAAAGAATAACCTCATTCTCCCACTTCTAAACTCCAAAACCGGATGGAGTTTTTGTCAATACTCAGGAAATATTATTATTTTTATTATTTTTTTTACTGAGTGGCGCAACAATACCAGTTCACAAAGGACTAAGGGGTAGAAACCCCAACAAAGCCATCCGACTCCCAGCCCGATAAGGGTAAGCTGGGTGCATGCATCACACCCAAGTGTGTGTGATGTTCATGTAAATTGAAGCAGCACATGACCTTGCAGGTGGGGCCTGTTTAGGTTTCCCATTTTAGGAGACGCATTCTGCTTAAAATGGTCTCCATAGCGAAGCTTCAGCCAAGATCTCAGGATTAATTAACAAGTGAGAACTCGCTACTCAGTCCTTTAGAAGCTAAAATCCACGACACTTAGATATCTTGCTCCCCCATCAAAAAAATTTGGACCAAATTCGAGTAAGCTGCCAAACCTTGGGCAACTCTTAATTTTCTCCTTCCTTAAAATGACCCTCTTGGAGTGGTCTACCACAATTCCCCAGCCATATGGTCTACAATAAATTTAACGAAGTCATTTTTACTTCAGAGTCTAACCAAGGGAAATTTATAGACGGTTTATACATCTGGTATTGATAAATACTTTGACAAACTCGAATTTCCGGAAGTACGAAATTTTTTGATGATTGCTAAGAAATGTGACAACGACTGACTGCGTTTTGGAGGTGTAGGATCAACCTTATTGCTCTTAAAAACATGTTGTGTCTTCTTAGAAAAACATTCCATTAATTTATCAGCCATTATTTCAATTTTCTTTAAAGGAGTTTTGTTAACAAGGATTTAAGTTTACACTTGCAACTCCGATGTTGTTTTAGTAAGAGCACAACATGATATTTTTTCATTCCTTCATTTTCAAAAAGAGCAGGAGAAAAATGGGTCATTTAGAGAAATCGATTTTCATTTTCTTACTCGTGGATGAAAGAGCACAAGAATAGCATTCATTACTTTTTTCTCTGAGCCATTGCATGTTTTATTTTCCTTTGCTGAACCAAATTACTTTCAAAAGGTTTCTTTATTCTGAGTTGTATACTCTTTTTTTAACCATAAATCCGAAACTTTAGCCCTTTTACTCTCTCAATGTCATACCATCAAAGAAAAAACAACTCTTTTTACGATCGACTATCGAGAGATTACCATCGAGTAATCTTTAAAAATTCTGTACCTAAAGGGTCAAAATTGTTTTTCTTAAGTGATCATCACATGAAATGTACTTTTCCCAATGTCATAGTTTTACAATGCTGAATACACTGAAGTTTTAAAAGTTAATCTGATGGAAAAGAGAAAATTTGCTATGAAATCCAGATATGCCATTACAATTTGTACTGTTAATTGTTTGGAAATATATTTTGTTTGTGACATTGTGCTACATCTAAAAGAGAAAAAATATGTGTTGAAATAAACTATATATATATATATTTATCGGAAAAGAAATAACAATAAAATATGGAACCGTCATGTTCACATATTTAAGCGATCATTAGCCATTTACATATTATAAGAGATTTTTACCTGAATATCCTATAATACGTAAGGGTTTATGAAGTAAGATTAAGACATCAAATGAACATCACTAACAGCAAATAGTGCCCAATCATAAAATAACGTGTGGTCAATTCTACTCAGTAAAGTAGTTTTTGAAGCACATTTCATTTCATTTTCATACAATGAAATAATTAATAATCATTCCTTCGATTTTTTACTTATGTGCTAAATACAGTTCATGCATACCGTGCTTTTATTTTTCCTGATTTTGGTATTTGACCTTTTATTCAAACTGTGCCTCAGAAATATTAAGCTTCATCTTCACAATATTTTTATGATCCAGTGACATTGAAGTAGTATTAAACCTACTGCATATACAGGGAATGTATAGTTTTATAGCCTGGTGTAAGCTGGAAAGAAAGTCACTGCATGAAAGGAAAGGTTTATAAAAGTAAGCCCCTTATTGGTAAGGATTTGATTTTTATCTAATTGATTTCATTTACGTTTTTTTCACATTTTATAGATAAAAAAACAATTCCCTAAAATATATAAAATAAGCAAGCACATGGAACTTAGCTTACAGGTGAATATTCCTAAAGAATTTAGTTAATAGATATTGCTTCAATGTTGGTTCAAACAATTTCTCATTTGTTTAATGTCACTATGAGTTTCGGAACAGGTGAACAAAAATAAGCATTATTTGTATATCCAACACAATCAACTGTTGTTTTATTTGAAAATATTTTTCTTTAGAAATGTCTTGATTATAAATTAGCAAAGGAAAATGAAAAATATAAAGAACAATACGAAAAATTGAAACTAAAAAAAATCGTATAAGTTCACATAAAATGACTGGCAGGTTTTTTCACTTAGTTGCCATGGTATCGATGACATTACTGAAATAAATCTTAAGATAGAGTAAACTGCATTTTATCTCATTTAAGTTCAAAACTCTTTCCTATCGTTCACGTTGCTAAGCATATAAAGTTGACATCGCAAGATATGCTGATTATTTGTTGATATGTTGTAACAATTACCTAAGGGTTGTTATTAATTAGTAAACTATATTGCAACTTGATGTTATCAAAAAAAGAATAATCCATCTGCAATGCGTTAGTATTCGAACTGACCGGACCTACAACTTCTCTTCATAATTATTGAAAAAGGTCATTACTAGAAATTAGAAAATCAAAATTAGGTAAGTGGTAGTCACAATCTTTCATTCCATGCAATTTCCTATGATTACTTATATCAAATATATATTTATTGACCAAGTTGACCTTTCAGAATTTAGCTTTTGAATATTTCTTAGATGTCTTTAGAATATTTTGGCTATTTTATACAGCCTTTGCAGTCTTTTTTATTCAGCGTTTCTTTGCTAACGATCTCTAAGTGACTAATGTCTAAGAAAATACTTAGCAATTACGCTAAAGTACAGTATCTTTATTTCATTTTCAAGATAGAAAAGCAGGATTTTAAACACCTACTCATTGGGTACTTGCTAAAATGTAGAGATTGGTTTTGGCAAATTGTACTTCTAATAAGTAATATATTTTAAAATATTTTTTAGGTTGAAAAAATGTTTCATCATACCTAGAATCTTATGTCTTCGCATTATCAATCTTATTATTATTC
The DNA here is from genome assembly GCA_003991215.1 of Morbakka virulenta. NCBI lineage: Eukaryota > Metazoa > Cnidaria > Cubozoa > Carybdeida > Carukiidae > Morbakka > Morbakka virulenta. The sequence continues at coordinate 3,525,010 of RDPX01000020.1, forward strand.
CTCAAAGGGGCAATTATCCTTGTGTAATGTGTAATGAAACCTTGTATTGCATTTCATTATTGTACCAATAACAAACTAATTAAATTCCAGTTGCAATGCTACTAAAGGAAATTTGTGGTACTACTTGTACTCTTGTAATTATTTTTATTATACTTTTAAAATTATAATAGTAGTATTATGGCTATTTGTTCCTAGCCCACATCAACTCTCATTACTCTCCATACTTTAACCACTAACGACTACTATTTTTATAGACCTCTGTTTATAGCTGAGATTAATAAATCATTGCTTATGACGCCTAGTCTTTTGGGATTTTACCGGTATATCGTGGGGCACACCATCGTTCAGGTATTCTTTAAATTTGTCTATCATAATTGGTAGTTATTCAAGCTCCCCATTCTTGCAATAATAAGCTAGTGCCATATCAAATCATTTTCTAACAGAGAGAATTCTAGGTTGCCACAAATAATAAAGCTTTACAAGCTAAATAACAATAAAAAATCTTATTTTTCTGTTTGATAAAAAGCTTTCTCTTTTTAGGTATAATATATTTTGTTTTGTAGCTGATTTGATTTTAAGACGAGTCTTGGAGGAGTTTAATTGTTATATATAATAAGTCAAACTTTTATTGTATCAACAGAAAAGAAAGAAATATCAAGAATGTTGTAGTGATAAAGACTTTCTCTTAACATCATTGTAACTCAAAATTTATGTCATGCAGAACAAATTACAGAAGAGCAATGTCATTTTGAAGATGTGTCTAGTAAAATGGAACCAAAGATTTTATGGATAGTATTCTTTATTATTTTGGACAGGCTCTTTTACTTGTATATCTTGTCATTACAAAGTTATTGGGAAAGATAAAGTTAGTAAAACCATTAGCTGGTAAAGTATGATTAAAGAATATTTTAACTGAAAAATAAAAAAAAGTTGGATATTACTTATTGGAGTGCTAAAATAAAAAGTAGAAAAGAGCAAGATTTCGAAGTTCTTTATCCTTTGAATGCTATTTACTCTTTGGATTTTCTATAAGGGTGGGATTTAGAACGTTTTCATAAAAATTTCATTTGAAATATCTGCTACATACTGTTTTCAATGTCCACTGCCCATCATTTTAAAAGGTTAGAGGATATTCAATGACGGATCAACATCTTGAAACCCAGTCCAACAAGTTTTTGACACTTCTTTTTCTTTGGTGTCCTGAGAAAGCAGTTTAAGAGTAAAATTTCCAAGCAAGGCGTGGTGCCGTTAAAGGCAAGAGGTTATGACAAAAAGAGATTTTAACACCAATTAATTTATTTGTCAAATTCATATTACCTTTAGCTCAAATTTAATGGGTATATCTATTTTTAAAATATTTTTCACAAACGATATTTGGAATGATGCAAAGTGTATCAATGACTAAAATTGTTACAATTATTCATATTCTATAGTTTCTATAGTTCTAATTTCAGGTATTGGAATTCTTGGGTTTTAATGGTTTGAATCAATGCGGTGATTAGAAAAGGAGTGAAATTTGCTAACTGATAGGCTCTAAATACAGAGCACAGCGTATAATATACTAACCATTCTCAATAAATGTTGTTAATTTATACTGGTAATATTTCAAATAAACATCAAGGCTTCATTTTCTTGTGTCTCGAAGTGGAGGAAGATAATTACATTATCACAAGAGGACATTCCTAGAATTTAAATATATCTTAATGGTATCCAGCTTTATTATACTTTAATAAGTAGACTAGTCACTCTCAAAAAGCAGCACTGGATATTTGGCTATGTACTTTTTTTGACAGCAATCATTATTATCTACCTGATTTCTGGTGGAGAATTCACCTAGAAGCCTTTGGCTGTAATTTAAATTTTGTTAGGAGTAGTAATTCATCATATGTACACCTACAACTAACATATATCATATTTGTAATTTTGTGTATTCGTATTCAAAAAGTGCTTAATGCATGTAGCAGAGCAATATTCATATGATAAAACAGAAAAAATAAGAACTATTAGTTGCAATCATAGTTCTTATTTTTCGTGTTTGACTTTATGTGTATATATATATAACCATCAAAAATAACATTACCACCATTGAAGGAGAGAAAAGACAGGGTAAAGGTAGCTGCTGCTCTTTTGATGTTATGCTATTATTAAGACGCTGCTTAGATTGTTCCTTAATCATTTATGAGCATGGCAGACAAGCAATAATGTTAGAGCTTATGAAATCTTCGTTTAGAGGAAGTTGCAATTTTTAAAAATTGTTTTAAGTCTATGACTTTCCCATGTTTCTAGACACAAAACAGTACCATCTGAAAGAAGTTCATTATAATATTTTTATGGTGCTGATTTAATGGCTTTTTCTGATATTTTAAAGTCTTTGTCGGTTTTGAAAATAGACCCAAAGCTGGTTCGTTGCAATCCAAATTCAAAATCTATAAACCACTCCTACTGAGAAGTGTTTAAGCGAATGAAATTTCCTATTTAAACTCTTCCTTATACACATTTTTCATAATCACTTTGTCTTTTTTGCTCAGCCTAAATATTTTTTATCTAGTAAAAAATCAGCTGTAGCAAACTAGAAAGTTGAAGACGATGCATCAGATATTGTCAATATTGTTGTCTGTAGTGTAGTTAAAGTAGTTGTTAAAAGAATTAAACACATAACGCGTAAACAAATACGAACACTGCAATATAAACTGGGGTTAAAAAAGTCCATAACGTTTGTAAATGCTTTATAGATTTTGATTTCTCACTGCAAAAAAAAATTGCATTTAAAAAACATATTGTAATTTCATTCTTACCCAGCATAACTCAGGCTGGGATATTCTTAAATTTATTTTAGACAATTACAATTACTTCGTGTTTTTATGCTCGTAAAATGTTCTCATAATGACAGTATTTTAACTGACAGAAAGGATAGAAAAATTGCAATAGAGAAAGACAAATTTTAACAATATCCAAAGATCACCAGATGGGTTTGTTGCTACATTAATGGCAAAATTAGTTTTAAAATCTGGATAATCTTTACTACTAAAATCCTCTTTTTCAATATCCGTCTTTCTATCCATATAGAGATGTCCGGGTCATACAAAACTGGAAACCAAATTTGCTTCGAGATTTAAAAACAGCTCTAGTTTAAAGCATCGCGTGGTTCAGTAGAAGAATTCTAGCCTTCCATGAAATGTTGCTCACTAATACATATTTCCCTCTCAATTTACAGACCAAGCAAATAATATACGCTTGGTCAATACAACTTTTGCGTTTTCTAACAGCATACATAGCACTGGCGAGCAAGGACAATAATATTACAAGTACAATTTCCTAATGTAAGTTCAAGCACTTATGAATTACGACAAAATCTCCATTTGACGCCATAATTGTCTGTGCAGTTTGTTAGTCAATAAAACTGTTGTTAATCCTTAACCATGATTAGTTCTTACAAATTCTAGCAGAGCCAGGTAGCTCTGCTAGTTGACAAAAATAATTGAAAACAACAGGTAGAAATTTGGGCTTTTTAACTTATCATAAAGACCACATCAAGACATTACAAATATTGCATATCTTGCAGATCTCTAAACTGCAAATGAGGTTAAGATTAAAAGTCTCTTTTTTGTTGATTACAAACAACAGATTACAATTTTTGCAAATCAATTTATCATGATGTGTGTACAAAAGATAAAACATCGAAGTTTGTATTGTAAATCCGATCTTTCATTTTTTAAGTCTGTAACCTTCTGTTATCTACATAGTTGGCTCTTTGCAAATAAAGGAGATAAATTTATTTTTTCAAAGAAACTCCTATGTAAACAAGTTTAGCTGTAATGTTCTTTGCCTACTTGTATGCGATACAATAAGCACACTACAACGGGATATCAGTAATTGATAAGGTATCTTATTTAAGCAAATCCTTCCTTCATACATATCGAAGTTGACTTCAAGAAAGGTAAGCTTTTACAAAGGTTTTCATAATATTCTATATCCTGATATTTTCTACAGTTTTTTTATCAGATTATAATTAATTTTTTTCTGTCGTAATATAAATATAAATCATATATAATCATATGTATATACATATACATACATATATATGTATATATATACTGTTTTAGATGCCTATTTGTATAGGGAAACTGAACGCTCCAAGAATAAAGCGCATTAATCTGCTTTTGATAACACAACTCGAAGCCAATCAGTTAAGCAGTAGTAACCAACCAATCAATTGGTTCCTTGGTATAACCAACAAACCCCAAGGCACATTTATCTAAGTAGATACTGCTGAGTTTTTTCCCTCAATAAACGAGAAGACACTCTATGAAGCCTTATCATTTCCCGATCAGTACATCAAAATAATTAAGGAGGATGCCAATCAAACATTTTCGTAAATAGTTATTATACAAAGGCGGTACACCTTGGAAGAAGAACAATATCAGAAGCACATTTGACATGATCATGGGGTTATAAGATGTGAGGAGGTACTCCAACCCATTGAAATNAGTAACCAACCAATCAATTGGTTCCTTGGTATAACCAACCAATCAATTGGTTCCTTGGTATAACCAACAAACCCCAAGGCACATTTATCTAAGTAGATACTGCTGAGTTTTTTCCCTCAATAAACGAGAAGACACTCTATGAAGCCTTATCATTTCCCGATCAGTACATCAAAATAATTAAGGAGGATGCCAATCAAACATTTTCGTAAATAGTTATTATACAAAGGCGGTACACCTTGGAAGAAAAACAATATCAGAAGCACATTTGACATGATCATGGGGTTATAAGATGTGAGGAGGTACTCCAACCCATTGAAATCAATTTATTATTCCGAATCAGCAAACCTTGTTGATAAGAAAAATGAGAAACTTTACTGTGACCTAGTGTCTACACTGGGTGAAGCTGGAGGTTGTGTGAAAGAAGAGATGAAAGAACTATTAAAGGCAGTCTGCAAAAAGTGGAGAGAAGTGAAGGGTATGGTGTGCGATAGGAGGATTCCTCGGCGAGTCAAAATCAAGGAGTACCAAACTATGATACGTCCAGTACTGATGCACGGAGCAGAAACCCGGGCGCTCAGAAAGAAGGAAGAGCAGCTGCTGATGCAAACGGAGATGAGATTGTTGACGTAGATTCTTGGAGTTTCGCTTTTTGAAAGATGCACTAATGAGGAGATACGGAAAAGTCCCGTAATATCAAGTATGTTGGCATATGCATAAAATAATAAGCGACAATGATCCAGAACAGTTGATATCTCATGTACAGCTGGTTCAAAATCATCATTATTATAGAACAAGGGCAAATGATGTAGCATGTGCTGTTTTCAGAATTGGTAGTTTTGGCAAAGATTCATTTGTGTATACAGGTATAATGAAATAATGTACCTCTATCAATCAAATTATCAATTTTAAAAACATATTTAAAAAAAACTGGTGAAAACTTTTTTATGGAATAAACTCAGTGTAAGTAATAATGATGTGTATATAACTAATTTTTAACTTATTGTACTAACTTATTGTAGCATTAATTAATTATGTTATCTTGTCATATTTATTATTGACCGATTGACCGATGACAAATGTAAATCACGGTTTTGAAACCATTTGAAATTGTTTAGCAACAGCAGAATCAGAAAAGAAACCACATTATCAAGTTATGTTTGAAATCTAAAATATAACAACAAGCCTGCACCTAATATTGACTGGTCGGTTATGAAATACTCAGTCAGCTGTTATAATATCTCTAAAAAATGCATTTTATATCTGTCAGAGAAAGTTAGCATTGTTACACTAATGATACACATTAGTGCACTAAAGACCAAATTCGAAAGTCCTTCTTGTGGAATAATGTGTTCTTTATAGTGAATACTATATGTATATGTGCCCGAAGATTGTAAAAGATGTATGAAATTCGTAGTAGTACAAAACAGTAGTTACTTTTAATGTGCTAAACACACACATAAGTATATATTATATGTATAATCTATATATTATGTATATATATTTGTATAATTTTGTGTATTCGTATTCAAAAAGTTCTCAATGCATATAGCAGAGCAGTATAAATAAGGTAAAACACGAAAAATAAGAACCATGATTGCAACTAATAGTTCTTATTTTTCGTGTTTTACCTTATGTGTATTATATATATATATATACATATAGTAAGGAAAACAATAAGAAACAAATCAGAATATTTATTAAATTGTCATTAAAATATTTAATTGCCACTTCCAATTTTTCAGTCAAATGTTTATTTATAACCGGTAATAACAATCTAGTAAATACAGAACAGTAAATTAAAACAGTTCCTCACTCCCTTTTTTCTGCACCAGTTAGGTCAACTGTGTAATCTTTTAGCAAGCTTAAATTAAAAAATGTAATATTATGCTTCGTTGTTGGGGTGGATTTCTCATCAGCCAACCACACAATGTAGGTGACAAAATAATCTTCATAAGAATAATTCTCACCCAGATGACTCAATAATTTAGAGTTTGGTCTAGCCTTACTCTTAGGAATTATAATCACCCAGAAAGCTATTGTCCAAGGTAATTATCCGGATGAAAATTTGCAATCCTTACTGATACTTGCAATATTTTTTCTCTTGACGGCCTTGTCAAAGGTTGACCTTGAACAGATTTCCCCTTTTCCCTAACGAAATAATACACTTTTAAAACTATTAGTCTGCAAGAAATTCTAGGGGCTATCAATAATTTAAATCCCTTTATCTTACTACTGATTGTCCATACTTTTCTATGCAACTATTATATTCAAGAAATGATAGTTATTCAAATATGTCTTGAAATAATTTTGATAAAGTCACTGAGCTCTGCAATATTGTTGTGAAGAAGTACCGCTGTTTGCAATTATTTATATATTCATAACTTCATTGTCGAAATTTCATGTCCAAAACAACAAGCAAGATAAATTAAGAAATTACCAGCTCACACTTTCTCTTTCGGTACAGTTTATAGATATACATATATCAAGTTAGCTTCACTCAGTTTTGAACTTTTAAGAGTGTCAGTTGAAAAAGTTAGTAAGGTCATAATCCAAGTTATTCTAAAAAGAACTTGTGCAAAGGTTTGTTTTTGATGTTTTAAATGATACCTGGTCTCTTATTGTCTTTTTTGGTTACACCAAGGAAAATTCTCTGTCCAATATATTTTCTCTCCGATAAAAACCACCAAAAAGAACATCTGCTATTTATTTTTCTAATGAACAATACCTTCTTCTTTGTAGTTGTTCTACAATTAGAATTTGCAAAGTCATTTCAATAACAGTAAAAAAGTTAAAACTGTGTTGGCAATTATATTGAAAGCTAGGGTTTTATGTTAAATGCTGGACCAATATTTTGGCAATGAAAATTGGTGTTCTACAGAATAAAAAAATTTAGACATTGCCACTTCACTCTGTTCAAAACATCACATGAATATATGTATATGTATATGTATATGTATATGATGTATATGTATATGTATATGTATATGTATATGTATATGTATATGTATATGTATATGTATATGATATATTATGTATATGTATATGTATAAGTATATGTATATGATGTATATGTATATGTATATGTATATATATATGTATATGTATATGTATATGTATATATATATGTTATGTATATGTATA
>RDPX01000020.1:3532653-3561251 GCA_003991215.1 Morbakka virulenta
TTTTATGTTAAATGCTGGACCAATATTTTGGCAATGAAAATTGGTGTTCTACAGAATAAAAAAATTTAGACATTGCCACTTCACTCTGTTCAAAACATCACATGAATATATGTATATGTATATGTATATGTATATGTATATGTATATGTATATGTATATGTATATGTATATGTATATGTATATGTATATGTATATGATGTATATGTATATGTATATGTATAAGTATATGTATATGATGTATATGTATATGTATATGTATATATATATGTATATGTATATGTATATGTATATATATATGTATATGTATATGTATATATATATATAAATATATATATATATGTTGGACGACAAAAAAAATCAACAAAACTAAGTTTAGTTGATTTTTGTTGTCGTCCACCATATGATAGCTTTAATATTCTTATTATCGAACACTGTCGATAGCTAATAATTGCTTTGACACTAGAATATATAACAAAAGAACCACAAAAATCCAAGCCATATTTCCATATTTCAAACAGCATCTTTTTCCCAATCGCCCAATTTGAGTCACCCATGGCTTCTTTCTTGGGGTAGGTTTTATCACAGTTTGTTTTCGGTCAAAATTTTATTTCCTTATTACGCAGTTTATCAGATTGAATTTCCTTTTTCTTGTAAATGCACCTTGTCATCAAAACCTTTTAAAATGTAGTTGTGTAAAGAAGAAATATGAAATTCTCTTATTTCGTCGCATGGAGTGTATAGGACGCACAACACAATAAAAGGATCTGGCATGAATGCCTTTATTTGTTATTCATTCACTGAGCAACAAAGTATTAAAAGAACCGGTTAGAGAATAAAGCTTTTTCTCTTCTGGCTTTAAAACTAGAACTGTTGATCTAGCAAAAGTAATATTGATGCAAAGGAGTTGAAAATGAAAAATATATGAAAAATATGAATGCAAAATGACCCGGTTTAGAACTTCGGACCGATAGCTCAGTTGGTAGGGCATGTGGAAGTAATACCCACAGGCACTGTTTTCAACCCACTTCGGTGCACAATTATTTTATTAAAAAATAAGCGATTCTCTTTTAGCGCGTCCTTAGGAAGACAGACATTCCAGCAGTAATCTGCCATCATTTTTATGTCCCATCTTACTTGGTACCTTTACTCCATTTTAATGTCCTGATGGAATTGGTTAACTTGCTCATCACTTACATCTTCATAGTTTTTTGGAAATCGATCCAGGTGACTGTAGAGAAAATAAACTTTTTTGTTCATGTTCATACCAAGTATTTTGAAATTTTCAACCATGCTGTTAAAGATTTCTTTGCTTTAGATCTTTTAATCGCAAAGCCAAGATCTCAGAATATTACTTGGAGAAACTAAGGTCCCTTATCGAGTCACTTAGATTCCCTTGGTCAAATATTACTATTTGATTGAAAGGGCCCACAAAGTCCATCACATTCATCATCATCATCAGTAAGTTTTTTGAGATAATGTGGCTCCTGGCCGAATGTTCTTCAATGGAGGGATCAGTCAACTCCTTAAACACAGATAACGGAATATCATCGCTATGTGCTTTTAATCGAATTCCTAATAAAGGAATTTGGTAATTCAAAGATTTGCGCTTTTTAAAATTTATTCCATTCACATTGATAGAACTGAAGTAACAATCGTCAAAATGATTTTTACGCTTCCTAAAATCAATTGGTATTCCAAATCCCAATGATTTTCTGGAACCATGTGACCATTTCCTGGAACGTTCTTCAAAAGCAACGCGAGAAACCCATGGCTTGTCTTGGTCCCCTTGCTTTATTCCAAATTATGCATAATTCCCTTTTCTTAAAGCTATGAGCACCCAATGTAAACAAATGGAAAGCCCTTATTCATTTACGTATACAGCCATGTAGCATTATATTTTTATTACGTTTTCACACATGATTTGGAAATGCCTTTTTCGTACTCACTAAGTGTAACAGAATATACTTAAAGTAGATTAGAACTATTTACTAAGTAAAAATCCACTTTCTGCATGTTAACAAATGTATGCATGATCCCCATTACTTCTAAGAAACTTGACATACCGGCCGGTAAAGGCCAATTTTGCCCGTTAGAGGCATATCAGAAATCAGAAAAATTTAAGCTAACCAAAGAATAAAATAGAATATTCAAAATCAGTACCCCAAATTCACCTTAGAACAGTTTTTATCTTGTTGACACCAAAGTTTGTGTTGACCAGTGTAGTCGAGACTAAGTGCATCTGAATTTTATTTATCTATCCCCAAAATGTTCAGAAATGTTCCTGTCTGTTAAATAAGCATACATCTTTATTTAAGTAACTGTTGGCGAGGAGATTGTTTGACTAGCTCACATGTTAAACAATGGCTCAAAGTGCCAGATATACTTATTGAACATTAATTAAAATGAAAAAGTGGGGTATTTATGGAAATAACTTTAAGTTTTTATAACTATTTACGATTTATAAAAATTAACTAGAGATATCAACCTCTCGTTGTAGGTACTAGTCAACTAGATATTGTTCAGGCTGGAGGCTAAGAATAATGCCAAATAGAATTTGGCATTGAAATGGCAGTGAAAATAAAATCAATGATGACCTTAGAAGAAAAATCTATCGCTGAATTTTGATGAAAAATGTGACAAGAAAATTAATTAAAATTTGCAAAGGCTTTGAGATTTGAAAATACATTATCTTATAAAGTCCTCAGGTTTAACAACTTTCAATCGTTTTAACAAACTAGAAGCTGCACCAGTCAATACCTTGCTAATTTTAGATTTATAGAGCCTCCAAAAACACAGTAATCTGAAAGCTATTAACAATAATTGCTAAATAATCTACCTGTATGGACCATTCTACTTAACCGTTGCATGGAAGTGAAAATAATATTTTCGGTATGTAGTAAACCCTTCATACTGGTTTACTATCCAATCCAACAATATTACTTTTGACGTATACTTTAATTCCTTGTTAACAAGAGCATTTGTAAATTGAGGGAATGAATAATTATAGATATAATTTACTCTCTCTTTGATTGCATAGTTTTTGAAAAACGAAGCACATAATTGAGGAGCAATATAGTAGAGTCAGTAATCAGTAAATAATTTCATAGCTATAAAAAAAAGCACGTAGGTTTCTCTTTCCACAATTATGAATAATGGATTAAACGAAATTCGCTCTGGCTATATCGGGCATGCTAGTTAAATGCATAAAGTTGGTCTGAGTGGTAACCCAAATTGTGTATGCGGTGACTTGCAAATACCTCTACATGCACTGAATTGCCCTATGATAGGCATCAGAGGTGATATCAGCACTGTTGATGACAAATTTCGAAATTTGCTGAATCATAACAAGCTACAAAATACCTAATTTTGATACTTTTTCCATAGTTTCGTATTAGGTCATACCAATATATATATATAAATATATGAACTATGGATATCTTTTACCAATTCTCCTTGCCCCTGTTAAACATAAGACTGTATTGCTATTTAGCACTAAAATAATTTCTGTTAAGTCATTTAATTGGCACTTTTAAGCACTTCACCATTGGAATTTGCTTTAGCAAAGACTTCTGAACAGTGCCCCTCTTCAAAAGGATATGAGGTAAGAAACAATTCCAACAATACTGTTTGATGAATATTCAATGAAAGTGTTATTTTATATGAAACTGTTTTTGTTTTTTTGTTAATTTTTATTCAATTCTAAGATTGAATACTAACAAATACTAAATGGATTGGAGTAAAGTTCTATTTGTACTTTATGTTCATTTTTCTCAACAATCTTTGGAATCGCCAGGAAAAATTGAACATTCTGACTGAAAATTAACAATCCTATGTGCCCCAATAGGTGTACTTTCAATTAGTATTTTGTATACCAATTTTTCAAATTAATTAAGCATCGATCAAGCCAGGTTTTAATAGAACTCAGGAAAAATTTCAATTACCTAAATAATGTGAATGACTTCTTTGAGCTTTGTGCTAATGAGAAATTATGTTGAGCAACCATTTTTTTCATCAGTAATCATTACTTCTCAATAGGATGGAGGGATCAGGCGATGATCCTGGCCATGTTCTAATTTCTTGAATTTGATAATACTTAGGCTATGTCTGCACAACCTTTGCTTTACAGTATGGTGTTCCATAACGCTGAAAGCACTTAACTCTCTAAACAATCACAAAGAACTTTATCATTTCCTCCATGCATTTAAAGATGGCATCATTGATGGTTGCAGTAGATGGTATTTACAAAAACCTGGCATGTTCTCCTTTCCCAAACATGAAAACCAAGCTCGGATGTTATTTTACTGTAACAATGCACTACTTTGGTGGTAACACTTATCGATTGGACTGTGAATGGTAGAAAGTAAAGTAGAAAGTTACTTGAGTGTGGATACTCACTTTATTTTTATCAGTACCATTTGTAATTTTTCATTAATTTTAAATGGCCATGCAAATTCCCTCACCATCCAAAAAACAAACAAACAAACAAATATAACTGCGCAAAATGTCCATTTCCAGACATTGTGTTACTTATAAGTTGAAAGCGCTACCTGATTAACTGATAATTACAGATTCTACTGTTGGTCTAAAAACATCTGGAAAAAACAGTGGTGACCTAAAGTACAGCAGTCGTTGAAACAAAAGCAACCTTACTTTTAAAGGCGGACTTCTTCTAAGCTATACTCTGATTGAAAAAAAGCCTTAAACCATTTGATCTAACAGAGACGGTCAGATCAAAAGCCTTCTAAGTTATGTCTCATGTTGAGGACGCAATAGGATCATTGGCTAATAAAACATACTTTATCATGTTTAACTACAAAGGTCTGTAGCTTTTTTGGCAGGTGGTAACGTGGTCTTATCAATGAGAAAACTTGAAAATTAGAGATCAAATTTGACAACAGCTATGTCATTTAAGTTGCTTCCATTGAACGAGATGAGAGGTTATATTTTCACATGGAATGTCATGTAATATCGTTTTTTCCCTTCACGATCGGTGGAGCTTTTCTGAACTTGATAAATGACTCGGTATGTGGATATTTATTAATACATACATACATACACAAAATACATACATAAATACATATGTACATACGTACATACATACATACATACATAGACACTCAAATAAATAGAAATGGCTGGGGACTTAAGAGGTCTTTAAACATCACACTAAAACTTTGCCTTTTTCAGAATCCCTATTTTCATGTTGAAAATAGACTCCTGGGAGACATAGAACAACTTTGTTGGTGTGGGGTCTGCCAAGCTAAAAAAAGCCCACCAAAAACAAAATCGAGACTGGATTAAGTAATTTTCTTTCTTTAAATCTAAAACTTTCTTCCTTAGAGTTCATTACTGTTTGTTGACACGGCAACGATATTTAATCACGTGGATTGCAATTGGAGTGTCCTAAACAAGGCCATTGAAATCTGAAATTGTACAAAATTTAATTTTTTTATATTACAAGATAGTTTTATTTTTAAAGGTAGTCTTCAGAGGGAGTTAATTGTGAAACTGAAAAAAATAATTACAGCTTACACGATTTTAAAGAGAAATTTAACATTAAAAGATGATTTTGAAGACAATAAAGGTGTGTGTGTTTGTGGTGTGTGTGTGTGTGTGTGTTTATATACTGTAGTAATATTTGGCTGTTTCACAGCGATTTAGTTTGACAAAGGTTTTGGACATAAATGGAACTTCTTTTACAGAATTATCGTATTTACAGGCAATCACGTCCTCAATGCAATGATTATCACTTGTGCTTTACAGGGAGGAAATTACCTGTTAAAACATGGTAGATTAGCCATTATAGTGACATTTGGTGACATTTGATAGTAAATTTTGAGAATTTTGTAATAAATTATTTTACTAATTAATTGAAGGAGGCAACTAAGTGAAAGCCATCGGGAATTGGTCATTTATCTTCACTTCCATTCAAATTTGACACAGAAAATTAACAATTTTTTTGTTAATACTGACTGTGTAGTGATATTTACAGCTTGGCTCGATGCTATCTCTTGTTCGTTTATGCTAGGTCAAAGATGTTAAGAATGTTATAAAAAAACTTTTTTCACTAGCATTGTTAGTCTTCAACTTTTAGGGTTCTGAAAATAAGGATTAATATTTAAAGCAAACGGTATCGTGACTTTTGGTTGTATTAAAAAGTGTCGAAGTTTAAAAAAGTGCAATTAAAACAACCAGTCTTACTGAATGGTATAAAGTCAAAGTTGTGTTATGCTGTTCTTGGTATATACATTATATATACATAATGAGCAAACTGACTTATTGTGTTGATAAAACGTGCGATGAGCATTATGGGCATGCAAGTCGTGTTATTTATGAAAATGAATAAAGATATGCTAGAGATAATATTGAAGAGATGGAGGTCAAGATGACCGTCCTTGCTAAATATGGAGTGGCATTGAACTATCCAAGTAAGAGAGTAGGATACAATGCAAATAACAATAATATCAGACCTATCGTACATTCGAAAACCACAAAATACATATTTTTGCACAGTACAGATTTACAAATATTTTAATAACTGGATACCATAAACTCTTGATTAAGCTCCTAGTTCCGTTTAAGCCTCTCTTTCTGTAAAAGATTTTCTGTAGTTCCATTTCTCAACACCACGTTATATGCTACGTTGCTTTAATATTACCTTTTTTATCTTTTATGTTTCCAGTGAAAGCAGCGAGTGAAATGATAAGCCACCAATTGTAAGTGCAGAAACACCAGGTTGGACAATAAACAATGAAACAACATAAGGTTTAATAGTACCTGATAACTGAATCATTTACAATGTATCAGGATAAATTGACTTGATAACATGCTACTTATCTACACTACGGAATTCATTTAGGAATACATGATATGATTCCTCACGCTTGCCCTGTTTTAATGCTAACCACATCTTTTTTGCATCAGTTACAATGGAATATTACAATGGACCTTCGTTGGTCATTTAACCCTCCAACATAATCTATACATTTGTCAAAAATAATATCCTGTTGATCGCCAGAACCTCTTGCAAGTCTTGTTTAAAAAACTCAGTAAGTTGCTCCCTCTCTCATCTTTCATATACTAACGCAATACTCATACCGAAGAAACCCTAAGGGAAATGTAGCAGATGTCATTTTTCCTAACTTAAAGATTTTTAATCATTGTTCACCAGTCTGTTATTATTTATTATTTTTATTATCATTTGCATCATGATGCAAACGAGATTCATTGCCCATCCATGTTTTCTTACCTCATGCTTATTTTATTGTAATATGATGTACCATCAGTGGAAAGATTTTGCCTCCAGGCAAGGCTTTTCTAATATCCTAAGGCATTAATTTTCTTCCGCTACAGGGGGTGTACACCTTGGGAAGGTTTAAACACCTCCTCTCTTTGTTGGCAAGGAGCAGGGCCTATTAAGCATGAATCCTCCAATCTGACATTTCAAGCTAGCGTCTTGTTCGGCAACTAGCAAATCTGCAACTAGGATCGAGCTGTTGCACCGAACAGTACTATTTGTCAATCCGATAGCAGTTCTGGAAAAAAATCAACACGTATGTTATGTGAGAGTTAGTCCTGGTGTTTCGCTTCTCTCCATGGGACACTATCCTGTGCCCTTTAGAATCGTCGTAGAGAATAAAGTCCATCTATGTAGCGGAGTGGAAAATCTATGTTACTAATGGTAGCGACATAAGCATCAGACTAGAACGTGTCACAGCAATCACCCGAGAGATGTATTGGTAAAATTAAAATCTCGGATAAGGGAAATGTTAATAATAAAAGTCAATCTAACTTCAGTAGCCGTGGCGAGGACAGAACGACTGGAGTTGGGTTTGCATCTCACAATAAATTTTCGTGAATAAATTCAGCTACGTTCTGAAAAAAGTGCTGAAGAGTGCCATCAATACGTCTTTGGCAAAAAATATTAGAAGACCATAAGCTAGTCTGAAGACCACGATGAAAAGATGCAAGGCCTTTCTCGAGGAGGAAAAGCTCAGTGGTTACTCAACAGCTCTTCCAAAACACGTCAGGAAACAAAAGAGCCAGCGGCTTCAGCAGAAGCTCAAAAAGGCAGAATAGTATACAAAGAGATTTTCAACATTGGCTCCTTTTATCAGTGAATGAAAATATATGAAAACCCGAAATATTCCAGAGTTTGTGACGTTTGTTGTTTAACAAGATTACTTAAAAAACAACTCTGAATATCAATGCTCGCTTCTTTACTTCATCAATAATGACCTCTTAAGCATGAGGAATAATGAAGTATGCGAGAAAATAAAAATGACTTCAGTCTGCAGTGATGTATTAGAATGCATTAACTAGATAAACATCTGTTTTCAATTTTCATAAAATTTGGCCGTTTTCTACTCGCGTATCAGAATTGATTTCAGGTTTGCAAAAGAAGGTCCCCATTATTACTATTTGCTAATGTTGATTATGGTGTAAATGAAAGGAAGAGTGAAGGCACCACTGAATCACTAGTAGGAAAAATATCATGTTTACTCATGAGTTTAGGTAATGGAAAGCGCTTAGCGGGGAAAATATTTTTTTCCATACATGTTCAAATTTGCTATTTTCTTATTTTATTCATAAATTGTAGGTCATCTGAGACTTAACTCTGACGATAAAATCTAAAAGTCCTAAAACTATAAAAGAAGCTAAGTCTTGTCTTACTAAAATTTTTCATGAGGCCATCATCAATAACAAATCTCAAAAGATAGCCAGTACAAAGGTGGGACAACAAACTCCAATACTTTTATACAGCATTAGTATTCTTGGAGAGGATTCATTCATATTAGTGCACAATCTGTTCCAGGCAAAGATAGTGGAGAATGATGGTAAGCCTTAATAATAAGTATTAAATTCCAAGTCCATACACTGTCTAATAGAGAGAACTAAATTCAAAATTTGAACTGAGCCAGGCAACGATGGAAGGTCATATTTAATGTCAGGGTACTTTATCTATCGAGATAACTGCAGGGGCGACTGCGAGATTAAAAGAAGGTTTTGTGAGCCTGTTAATAGAGAGAGAGAGAGACCTACAATCCGAAAGTAATTTTAACCCACGAAATATAGTCTTGCGTCTCTTTGAAAACCTATTTTAAACCTTACCTTAGATCTTAGGTCCTACTGAGCCGTGCGGGACATCAAGCAGCAAGTGGAGGCCAAGTCATCTTGCTCAGTTACAGTCAACAGCTTAAAATTTCTATATTCTAGTCTAAGCGCTCAGAGATCATCATTGGAGGTATTTGTCATGTTGTAACTGGTCTACCTTTATTCCCTTTCCTATTTGTGACCTCATTACAAAACATGACCGGCTAGTCTATCAGGTGGTAGTTATAGAGCATGGGCAGCTAACTTCACCTCCTTCCTTATACAATGGTTAAACAATGGCTATATATTATTCTCTATGGGTGCTTGTATCGCTTCCAGACATCAAAGCCTGTCGTACAGGTATTTTAACATACTTAAAAACCTAGGGTACAAAAATACTATAACCAGTCAGCGAAAAACTCAAATGTTATCTCATGGAAATTACAACCCCTTAGTGTACATTGTCTATATTATTTTTTTAGTGACACAAATGTGGAAGTTCACAGGGTCAAAAGTGAGTCATGTGGGTATGTCATCAAGGAAAGAGACAAAAATGTTAAAAATAAACTTAACTAGTTATCGTAAACGTTCAAAGTTATTCTTACAGTTTTTTGAGCTCTACGATAAACAAAGGCTATGTTTCATACGAGAACAATAGCTACCGCTGTGGCTGAAGAGCGTTTCATGTTGGTACCTCTAGCCATTATCCAAAGGTAGTGATATGCAATTAGAGGATTAATTTCCACAGGCAAAACCTTTAATTTAAATTCAGGTTTCTTTGTGAGCTTGAGTAAAAGGGGGCCATTTTCCTGTTTTCCAATTTTTGTGGGGTTATTTTTCAAAAACATCATTAATTTACAAGCATCTATATTTGACGCCGTTGATTACCAACAGGCCCTATTTTTAACCTCAAAACAGTACCTATTTGCAAATAGATTTGGGCAAAGACATCTATTCCACGTTTTGATACTATTCTTTTGTGGCTGTGAAAAAAATAGGGTGCCTGAAATAGTCATTCAGGTAAAAACAAAAAAAATTCAGGTACATTTGGATTAAAAGGATAAGGGATACTAATAATAGCTAAAAAAACTTCAACTAAATATACTCAAAAACGGTTCTTAAAGTATATATAATATGATAGACAAATGGTTCTTAAAAGAATAAATGATGGGTCATTAAGTAGAGGTAGTGTAGTGTCTGCTTCTACTGGCACCTGCTACTTGGAGATATCCAAGAGGAGGGAAAATCAAATTGATTTGTACTGCTTCACAAGAACAAGAAAAAATGATGATCAAATTAGTCGATTTCAAGAAAAATTCAAGTTTAAAACAGAAGATAGCTAAAGGAAAGAAAGCCTTAATATGTGAACGCAGTTAAAATAGAGGTTAATGAGCCAGTTTAAATCCTTGAAGAAGATAAGCAGAACATACCCAGACCAAAGTGTCATATGTATTTAAACCCTTAGGGGCCTCACTAAGGACGAGCTGATAAAACGATGGGAAAGACGGAAAAATCTCAGAAATACTGGTAAAGCAGAGATTAGTTATAAAAAGTTACCCAGAGCATTCACAGCTTTTATAAATGCAAAGTCACTTACATAGGAAAGTAGTAAAACGAATTAAACAGGAAAGTCCGACTATGAACATTTCCAAGATGTCAAAATATCAAATACATGGAAAGGAAATGATACGTTTGTTCACTGGATCTTTCATTGATGGAATCCCTGGTAAACAGTGGGCCCATTTTTGTCTTTCACATATATCCTTCTATGAAAGACAAGAGGTGAAGCAACAGATCAACAAAAGGTTGGATACAAAGTACGCAAGACACCATAAAATGCAAGACATACGGATTGCCCCTCCAGGACCCACGGTGGGAAGACCCTTCCTCTTGGGTAGGTCTTCAGCCAAGGCTCAAGCATCTCGATACCCCTCTCCTACATGGTTGGGGTCTACAGCCGAAGTCCCGACCAAAGAGAGACCAGAGCTCTACACTTGATCTTAGCCAAATGACAATTTTATCGGGCCATTCTCGATTAACTGTTCGCCAAGTTTTTCTCTATTTATAAATATAATGTAATTGTGAAGGCTATGAGAAGCAAGGTTAGGGAATGCCAAAGAAAACAATTACTCAAATAACTACAATTCTCTTGATGCCTTTTGACCCATCCTAACTGTCTTAAATAACTTTAAAATTATTGTCAATTGTAAAGCGTGATCACAATCATTTATTTTAAGAGCTTTCCATACAAGACGTTTATCTCTAGTAATACGTATGAAAGCAAAAGTAAACAGTGTTGGTAGTGCTTCTCTATTTTCCTGGTGTTTGTCAGTATTACATGAATTTGATGTGGAGGTGGGGGAATTTTGGGCTGATTTTCAAAGCAAATCGGAAAGCAAATGAAGGAAAAGGAAAATATACAGAGCTTAACAATCTTATTCTTTAGATATATGAAATTCACTTTTAACGGTGATCCTGTAACTGTATTTTTACCTGGGATGAGGACATTATTCCGAACTTTCTCCTTTACCTCCATAACATCAGGACTACAAGAAAATAGTTCTTTTCTACTATCAGTGTTTAATAAAATAGGACTGTTCCTTGAGAATTTAAGTACCTCTAACATCATTAAATAAAAGAGAGAACAACACTTTTTATAGGTCTTTGGACTCTATCGACTCATTGGAAGCCATGAATACAGGTGGTTTACCATCCCACGAGTTGTAACCTTTTTCTGATACACGTATGCTTTCTCCTTCGTCACTCCGACGAAGGGAGGGTAGAGTGTATAGTCAGTTACCTAAAGTATACACCCAGGCCAGCGAAAAGAATCGTAGGTTTCTTATTGTAGTACAGGCTGGCATGACCAGGACAAAGCCCTTTGCCCATTTAAGTGGTGTTAATGTACCTATCATTATCTTTAAGTTCTGGGTTCGTCTAAGCTCAAAAAGCCTCTTCAGATTTTTTAAATGCTGATTGACATTTGTTTTAATATCTATGCTACATATGCGAATAAATTATGTAGGGGAATCATACATAAAATACAACGAGCCTTGCTGCTTTATCTAGGTTATTAATCTTTTCGAGGCTATGGAATATCATTAGGGCTGAGTAGATGGGTAAAGATTAATAAGTTGTGGCAATTCAACTGATGTGTCTCTGTAAGAAATGTTGTGGTTTCAATTTAGCTTTCTATTTGATTACGTTTGTTGAATGCAGGAGAAATGTCCACTATCAACGTAGTCATTATATCTCATAAAATTATCTCCAGTGTTTAGAATGGCATTTAATTGCCATTTGTTTACTACAAAATTGTAGCATAGTTTTTTCATGTATACTTTCAGTGATGTTTTTCTTCAGTGTAATGGAGAAGCTAATGCTTTTCGATAGAAAAAATGACTGGATATCAGAAAGCTGTATTGAAATTAGATCCATAGATTTGTCTTGTGATGTTTTATTAAAGACATTATTTTATATGTTGCTTCTTGCAAGATTGTTCTATTTTCCAAACAATTTTGACACATACTGTAGAATTTAAAGGAGCTAGGTCAATCCTTGACTTAACTATACTTTTGAAAAATCTGTGGACACATTTTTTCTATTAATATGATAAGCAAAAACGTTTGGGATACTCTGTTTACCTTAAAAAAGATCAGATAAACTTTTTTGACTGTTGGTATTCAGTTGAGAAACACCTTCATTATTACTTCTGACAAACTCCATATCATTAATACATGACTGTATGGCTTGCTATGCTTGAACAATATCGATTGTTTGGCCTCGAAATTTCTGTGTCATACCTCTCTTAGGATGCCATAGTTGGTACAAGGAATCAATCCCGATTATGAACTCAAACGTAGCTAAAGCATTCAAAGAATCGTTTTCTCCTATTTACTATTGGCATCCCATCCTTCTCTGAACATTGGATCAAATGACCTTATACATGAAATAGTTTATTTATTTATTTATTTCAACGGCTTTAACAATAAGCAGAATTGCTAGATACAAATGTCTGCCAGCAATATTTCTCTCACAAGTGTATTTTATGAAACCATACCAAAACGTTTTGTGTGTGTTTTAATTTTGCTTTTAACTGTACGTTCCGTGAAATATTTTCTCTTTGGAGATATGTTAAAACAGATTATAATATTTTTGTATGTTGCCAAAATATTGTCAGTTATTGGAATTTTTCAAGTTTTTGTAAATGTGAAATACAACTTGTGCAAATAGGAGTGTGTCAATTCAGCATTCAGGGATTCTTTTAACAAATAACTTGCTGCTTCCTTCTTTAGAGGTAGGGTATAGACTGCACCGTCATAAAATTGGCCAATACATTGCCACAGTTGGATACTTTATCAGTGTAGAAATACGAAGCGTTTTTTCAATATACTAATTTGTTATTCTTTACGGCTGAAGACTTCTAAGTAAATTTTGCTGATGTCTCTGAAACTGTCAAAAAATTGCATCCCAGTGGACAGAATTTCATCATTGTGAGATGTAAATTCGTCAGATAAAATGAAGTGTTTTCCAAAACTTTCAATCTCGATGGTTAGTACTTTCATAGTAAAACCGCTTTCAGTTATATTAATCAACTCATTTTGGCTTTTAGGCTTGAGTTGTACCAATTTTTTTAAAATGGAGTTTCCAAGTGGCTCTTCAACTTTGGATTATAAAGATCAATTTCTTTAAGCAAAGCAATAAAATTATCTGGAGATTTTATACAATCTTTAATTCCTTCATTTTGAAATAAGAAATTTAAGAAGGAAGGTAAATATGAAAAAAACTTATATTATCGAAAAACTTTTGACCTCCACGAAGTCTTGCAGCGCATTTAATTTCATTTTGTCTTGAAAAAAGCAAAAAATTGTTTCTTAAAAGAAACAGGGAAAAAGGATCGCTTACACCCAATTACGTTAACTGTAAACGCCTGATGTTTATCTGTTTAGAGGAAATTTTAGTCTAGAAAATCCACTTGGATATATCTCATCCGACATATTACTGTTCAGGTTGTTGACTGTCATCCAAAAATATTTTATTTCCTTTTTATTATTATAATATTCATCATTGACGAAATTAGAATTATTATATAATATATATAATTACATATAGTTAAAAAATACTTTTAAATGTTTCATCGATGCCAGGCAAAATTAAAAAATAAAAGATAGAATTAACCATCACTTCTATGATTTCCGTTACTCGCTGGTTTTCTTTATCAGGATCTCCTGAAATTAACGTCTGGAACTATAAAAATTAACATGTCAAATTGTGCAGTTTCTCCCAGTGAGAAAACTAAAGATTTACGAACAGAAAAGAGCACATAAAAAAGGAAAGTATGTTGAAGTTATACCCAACTCCGATTTCTCAGAAAAACGAATTGTCAACTTTGATAAACTTACAGTTATTTTTTTCTTTGATACTACCTTAGCATACTTTTCCATTTCTGGCTGTTATAGACTTGGCATCCAGGGACAAATATTTTTAATTCCTAGAGAAAACACAGGAAACCGATCTAAGTACATTAAACTTAGCAATAACGTATTTCAGGACTTTTTACCGTTTTCTGGCCGGTAAAAGAAACCCATAAATTCGTTTTTGTCCCAAATGAACCATTTGAAACAACTCCAAGCCATATTAAATGATGTACAATCATGAACATCGGACAAGAAGCGACAAAACCCTTTCGTTCAGATAATTTTGCTTATTCTATTTTTCAATACAGTTTACATTTATTAATTTTATTAATATAATTGTTAATAGTAACATAGTTATTTTAGTGGTAGTAGGGTAGTTAAAGCTGAGGAGTGAGATATTTTCTTATATGGCTTCTTTGGTGAAATTTTCTCTTAGCAGCAACCATCCTTTGTAGTTAATTTGTTTGCAAAAATGGAATGTAATTGACAAGTATATATATAATCTGCACCAATATCATCTTTGATTAAATTATAAAAAAAAAAGATGTTTACCTTTACAGGACGTGTGACAGTACGTGACAAATTGCGCGTTTATCTAACATCGAATGTGTCTTGTTGTAAATACTATTAAACTTCTACCTTATCGACTGCATTACATTTAGTCAAGGTTCGAAAACCTGTTCATTTTTATCGTATCTCAGATTTTCCTTATTAACTTTGCGACAAGATTTTAAATTTTTATAAAATTTTGACCAAATATTACCTAAATTTAAATAATGTTTCTTTTTTTAAATTGGCATTTTTTTGTAGGGCAGTATTCATAATTTTTTTTACTATTTTGATAAAAATTATTCTATAATAGGCATAAACAATTAGATGTTTTTAGTTCCCAATTTTCTGAGTATGATCAAAATTTTAAAAAACATCATCTGAGTGAAGCCATTAGAGACATTCGAAAATATGTTAAAACTTTTCCGAATAAAAATTTGAAATTGTGCAAATTGGGGTTGAAAGAACTGGTTTTCGAGAAATCTGTAAGTACTATCCTTTAATGAAGTTGGCAGACCTCCTACACCATGCAAGGTTAAGCAATCATGGTCTTGTTGGGAAAGTTTTCTTTATATTTGTGTCATATTTACCATTTGAACGTTACTGCTATAATTGACTTAAATACTTATAAGATTTTCTGCTTCTTTTTTTGGACTGGATAACGATAACAAATCCAATTCTTACTTTAATACTCTTACATTGCTAAACAAGACCAATCTACTTGACATCTTTACGACAATTTAGCTACTAAATATTTAATACAATACTAAGGGCTCATCCCTGAGGTGTTTGTGACTTCCAACAAGGAAATTGTTGGAGGACATAATTAGGCTAAACTGAAAAATCTTTGTTTCTGTCAAACAAAATGATTATTCCAGTTACTAATTCAGCCTGGAGTTTCTATATCGACGAAGAGTTTTATTGGGTCGAACTTAAATCTGTCAACTTTGTTTACTCGTTTGTCAAGTCATAATCCAGTATCTAGAAATCCTTTTCTGTATAATCAACATATAAAGTTAACATGATCTGGAGCTGGAATCCAAATTTAGTTTACAGGAGATCTGTTTACTGTTTTGAGCAATATCTGATAATTTCTGCTGCAATTACATAGGCTCGCCCTTGGGTTCTTTTCAAAAGTACCAGGCGGCAAAGTCTGTAAGACGGTATGATCACAAAAGGATAGAAGACTGAATATTATCAGGTTCTACATACTTAGGTCTAAAAGTGAAATATCATACGAATATACAAATTTCAATTACAAATTTGTTAGGTACGAGGACGTAAAACAGAAAGAAATGATATTAAAAGTACAATGTGGTTTATATTTCTTAAGCACTTCATATAAAATACATGTGAATTAAAGACTGTCATCATGCTGGTGAGCTGAAGGTGAGTACGTAGTTATTACTTATATTTATTTACTGGTTGTTAAAATTACCTGTTACAAATCCACCCAATATCTAATGATTTGCTCAGTTAGGTAATATTAATACAACTTTTTTCTGTTTAAAGTTGACTTCAATAGTTTTTTATGTTGTTTCCTGCTGTCTTGCTGTCTGCAAAAGCTCCATGCATGCCAAGCCAGATATGTTTTTGTTTGTGTAATTTTCTTTGAAAAGAACACTTATGACTTGCATAGAAATAAATACTTATAAATATCATATAGTCTAATCTTTTCCAATGGTAACGTACCAAAATTTTGTCTCTGCTTGCCATCAATTACAGAGCTTCACAGCTTACTGTTTTCATTATGACATTTTATCTACATGACATTTTGATCAACTTTCATAAAAAACTGGTGTTTAGGAAATGCTGAAAATTCTTGTTATGGTCTTTGATCCTAGCTGAGTTTTACAATGAGGACTAGAGGAATACCCATTAAGACACATTTTCTTTACTTTTATAAGCTACAGCACAAGCTGGCCTTTCATACTAACCCTACATAAATTTCCTTATTTTTAATGTACTCTCTTCCATTTTCCAGTCCTTTTCCCAACACTAATTTTTTAAAAGGTTATTCCAATAAATATTTCATGTCATATTAAATTGATTTGAAATATGCTCCTAAAGAAAAATTCGATGCAAAAAACGAAGTGGGCTAGATATTGTAAAAAGCTGCAGATGAAGGGAGGAGAAATGATAATGGAAAATTTCATGTAACCATTTCATGAAACCAATTTTAACAAATTGTGTAATATATTCATTTATCATCCATGGTAAATTAACCAGATAGGAAACAATAAAAAAGAGAGCAAGAAAACCCATATTTTGTGTTAAAAGGACATATTCTAACATGTTATAAACCTGAAAGTAAAAAATATTAAGTTTTTGTGAAACTCGACCTTGGAAGACATTTTTCTCTAGAGCTGAAACAAACCTTCATGTAAATTTAAATCGAAAATGCTTAAAAACTTTAAATTTAATTTCTTAAACATTTTTCTTAATTTATTCCACATTTGTACTTTCTGCTTGAGTACACTTTTGCCTCTTCATATTTCTGGGTTTTTCGTCCAGGTGAACAAGCCATTTTTTAACATCAAAACTGTCGAGGAAAAGTTCTTTGACAGAATAATCTAAAGGATTGCTTTACTTTGTTGATTTTGTAAACTTCCTTGCAACGCTTGCAACAGCTTGGGGCAATACTCTTACTTTCAACAAAAAATGTAATACCTATTACCATGATTGCACAGTTGACCTTTCTTACCTGAACACATAGAACTCCTTTCTTTCCCAGTCACTGTTTCTTGCATTGTTTTATAAAACTGACTTCCACTGGAAAACTATTTATTAACTGCAAGGGAACTATTTTGCTATTTCGTCTAACGTTATTAACGAGGAACTCTTATTAACACTGACAAATGGCCTCATGTTATAAAATGCAGCAGAACAGAATAAAAACATCACGACGAGTAAAAAACATCCTACCTGGAGTAAAACTTACTAAATTCCCCGTCCTCCTTAAAATGCTTTGAAAACCCCCAAAATTAACAAACCCATCAATTATCACGTTATGTAAACAATTAAATTGTATAAATAAATAAAGACTAAAAGTATTCATTCCTATTCCTTATTCTTATTCTTATTCTTATTCTTATTCTTATTCTTATTCTTATTCTTATCTTTATCCTTATCTTTATCCTTATCCTTATCCTTATCCTTATCCTTATGCTTATCCTTATCCTTATCCTTATCCTTATCCTTATCCTTATCCTTATCCTTATCCTTTTCCTTATCCTTATCCTTATCCTTATCATTAATCCTTATCATTATCATTACAGGAACTAAGCCACCAGGAGACAGACTGCTAATAACTGCAGGTCAAATGTTACCCTCAGGGGTAAATTTTAAATGGAACAGCCAATCTTCAATCTTAAGTTCTCTAAGATGGTATGATCAAGTTATGTTCGACTTCAAATTAAGTAGGTGGGAATAATAAAACAGTGAATTTGAAGCACTGTTAACAACTTGAAAATTAGCTTTGGATTTTCCCTTTGGTTAAAAATGATTACCAGACCGTGTTTGTCAGAAAAAATTAAGTGCAATGTCAGTCTGATGATCAAACATAAAAGAGTTTTGTAGGTGCACAGTATTACAGTGACGTTTTACGTTGCAGCAATCTATATGCAAATTATTATCAGACAATAGGTTTTTGATGAATAATGATAATTGTCCTAAAAAGCGAAATTATTTATTTACTGTCATCTATTGACGGTGGCTCGAATAATCTCTATCACATAGATGCTGTCAGTGGAATACAGTGTAGAACGTTTTGATTTAGCTATAATTGGGTATAATATCAATCAAACATAACATCTTCAGAACTATTAATTCAATTAAATTGAATTGCGTTTAGTGCATTGTTATCGAATTCACCATTTTCGTTTCTAAACAGCCTACTTGAAAATATAATCTGTTTTCATCGTTAAGAATAGCAAAAAACCTCAAAAGGTCTTTTAAATTTCTGCCGTAGGGTAATTGTTTACGACCGTTTTGCGGTGAATTAATTTCCTCAAGAAATGTCACGCCGTAGTTAATCCTCTTCCCATGGTTACTCTAAGTTAATATGAATTTGATATTGCAAGTGTATGTTTTAAGATTCATCAAAACGAGGCTTGCACTCGGACACTTGGCATTTTTTATTATGAGGTGGTTAAAGACTCGAAGGTGTTAAATCTCGATCAGGAATAACTGAATAAAAAAGAATTAAGCAATCAAGCAACTTTTCCGGTCAAGAAAACAGTCACAGTTATAAAACCACAATCACATCATACGCAAAATATAGTAAGATGGTATTTTTATTCTATTTGTATATAAAGTGAATTTTTCGGATGTCGGATTCTTAGATTGTTTAACTAAGTAATTTTTTTTTTCATACTTGATGCATAATGTGCTATCTGTAATTCTTTTCCTGAACCTTCATTGATCCTAAACCGCATTTTTAAGCAGGTAAACTTTATTTGAAAATAGAAAATGTTTTGGTTGTTCTGCCTGTAACGAAGTATGTCCTAATAAGAATACCTTTATATCAATCACACTTCTTATTTTGTTAATATGGAAACAATACGAATTATTATATCGTTATATCAACCAGCAAGAAAGGTACGTAAAATCCATCGCTTTGCAGTAAAATGATGTGGGGCATAGAGTAGACGGACTGTGCCTGTTTATAACTGGGCCCAATTATTGTTAGCTTCGACAAAACCTTTTTGATGTTGAAAATGAAGTTGGTGGTAAAAACAAGGGTCTTTTTGTTAAGGATACAAAATATTATCAGGACAGTCTATCATCTATATTTTTAATTTATTTGCCTGTAATGTTCTCCATCTTATGCAAACTAATCTACAGTTGTAATTGTTCTCCCCTTTATCTGTGATGAAAGTGTTATATAGAATGTAACTAAGCAAATACAATATTTTATCAAACCAATTTTTAACACTTCATTCATCTTAATATCAAAAGAATTTCCAAAAAGCATGTTTCTACAACTCCTGGCAGCTGTCGTAGATTTTAATTGCTTCTCTCCTCATACGAGAATAAAAATTCCTTCCAATTTGTCTTATCTCTCTTTGCTCTTAAAAACGTTAGAACAGCATGTGTAGTATTGTTTAGCATTTGAGTTTGTTTAATGAACAAAGAAGTGGTAAACATCCACATTTACGAAAAGGTATGTAAAGTTAAATCAGCCATTTTTAACTCTACGATTTGATAGCAATTAGCATTCTTTTGGGCCACGAAAAGGAAAACGTCTTGTGTTTACATGCGGCACAAATAACATTTATCTTACATACTTTTAAAGAGCATATAAAAGGAATCTGGCACTTAATAAAATTTAAGATACAATCAAGCCCCATATCCTACATTTAAGAATAAGTGAGACACATTAAAGTTCCGCAGAGGGACAAATAGGTAATTTTTGTTTTCAACATATTACTTTTTTAATGTAGCCAAGTTCTGTTCTTCTGGGTGGGGATGAATAACAATGTCTCTTTTTTCAATTGATTTCATTTTGAAAATCTAGCGGAAATCATTTCAGTCAACAGCTTTACTGAGATGCTGTTATCCCTGTCCACATTTCTCCTGTTGCTTGGCATGTTTTTCTTTCTGTGCACTATTCCTGCGTACGATGGGTGTAAATACAGTTTATTTTGTTGCAGTTTCTTTTGTCGGATCCTTTTATGCAAGCGTTAAAAGGGTCTGAGCCATTTGTATTTATTGGATTTATTGCTACCAGTTGAATGGAATTTCTGTGTTCTTGGTTCTCACAAGTACAGAAAAGGCACCTTATGCTCCTGCATGAATAACAAAGGGAGAAAGAAGGTATGATGTATTCTCCAGAGCTTTGTTCTAATAACCAGGGATTTTTTAAAGAAAAGTTTACTGGTGGGCTCTTTTAGTGAAAAGGGCACCTACTACTAAAAACCTTTAAGTCATCATATTTAATATTCTTGGAGCAACAATGCAGCAGCATTACTGTGGAATTCTCATGAATGGTGCCCAAACCAAAGATTTGATCGTATAGATGGAATATGTCACCTGTCCTGAAAATAGGAAAGCCTTAGTACCTGACTTTCTGAGAATCGATACAGTGATTATTTAACATATAGGACCAGAAACACGATACTTTTTGCTACAAGCTTTTGCTTTTTTTTGTCAACAACGTTATCTCCAAAACCAATTTAGATAAATTTTCGTGTTTCTTTCACCTTAGCAAGTGAGCACAAAAGTAATGTTGAAATATTTCAAATATGTCACCCATTATAGAAGTTGGCCAGATATGAGGAAGTGGCCTTGTTGTTTAGTATTCTTCAGCTTCGTTTTTTTCTTTACAATCATCTTTAGCAATACCATAACGCAGGGTGTAGTTGGAAGCACTTAGGTTAGAAGGAGTTGCATCTGTCAATTGACAAGGGTACAGAAGAAACACGACGACGTTTTAGTTAAAAAGTGCTGTTGATGTACATTATATTCTCTCTAATGCATTTTCAATTTGACTAACTTTCGGAAATGTATGCTACACTCTGTAGGTTTGTTTTCTAACTTTTAATTCTGGGACAGCAGAAATAATTGGTCAAATCTAACCTGTAGACAAAGCAACAAAAGGAAAATATCTTACTATCAAAATGATTTGACTAAAGCTTCTAAAGATTATAATNGTTGAAACAGTTATAACTTGTCGAAAGCTGCTTCCAGACACAGAGGTCATAACTACCATATTGCCGCCAGATTCTGGAACAGTCGCGCCATGGGTTTGGTTCTTTGCACTAGTTTTGTCTGGTTTCTCCCCTTCGACCTGTCTGGCATGGTTAAACCTACCAGGAACTAGTGTTCCCGCCAGCATAGCTCTCCGGATCGTAAAAACACGCAAGCCACTCCACCACGTCAAGGTTTAGTGCAAGGAGTGGAAAAAAACCTTTAAGTCATCATATTTAATATTCTTGGAGCAACAATGCAGCAGCATTACTGTGGAATTCTCATGAATGGTGCCCAAACCAAAGATTTGATCGTATAGATGGAATATGACACCTGTCCTGAAAATAGGAAAGCCTTAGTACCTGACTTTCTGAGAATCGATACAGTGATTATTTAACATATAGGACCAGAAACACGATACTTTTTGCTACAAGCTTTTGCTTTTTTTTGTCAACAACGTTATCTCCAAAACCAATTTAGTTAAATTTTCGTGTTTCTTTCACCTTAGCAAGTGAGCACAAAAGTAATGTTGAAATATTTCAAATATGTCACCCATTATAGAAGTTGGCCAGATATGAGGAAGTGGCCTTGTTGTTTAGTATTCTTCAGCTTCGTTTTTTTCTTTACAATCATCTTTAGCAATACCATAACGCAGGGTGTAGTTGGAAGCACTTAGGTTAGAAGGAGTTGCATCTGTCAATTGACAAGGGTACAGAAGAAACACGACGACGTTTTAGTTAAAAAGTGCTGTTGATGTACATTATATTCTCTCTAATGCATTTTCAATTTGACTAACTTTCGGAAATGTATGCTACACTCTGTAGGTTTGTTTTCTAACTTTTAATTCTGGGACAGCAGAAATAATTGGTCAAATCTAACCTGTAGACAAAGCAACAAAAGGAAAATATCTTACTATCAAAATGATTTGACTAAAGCTTCTAAAGATTATAATGTCTGTCGGTATTTGAACTCGCCCTATCCGTTACAAACCCTGAAAAGTTCTTTGTGGGGATATCTAGTTGGCCGAAAATTGCGAGAAGGCACTTTGACAAGCCAGACACTCCATTGCTAGAAGGTACACGTGCGTAGCTGGGTGGCATGTAAGTGTAAAGGAAACATTTGTATCCATTCCACTATCCTTGATAACAGTAATAAATCTGTTGGCTAGGTAAAGAACCCAAGAGGCCATAAGAATGCAAATGAAGTTTCCAGCAGCCTGCCAGAATAAACGTCAAAGGCTAACTTCATCAACGACTTTGTCACCTCTGGAGGATGCGTGTTAAAAGTTGCAAACCAAGGGTGTGATTACGAGGGGTTTTTCCATTTCGCTTCTAAATTCAATATGTCCTGCAACTTTTATTGTAAATTTCGGAATTAAGGTTATTTACAAATTTTAGGTTTTCGTTTGATTTGATGCGAATTTCATTAGTAATGGAAACGACACTTATGACAATGTAGTGGAATGTCTCGCAGTGTATATTTCACATATGGACGATGACGCTTATCCCCAGCAGATTTGTATTTCTCTGTGGAAAGATTGTTAGATAAGATCCACAATAGATCAAACTTCATATTCCCGTACCATACTACGCTCCTCCATATTTGTTCTTACAGATAATTATCTATAGCCTAAATGGGTGCATTTTCACTGGATACATTGTGTTCATTATTGTCAAGAGGCAAAGGCAAATTCTTCTGATATCTTGGATTAGTTGGAGTATTTTTGTTCTTTATTTATAATGCACCAAAGAAGGGAGTCAAATACATACATTTTCATTAAGTGGTTTTTAGGTCCACTTTCTTTTCTTTGGCATACGGAAGATGCCATTATTCTATACATATAAATACTATTAAAAGATAACATTAAATATAATTGTCAATTAGCTTAATTGAAAAGGCAAAGATTCGTCATAACAGAGCAAGATAAAAAACCCTATTCACTCATTTTAAATCTGTAGACAAATAATAAGTTAGATGGACAGAAGGAATAATTTTTTAATGGTAACTCTTATAGGAAGTTTGTAAATGTTAAAGACTGACATTTTGCAGGTAAGCATGCAAAGGTTTTGGAGGGAAAAGTTGGGAGGGGTAACATGGGAGCAAAAAAAAGTTTCAATGGGAATAAAAGAACACTCTTTTGTCTAGGTGAGAGTAAGGGCAGCATTGTGTTTTGCATGAATTCCTTTACATTTTATACCTTATGGCAACAACCTGCTTTCAGTTTTCCTCCCTAGTGGCTACTTTGCAGGTAGTCAGGGAACAGGGCCCGGCTAGCAGGCTCTGCTACAGAAGGGCTAAAGGGAAGGAAGGTCACCCCCAAAACGTCTTAACTTGCCAATGGAGCATCGACCAGCAGACTTTAGTAATTTTATCATATCCAAAAGGACAAGAAGCTTACGTCTTCATGGTGTATTTTAATTCTGGTACAATTAAAATATGTCCAGCTCCTTCAGCTTCTTACTGGTTTTCATCAAAATGGAGCTAGTTGCCTCTCCCACCACCCTCTTTCAGAAACTCACTATAACTTTTTGAAATCAGAATAAAATTGCTTCGATCCTATTGCTGGAGCTTAACTTGAACTTCATCTTCGCATTGTCTAATTTTGGTTTATGCTTTTGCATGCACACCTTCCCCCCATGTATTTCCTTATATTCTCTAGTGAGTTTACGTTCCTGTTCATTGAAACCACACGCTGCAGTAGTAATCTCCTGAGACCGGTAGAGCAGTGCACTTCATTCAAATCCCTGGAACGCCTTCAATATTTAATTAACCCTGATACTGAACTATTGCTTTAAGCTTTATATTTTCGATATGATGCTCTTTTTTTAGATTCATCCAAGCCAAGACCCTTGAATTATGAACCTATGCCTAGAATCGTTGTGAGTCCCATCGATAGTTGGGCTGTTCCAAATTTTTTTCGTCACTGAACCTCCATTTAGCTGCTACACTGACTTAACTATACCCCAGGAAAGCAAGTTACCGGGTAAAATGACTTGTTGCTCATGGAGAACCCTAGTTAGGTCCTGAAACGGTTATTCTCATATTTACTGCTAATCTTCACATCAAAATCTAAAAGCCATTTCCTTATACTCCTCTTAAAGACCAGATGGGTAGAAGTTGTCTCCATTCATGTTTTCAAATATTGTATATACTATAAAAGATATAATTAAAAAATATTGTGCCTATGATGGATGACTTTATTTTAATCAGGAAAAGCTTTTCACTGACTATGATTTTTAAATGAAATAGCCACTGCGCATTTTGAATAACACCTTCCTCTAATTTGACAATGTTTTTCCTCTGGCTAATGATATTACAGCCAAGGTTTTAAATTTTCTAAAAGAAATTGTAAATAATTTATTTGGTGTCCTTCCCTATAAAAAAGAAAGAGAGTTAGAGTACCTAAAAATATAGTGAAATAAATTAGACCTACGAAAATTCATCTTCCATGCTAACATCACATTTAGATCTAAGACTATTAGATAATAAAACTTTGATCTTTTTCTAGAAACAATTGAAAATATTGTTTTTACAACAAAGCGTATGGAGACTAATATCTGACAAAAAACCTAATGTAGACAAAAAAAACATAAGTGTGATAAAGTATTAAGAACCTGCTGAGTTAATCTACAGGCGATTCTAATGTGGACTGGAAATTACAGATATACAGGAAGGCTAGTAGGGTTCCAACGAAATAAATGTGAGTATAGATGTCATGATATACGCCCTAAAATCTAATCGAAAGATTAGCAATAAGTAATAACTATCACCCTGGTTATGATTTTAGCTTTCGCTTATTTCTGATTGCTGATCTTGTGATTAGTTCTCAGCATTTTCATATACAGCAGTAATTTACAGTTTCATGTCATTCTCATGAGTTTATCTGTAGTGGTTGACAAAATGTCGAGACAAAATTGATAAAGTATTCAATCATGTTTATTAGTGTCTTTTGTTTATCATTTTTTATTAGATTAAGATCGGGAAGCAAAAAACTATTTTATAAAATCAACAACTAAAACGTTCACAAAAGAAAGAACTTATAAAGAGAAAGTGAGCAAATTGTTTAAAGTTTTTATATTTACTTATTCATTTATTAAAATGTTTTCAATGAATGTTGCTGTTACTTAAAAGGGCTCTATCTTTATTGAAAAAAGAGGTTTGATTTGTATTGCTGGTTAGTCAACCGGCGATGACACACTGGTGTTCCAAACTCTTGTTATTTTGTAATATTTAGACTGATGGTTAACTAATGGCCAAATTCCGAATAGGTAAGTTGAAAATACCATAATTTATTACATCATTGTAAACATATAGAACATATATTTTGTATATAAAAGTATGTCAGTGTAAAAGTCAGGGAGTCAGATTTGGTTGTCAAATAAAAGGTTATAGGCCCACCTTGTATTCAGGTGTGGATTGAAAATCGCCTTGCGTGCGTTGAGGCTTTGTTCATTTGCAGTTATATTGGTGATGCAGCCTTATCTATGGCTGGTGACTTCGACAAAATGGAACTCGGCAATTTTTTATGAAATCGACTTGAAAGACTTGGAGGTGATAGCAGAGGTGAGTAACTGTTTATTTTTCTTCAAATAATTCTTTTCATTTGGAGTTGATTTCAGCAAGAAGGATTAAGAAACCCGCTGCAATATATTACTTTTTCCCTATGCTCGTTTAACTTACGGTAGAAGGAACATATGTCAGAATTATTCTCTGGGTAATACAAATATATGTTGAGATTTCCCACTAAGTTACTTTTATACCCCCATCCAACGTTAATGCTGAACCAAATAAACACAAGATGGTGTATCTGTCTTGAATATGTATAATGATATTTAAGTAAATAATAATAGAGTAGAGATATCTACTGGTATTTATCAGTAGAAATATTCGATGGCAATTGCAATTGTTAGACAACTTCAAAGCAAATACACTACTTTATTATTTCATGTCTAATAACTTCAGCATAAAATTTGGTAGGGTGCACTGGTGTATCCTCTAAAACTGCATGCCGTATTTTGACTCAGGTTTCAATTGATCTCGTTGGTAGCTGCAGAGAAATGAGAATTAATTTAACTTCAGTCCTTGGTCTCTACATTAAATATTAGGTTTTTGCTATGCACACCTACTGATGTGTAGTATTTATTTTCAGTACATCAAAGCTGTCTTAAATTTTTTGAAAACCAAATCCATTTATTTTTATTCCAGGGAGTAACAGTTACATTTTAAAGAGTTAATACACAGCTTTTTATTGGGCAAAGGAAAAATAGCAACTAAACAAAAGAAAGAAAAGTGCCTAAGCAGATCCACGAAAGATAACACACATCAACGTACTACTAATAAAGAGGCATTAGGCATTAGGTATTAGGCATTAGGCATAGTGAAACAAACAAGTGTCTTATTGATGCTACTATCTTAGACTTTGACGTCCTTGGCAAACACCTTGAGAAAACTATATCGGGAAAGAAAGTTTCATTGGACAAAATGTAGAAATATTTCATCAGTTTTAGACCAAAAGTGCAGTTGTTAGGGAGATTCAAGATAATTTTGCTGAAAAACAGGATTTTTGTTCCTGGCTACTATTGAAATGCCAAGAAAAGATTGCACAGTGGCGATTTAAGACAGGAGAGCACAAAAAAGGTTGCAAATCAAGCTTTGCCGGAGAAAAAAAAGGAGAGAAAATAATGTACATTAGTGGTATAATCTTAACTAGGGTTAAAAAATATTTTGACAGCTTACGAAGAGTTGAAGATAAAATTACAGCCATGCAAATTTAAGTAAACGTTTAGATGTTTTGGATGGTCGCAAGTAAGATAAAGTGAAGCTAGAAGGCCCATACAATCTAATATGTACCTCAAAACGAGATGATTTGACATTTCCAAAATTTTGGTTTCCTGAATCTCTCAGAAAAGCAAAATGCTTTTTTCGTGAAAGCGTTCTTCTCATCAAAACCAAAATAAATAAACGAAAAATTTTGAAAAACGTTAAAGTAAAGATTGCAATTTTGCATGAATGTAATACCCTATGCCTAAGTTGAGGTGCAGTAGACCTAGTAAAAGAGGCGACTCTAAACGATTTCATGAAGTTATATTGAAAAAAATTAGGGCTCGTGCAAATGGAAAATTTTTTTTTGAAAAAACATGGTTTCCTTGCATATAACCGTTATATTGAAAAAACTAAGAGCTCGTGCTTATGAAAAAAGGTTATTGAAAAAACATGTTTTCCATATACATAAAGCGTAAAATTGGAAAAAATAAGGGCTCGTGCTTATGAAAAAAGGTTATTAAAAAACATGTTTTCCATATACATAAGCGTGATATTGGAAAAACTAAGGGCTCGTGCACATGAAAAAAGGTTATTGAAAAAACATGTTTTCCATATACATAAGCGTAAAATTGGAAAAAATAAGGGCTCGTGCACATGAAAAAAGATTATTAAAAAAACATGTTTTCCATATACATAAGCGTAAAATTGGAAAAAATAAGGGCTCATGCACATGAAAAAAGATTATTAAAAAAACATGTTTTCCATATACATAAGCGCAAAATTGGAAAAAATAAGGGCTCATGCACATGAAAAAAGATTATTAAAAAAACATGTTTTCCATCTACATAAGCGTAAAATTGGAAAAAATAAGGGCTCGTGCACATGAAAAAAGATTATTAAAAAAACATGATTTCCATATACATAAGCGTAAAATTGGAAAAAATAAGGGCTCGTGCACATGAAAAAAGATTATTAAAAAAACATGTTTTCCATATACATAAGCGTAAAATTGGAAAAAATAAGGGCTCGTGCACATGAAAAAAGATTATTAAAAAAACATGTTTTCCATATACATAAGCGTAAAATTGG
>RDPX01000020.1:3566037-3604138 GCA_003991215.1 Morbakka virulenta
ACATGTTTTCCATATACATAAGCGTTATATTGGAAAAAATAAGGGCTCGTGCACATGAAAAAGGGATATTAAAAAGACATGTTTTCCATATACATAAGCGTTAAATTAGAAAAAATAAGGGCTCGTGCACATGAAAAATGGATATTAAAAAAACATGTTTTCCATATACATAAGCGTTATATTGGAAAAAATAAGGGCTCGTGCACATGAAAAAGGGATATTAAAAAGACATGTTTTCCATATACATAAGCGTTATATTGGAACAAATAAGGGCTCGTGCTTATGAAAAAAGGTTATTGAAAAAACATGTTTTCCACATACATAAGCGTTATATTGGAAAAAATAAGGGCTCGTGCACATGAAAAAGGGATATTAAAAAGACATGTTTTCCATATACATAAGTGTTATATTGGAAAAAATAAGGGCTCGTGCACATGAAAAAAGGTTATTGAAAAAACATGTTTTCCACATACATAAGCGTTATATTGGAAAAAATAAGGGCTCGTGCACATGAAAAAGGGATATTAAAAAGACATGTTTTCCATATACATAAGAGTTATATTGGAAAAAATAAGGGCTCATTCACATGAAAAAAGGTTAATAAATAACATGTTTTCGATGTAGATGAGCGTTATATTGAAAAAATATGGGTTTATACGTATGGAAAGCACGTTATAAAAATAGCATATTTCGTATTCAAAAAAGTCCGTACCTCAAATTAAAAAATTTGGATCATTAAACATTAGGCTCACGTAACAGCTTTCAAACTCTCGAATAATCACAAGAATTGCTAGGGCCAGCTGGAAATCGGAAGTGAAGAGAACCTTTAACTTAGAATATCAACAAGCTGAAACATAAACTATTGTTTTAACAGAGTTTCCTACCCAGTCTCTTTTCATTATCTTTGGCTTTACACAGTTTCTTCCGAATACATCTTTATTTTCTTCACCACTACCTTTCTATAAAGCTATTTATTATTTAAGCCATTCTCTTGTAAATTGAGAATAACTCACAGAATTCAATTAATTAGAGTGCCTTGCAAGTAAGTTTGAACCGTCAGAGAAGTCCTGCTGAAAAAAAAAGCCCCAAAACAAACGTTGAGGCAAAAATGTTACACCAGATTATAGCAGTAATTTATAAATCATTCATTAAAACTGAGTCCCTTTTTACTCATCAATTTTTAATTTTAAAAATTAGAGATTTGTAAGATGTCTGTTTTTTCCTTACAATAAGCGTAACTTTTACCCGAATTGCCTCATTCTCTATCAACAATGATCCAGAAAAAGATGGAACATCAACAAGATTTAACTATCGAAATATTGAATGAAATACAAAAAGCCCAATGGGAAAAAATTAAATCTACCTTCTCTTGTCTATCTTCATAACTGATTTGACATATACATATAATTTTTGAAGATATAAGATGTACTATTCAATGATGTTTAAGAGTGCAAGATAATATGTATAATATCAAATGTTGCGATTGTTTCCCTTTTTCAATATCAATAATGTTGTTCTTTAAAGGATTTCAGTGCAGTTTTTTTCAAATTTGTTTATCATCTTCAAAGAACTTACAAGCCTATCAAATCTCGCATTAAACGTTTGAAGAATATTCGTAATAAGTTGTCCCCATTTGTTGCTGAATCGATATTCAAACCTATGATATATGCCCTTTGCTTTTCTACTGTTATCCGATTTTTGGAGGATTGAGTAATGCCTGGACACAAAAGTTTGAGTCTCTGCTGACCAGGGTGAACCGAGTCGTTAGAAGTAGGAAAGTTTGGCCAACGAGGAGAATACAAAGAAAGTGAAAGATTGCACTTGATGCATTTAAAGCCACCAATAATATAACAAATGGGAACACTGGTTACAAAATGATTGACCATTTCATCGGCACCAGAGGCAACAAGTCGAAATAGATGATCAAAGAGATCAAAAAGGAAGCAGGTAGGAAGCTTTCCTATTACCGAGGAACTCCAATCTTTAATTCGCTACCCATGAAAATCAGAAAGAAAAGAAAAATTTTAGTAAAATTTAAAAATATGTATAAGGAATATGATTTTGTGAACTTTACTTCCTGTAACATTGATTTGATTATGTGGAGTCTGATTTCTCAGGCTAGGTCGTAAATTCGTTAATGCCGAGTGTTTTAAGGCGTCACATAATTATACAGGGTGATTGGGAAAACGATTATTTACCAATAGAAACATTAAATTCTTTTGTAACCTAGTGGTTTTTCCGAACACCTTGTAACCTTCATATACTAATTTGCCAATATGGTAGCGAGGAGTTTGCATGCGAGAACAATGTGTTCTACCATAAAAGTGCTTCAGCACTTCTCCTTCTTGACGTGAGGTGGGATCGACCTGATATTTTGGACGAGTTTAGGGCCTACTGTCTCCAGCAAAAGAGATTTCATTGTTATTGTTCTTTTTCTCGCCAGGAAAATCTACTTTGCCTTCGAAGTTTAAAGGGAAAACCGACTTTTGGCTTTTCAATCCATTTGCCCTTTTCCTTTGTCTCTTTTGAGGGGGTCACTTGTTTTCTTTGACAAACAACCTTTTCGATTGTTTTTTTATTGCCTCTCGTTGCTAGATATCAAATTGTCATCTGTTGATTTTCGTTTGTGCGACCCCCGTCTGGCAGTGTGTCTGCTTGTTCAAGGAGTAGCTTACTGGCTGAGTTAATCTGGAGAGAGAAAAATATTTGATTTTCTTTTTCCGAAATAAGTTGTTTAAACGGAGTGCAATAATTGATTTTTATTCTTTGTTGTTTCTGACATTCCCCTTGCTGGTATATTAAGTTTAATGGCTTTTTTCAGAGTGTTCTTGGAGAAATATTGGTTTGACCCTGTTGTTTACATTTTTCAGAGCGACCCTGTTGATGAATACTGCAAAATTCACGAAGTGGTTTACAAGCTTTCTTTAGGGTCAGCCTTGACAAATATGTCCATGTATTATGTATGCTTTCTCGCTTCTTTTAAATTAAGTGTTTTTTTGAACATTGATAAAGGTTTTTTCTTTCTGTAATTGTTCAATGGTCCTTTCTAAAACCTTCGTATTTGCTAAATGGCAGTCAAAAGAAGTTTAATTATTTTAGGGATCGCCTGGTTGTTAACAACAGGGTTTATTATATATTTTGACGTTCAGCAATTCAATACAGCGTTTTTATACATAGTTACTTGAAATAATTCGCTACCGTAAGGAAATGCACTTTGTTAAGAAAGACAGCTAAAAAGAGGTAAGTAACATTTTAAGTCTGTTTATGTTTAACCAAGACTTGGAAGGGCTAACGGTCTTGACTTCCACTTTAGGCTCCACATGTCTGGATTTTCAAAGTCTTTTTCGAAATTTGTTAATTCTTTTTATATTTATGATTACACAGGTCACACATTGATAACCGTTAATATATATATATATATATATATACATATATATGTATATAAATGTATATTTATGTATATATATATATATTACTGAAGTTGTACGCTTGTATTAATATGATTAAATAATGTCAAACTTTGAACTTTGCAATTGTTTATTGTCGAACAAAACGTTTACATAATATCATCTTTTGCCACAGTAGTACTCTCCGACTGGGGTACATAACTCAAGACGTTTGCAACAATTTTCACCAGCTTAAAACCTCTGGATTTTATTAATCTTAATTATGCATGTAAAATGTATAATAGGTTGTTATACGTACGTTTATCATTCTTTCTAATATAAAGTCCTTAGTCTTATTAGTTAGATCAAAGATATAAATTTTAGGTAGAACCAAGTTATCGTTACCTATTACACCAATAGCATCAAGCCTTAAATTAACAAAAAAACCCAGCGTGCTTTCTTGATAGATTAAGAGTAACTGTTTTTGACCATTTCATCGCATTTGTTCCATTTCCCAAGGTATTGTTGAAATAGAGTACAGTAAAGCTGAACATATTTCATGGAAGATGACCCTCGACCATTGATTTATGAAGTTACTGTCAACTTATTCAAAGCTTAATTTAATAACTAAATTTTGTGTTGTGAGAATATCATTTAGGTACCTCTTATCAGAAATACCGCTCCGCCTTAACGCTTCACAAGTTGAATTGAATTGATCGTATTGTAAATAAACCGCTGCTGTTAATTTTTGAGCTTTACGAATACTATGATTGATAGATTTGCTGAGTTTGTTTTGAAATGTCACTTAGCACTGGGGGTGTCTTGTAGATGGTATCATAATACAATAGCACTACTGACAACCAATGACATAGTTTTTTGCACTTAGGTAACCAAATCCAGAACTACATAGTTAGAATATAACTAGCTTCGACTAGGTCAAGCATCTTTTTCAGTTTAATAACAATGAAGTAAACATTTAAAGAAAAATGAAATCACTTTCTTGTAAAATTTTTTAAACTAATATTTATTATTATTATCATTATTATTTTTTTATCATCATTATTAGCTGTATAAAGAGCTGAATGGTAGTACAGAGATGATGAGTGATAATACCCCAAATGCAGATGAGGCCAGGGAGTACTGGGGCAGTATTTGGTCTGTCAAAAAGAAGCATAATGAAAAAGCTAGCTGGTTGGGAGACGTTAGGGAAAGGTTTTCAGAGATACAGCAAATGGACAATGTTTAGATCACACTTGATGATGTCAAAGCTGGCATTAAGAAGATGGTGAACTGGAAGGCCCCTGATCCAGATGGAGCAAGGAGCTTCTGGTTCAAAGAGTTCCAGTCCCTGTATTTTTTATGGTCGATGCTCTGCAAAAGGTTATTGATTCTCAAGATATTCCTGGATAGCTGGTGAAAGAACGAACAACATTGATACAGAAGGAGATTGCGAAGGGAATAGTTGCAGCAACTACAGGCCAATAGCATGTCTGCCACTCATGTGGAAGTTGTTGACTGGGATCTTTGCAGGCAAGGTCAATAATCATCTTCTTGTTAATGGTGTTCTTGCTGATGAACAGAAGGGATGCAGACGTAAATCTAGAGGTACTAAGGACCGACCCATGATAGATAAAGCCATATTGCAAGAAGCAAAGAGAAGGAAACGACATTTGAGCGTGGCATGGATTGATTACAAGAAGGCGTACTACCTAGTCCCTCACTCATAAATCCAAGAAATTCTGAATATTCTTAAGGTGGGTAGTAACGTTGCTGGACTCCTATTGGAAAAAATGTCTCAATTGAAAACAATATTGACAGCATATAGTGAGGTCCTTGCGGAGATTAACATTAGACGTGGTATATTTCAAGGTGATTCGCTATCTCCACTTCTATTTGTCATGGTAATGATGCCTCTGAGCATTCTTTTGAAGAGGGAGAGAAAAGGTTATGCCTTTGGGCCTGATGGAGAACACCTCATTCACCTCCTCTTTATGAATGACTTGAAGATATTTGGGAAGAACGAGAAGGGAATGAAGGCACTGGAAAATCTAATAACACATTACTCTGAGGGTATTGGTATGGAATTTGGCATAGACAAGTGTATAATACTAGTAATGAAGAATGGGGGGTAAGTGCGGTCTGATGATATTGTGCTGCCCAATGGGGAAATCATGAGAGAAGTGGAAGAATTACGCTACAAGTACTTGGGTGTGTTGGAAGATGCAGGCATTATGAATCGCGAGATGAAAGACAAAGTCAGAATGGAATATGTCAGAAGAGTGAAGCTAGGTGCTAAGTCGGAGTTGTAAGGAAGCAATATAATTCAGGATGTTAATATATGGGGAATAAGTGTTTTGAGATTCAGTGCTAGAATTGTGGAATGGTCAGATAAGGAGTTATGTGACATAGACACTAAACAAAGGAAAATACTGGCAATGTTTGGAGTCTATCATACTGGAAGTAGTGTAGCCAGATTGTATCAGAAGAGGAAGGACGGTGGAAGGGGATTGATAAGTGTAAGATATAGTGTACGGACTGAAGAAATATCACTGAAGGAGTGTGTAGTTAGAAGTGAGGAATAGATGCTGAAGGTTGTAGCTAGCGAAGTTGACATAGATGAGACCAAGTCAGACTATGTAATACGTGTGGACAGCAAGAGGGCAGAAGAATTGATTGGGAAGAAGATGCACGGCAAGTTCTTTAGGGATGTTGCTGGTGTAGCGGATGCAAGATTTTGGCCATGGATTAGAGCTGGATATCTGGAAAATAGTACTGAATCCTTTATCTGTGATGCGCAGGAGCAGGCACTACTAACAAGACTGTTCAGGAAAGCAATCGAGGGCGAAGGCATTGTTGCAGAATGTCGGATTTATGGACAGTTCTCTGAGTCAGTTGGGCACCTTGCTGCAGGGTGTTGTGAATTGGCTCAGAAGAAGTGCCATAGAAGGCATGACCGCATGGGATTACGAGTTTATTGGGAGTTGTGTCGGAAGTTTGAGATGAAGTGTGTTAGAAAGTGGTTTGAAGAGGTACCTGATGATGTGAGAACTAGGGACGATGGGACTGTTGAGATTTGGAGGGAACAAAGTGTCATAACTGCCAAACAATTAGAACATAATCGTCCAGACACTGTAATTATTGACAAAGTAGCAAAGATGTGGATCATCATAAATTTTTCAGTGCAGTGGAATAAGAATGTGGTTGACAAGGAGAATGAGAAGTGTACAAATTACGCCCCACTGGCCTTGGAAGTAAGACGAATGTATGGTGTGAGAAGCAAAGTTGTCCCAGTTGTAGTAGGTGCGCTAGGAGTGGTGTCGAGGTGGTTGGAAAGATACTTAAAAGAGCTAGAGATCCCAGATGTGTTAGGTGGTCTTCAAACCGCTGATATTATTGGCACCACCAGTATCTTCAGAAAAAATCAAAATCTTTAAAGCCCCTGGTGTGCAGCCGGTATTGAAGGAGAACCGCCTGGAAATGAATTTCAGCTCTTTCCAGGAGTCGTTTTGAAACGAAATGCATTATTATTATCATCATTATTAGCCAATTACATATCTAAAAATGTATGTATATACATAAATTATGACAACCTCACGGTACTCTTAGGAAGAGTACATGCAGACCTTTTCTCATTACTCAATACTATTAATTTTTAATGCAAATCTGCCTTTGAATTTGGTATGTAATAGATAAGCTATAGATTGGTAGTTTAATCGGTGCCAAACATACATAAAGGAAAAACTATTTTAGAATATTGACCCCCACCCCACCCCCCATAAAGAACTTTTTTAGATCATACAAAAGAGTTGCAAACAGGATATTATTAGTTTGTACCAATGGAAGTAAACAATGTGATAATGGTAAGAGTAGACTGTAAATTGACTCTGAAGAGAACTTGCATAGTCTGCTTTATCCACGCCTTTTGAAAATGCTTGCAATTTTAACATCACTGTCACGATATGAAGCACAGCCATGCTAATTGCCAGAAGGAACTGAAAAATCTAAAACCATCTAATTTTGACATTGAAATTCTCTGTATAGGTTTTACTGAGAATTTGTTTTCACAGTTGCAAGGAAAAGTTTATTCGACACACTGATGCAAAGCGTGTTACATTAATGACTGTTGTGTATTGCCATAGTAGACACTTTAAGTCTGCAGCTACCATTTCAGGTAACATTACTCATAAAAAAGATTTTATGATTGTGTCCTTAGGTAATATGATGCTGTAATTGTTAAATGGTGACATAATAACACTACCTGTTGTCTAACTAATCTTCAAGATAGTTTTAAAAATTTATATATGGCCACTGCTCCATTAGAATTTGAAACAAAAATAATTCCCCACGAATTTCTTTGCCACTTTTTGTGAGAAGGGGTCAGCTAATGCTATTGTAGGAACAGTTGAAAGGCATGTTGCTGCCAAGGATAGTTCATATTGTGCTTTTGTGCAAGATTCAGAATCTTTTTTATCTTTGCCCTTGAATGTTGCCAGAGAATCGCCTGGCGTTTTTTGTTTCAGCTACAAAACTAGGTTAAAAGTAACCTAAATTTAGCATATTTTTTTTAACTGCCTCAGCTATACCTGAGATTTCAACATTGCATGAACTATCTGTTGGGGATTAAGACAACATATTTAACTGAAAATGAAACGGTTGCATATTATTACGATCGTATCAAATCAAATAAGAAAATTTGCTGTTGTTACCTTTAATTTCTTTGTGACATCATCTAAACAAAGAAGCAAAATAAAACCCTTTTTGCCACCATCAAAGGTATTAAAAATGCCCTTGTTAATGGCAAAAATTGTAACAAGCAATTGGAACTATATTCTCCGCTTTACTTTCTCAAACAAGTGTAGTAACCCGTAAGATGCATGTCATTTGTCCCATTTAGTCATGCAGATGACTAAAAATGCAAAGCTAAAGAAAAATAATAATTGGTCATAATTTATTATATATTCTTAAAAGATATCACTAGAAAATATATTAAAATAATTTTCCTTAATATGTATAAACCATATATTGATATGAAATGTTTCAGTACATTTCTTTGATTTTCAGTCTCTGATATAATATAAACATATT
Organism: Morbakka virulenta; assembly: GCA_003991215.1. Taxonomy (NCBI): domain Eukaryota; kingdom Metazoa; phylum Cnidaria; class Cubozoa; order Carybdeida; family Carukiidae; genus Morbakka; species Morbakka virulenta. Next base: position 3,574,509 of record RDPX01000020.1, read on the forward strand.
TGTTTAAGTGATGATAAATAGGAAAATAATGCCATTTTCCACCTGCAATTGTCCACAAAGGCATCACTTCATGTTGAATGTTAGAGTGGGCTGCTCATTAGCCCTGAAAGAAAACGCCTTTGCCCTATAAAAGTTTGAAACAGAAAAAAGTAAATTATAGAGACTTTTTGTGCAACACTGTTTTTATTAAAAGATACCATATTGCCTTCTGTATTTTTTGAAAGATAATAATAATTGCACACAAAACACTTCAAATTAGTTTGATCCAAAATTAAGAGCTTTTATGTGGTCAACAATTCCTAAAACTTAAGAGCGGCATCTTAAACATACGTGCAACAACAAGAACACAAGCCGACCTGAGCCACAATCCAAAATATCCCACTTAAGCAATTAAAAATATGCCACAACAACTTGAGCATTCACTGTAAAAAGGAAACCGTTCCTATTTCAGAAATAGTAATGGTTTTTTCATCTCTTGAATAACACCATTTGACATTTGATCTCTTTTCCAGGCAAGGCTAAATTACCCATAACCGCTCAAAGGCAACTCGTACATTGAAGGTACAAATGGGTTTCCCTTGGGACTGCCATTGAAAAATTATTAGTCCTACGGACCTGGCAAGATATCTGGGGAATTGATTGTTCTAAAAAGTCCTGTAAGATATTTTGAGTGACCTTTCTATTCTCCTAGACATTGAAGAAGAAAAGTCAAAAGTCTTGGAGAAGAGACTATTAACATTCAAGGGGAATGAAAATAGGACCTTGCCGTTTTGCTGTATTATTTCTATTTTTGTCTCGTTTGCAATACATCCAGAAGTAACAGATCGCGCTGCAACGTGATATTTACGTCTGGAGGATTTGAAAACCGCATATGAAACTGATGGTGAGATCTCTGTGGTATCATTTGCCAAAAGCGACAGGGACGAAGAAATGAAGTCAAAGAAGAGGAGTGACAACAATCAAGTCAATGATCCAAATTCGCTGAGAGGTCATGTCTGAAATTTAGACAAGTTCTTAAAAATCGGGACATGGAATAAAGAAAAATGTTTCCGAGGCAGAGGGCATTGAAAATGTTCTAAAGGAAATGAAATGTTATAGTTTACAGATACCAAGAGTGTGTGTTTACAGATACTAAGTGTGTGTGTGGCCTTGTTGAAAAAACTAAAAGAGGCAACAGAATGGCAGCGTTTGTGAAGAGGACAAGTTAGTAGTAACGAACACCATGTTTCAACAGCCGCCAAGAAGTCTGTATACATGCAGTTGCTAGGAGATAAAAACCGCAACAAAAAATAGATCACACGATGGCAAAGAGTTCCTTTAGAAATACTTTTGAAAAGGCTCACCATACCCAGGGGCAGATGCAAATAAAGATCACCAACTGTTACTGACAAGAATTAAAAGGAAGCTTAAAATTTTAAAGAAGAAAGAGCTAGTAGAACAAAGGGATTTAGACTGTTTTGAAACAAGCGAAACAGAGATACAAAATAAAGGTAAAGAATAAATACAAATCATTAATAGTAGAAGTAAATGAGCAAACACCAAATATAGACATAATATGGAAATGTATCAAGCATGATATTAAACATGCCATCGTGTCTGCTCTACCAATGAAAACCCAGACAGAGGAAACAAATGAATGAATGAAGAAATATTACAGTTGATAGAGGAGAGGAAATATGTTACTTCAGACGAACAGTACAAAATCGTGGATAAGGAAATGAAACGGAAATGATTAGTAGCAAAAAATAAAATGGTATAACACAAACTATGAAGAGATTGAAAATTTAGAGAGAAACTATGAATAAAGAAGCTTGCAAGAGGAAGTAATTATATTTCATAAAATCAAAAAATAAAGTAATGTTGTTTGAAAAAGCTCATGTGAAAAAAAGATGGGCACAGTATATTTGAGAATCATATAGTGATGGCAACAGACCGGAGAAACGTCTTTTGAGAATCTACATGAACCCAATATTATTCTAAATGAGTCTGAACAGGCTGTTAGAAAGCCCAAAACCAACCAGATTTGATTGAAAAAGATCTTTAATAAAAAATCCTTCGATTCAACAGAATTGTACGATAGTGGAGACATTCCAGGAGACCTAAGAATATCACTTTTCGTCAGATTCAGAAACAAAGAGAAGCGATTAATGCAAAGATCATCAAACAAAAAGTTTGATGAATCATGTTATATAGGTACTGTTGAAAATTATTATAAAAAGAAATTCACATGGCACAGAAGTTGAAATTAGTGATGGAAAAATCTGTATTTAAGCTAGGGATTGGAATAAGAGAAGGAATCTTCAATCTTAGAACATTAAGAGAGAGAGAGAGAGAGAGAGAGAGAGAGAGAGAGAGAGAGAGAGAGATTTACACGTAGGTAAAGAGGTTTACATCTGTTTTATAGGTTTTGTAAAAGCATTTGACAAGGTTTACCATCATGAGCTCATAGAAGCCTAAAAAAAACAGACAGGTCCAGCAGGGATGAAAGATTGATACATTCATTGTATTGGGTTAAATGCCATCCATTAAAACAGAGGATGGTCATTCTGATAAGTTGCCTTTTAAAAGAGGTCAAGGCGATGGTGTGTACTGTCCCCCAAACTATTTAATCTTTATACTGAAAATATCTTTAAGGAAATAGAAGATCCAGAAGGAGTTAACATTGATGGCCGTAATTTAAACAGCCTGAGATATACAGATGATGCTAACTTACGTGGCAGAGAACGAAGAAAAGTTGCAAAGAATCGTTGATGAGGTCAAAAGTGAAAAAAAATAGAATTAAACTCGAACCTAAAGAAAACAAAACTCATGGCAGTAAAGAAATCAGTAGAAGATAGGAATGTAAGAATATTTATTGATAGGAAAATGGTAGAGCAAGTAAGAAAGTTTAAGTACCTTGAACAAATAATAACTGATGATGAAAAATGTGAAGAAATAAGATCAAGAATAAAAATTGCAAGAAGTTTCTTTGTAAAGACGAAAGATGTTCCAGTTAATAAAAAAAAATTAACTACAAGAAAGACTCATGGGATGTTATTTCCTATTTACACTGCTGTAAGCTTTTGAAAATTTGATACAGTCAAAATATATGGAAGATAAGAGTGATGCGTTTAAAAGGTGGTTATGCAGAAAATTGTTGACAGTTTCATATTTAGACAAGATTAAAAATAAAAAAATCCTTGAAGTAGTAAACGAAGAAAGAAAATTGCTCTCAGAAATAAAATTCAAGAAAATTTAATTCATGGTTCACATAATGAGATAAAATAGGCCTCAAAAGTACATACTCGGAGGGCAAATAGAAAGAAAAGGCAAATGAAGAAGACCTAGACTTACATGGTGTAGAGACGTGCAAATCTGGACAGGGCACAAGTATGTCGTACTTGCACGGAAGACAAAGGATAGAACTACTTTTAAGACCGTAGTATCCAGAGGTTCAATTTGACAAAGAACCATATAGAAGTAGAAAGGTATATTGAGTCTAAACAAAGACTACTTACTAATTTTCCTCTACATTTCCCCTGATAATTCCCATTTGGGGGCTTGGCATCCTGTAACATTATATTCTTGATAGAAACTATTTCCTAAAACAGCTCGTTCATGCTTCATTTATAAAAAAGACAATGTAGCAGATGCGTTGGAAGGAAAGTTTTCTCTAAAAAAATCATTTTTGTCCCACAAGAATGCCTTACTTACTGGTGCATTAAGGCGAGGCCCAGAGCTGGTGGGCCTCCCCTTAATACACCAGCTCTTTCACAACTTGATGATTCGTAACATCGAAATTAAGTAGATATGCCGTTACTAATTTTGCTTCACAATAAAAGTAGCAGTTTTGATCAGAGCAGGAGTCGATCGATCGAGGCTTATGTATATATCAGTTTTTGACATAATGTTATCACCAATACATGTAAAGTTATCGTTACTACCTAAACAAAATATCTTGCTTAGAGGAATCTATTTAAAACGACTATGTTTTGTGTACAACAAACCACTGCAATCTACATATTCTCTTTATAACTAAAACTGTCGCAACGTAACACTTGACTTTATTTAACACTATCTATTACCTGCATTAATGACAAATGTCTATTAGTTTGATATACACAAAAAAATCAATTCTTAATTTTATTTGAACTAGACCTATTAATAATTCTATAAAGACTGTTAGGAGGTCATAATATGTTAATTATTTGAGGATAGTTTCAAATAATGTGAACATTTTTCACTTTGGACAAAAAAATAACGTGTTCTTAACATCCTTTTGTGGGTAGTGGAAGCTTACTAGTCTCAGAAAGAGTTTACGTTTGTCATTTTGCTTACCGAGTCATATGCGAAGTCCAATAATTTGCATCTGAAGTTTGAATTTACAGCAAACAACATGAATTAAAGAAATAGTTGAAGAAATATGAATTTATACATAATGATAAACTGTTAGTGTTGATGGCATCATGTTAATAGAAAAGATCCTCTGAATGTATTGAATAATTTCACAGAGTATAATTTATCTCAATATGTAAATCACGTCTTGCAAAAGGTCTAATTTCCTCTGTTACTCACATTACCAATATCATGCTAAACTAATTTTGAGAAAATTACATTAATTAAAATATTTAATTTATATATATATATATAATATTTTTATATATAATATATATAATATATATAATATATTTATATATATATTTATATATATATTTATATATGCATACATCATGTAGAAATAAATTAAAATCAAACAAAGCCAGAGATACAAGACAAGCAATGCTTGGCAGGTTCTTCTGTGAGGCATTTCTTCAATAATTTTTCAACTATCAACCCTAATTGCAAAATTGCAAGTAACCTTTTATATGGTGGTAATTTTACCATTTATATTTCCTCTTTATTCAAGTCTGATTTTCATATTTCCAAAGTATCATTAGATTTGGATTAATTTTTATGTATTTCATGGTCAGTTTTTTTCAACATTTATGACTAATAACCTTTTACCTGCACGATATGTTATTCATAATAAAATTAACAGGGCCTCACCAGCAGTAGACGTTACCTATGAAAAGAACTAAATGTAACTACTTCCTACGGGTTACACCAGTTGCACGACATGATGTCTTTTTATGCTAAATAGTAACCATGTAGTCAAACATTTACTTCAGGACACAGTTTAATTTTAGATTGTCTGAGACTAAAGGAATCATTAAGAAGAGAAAAACAACGTCCTAAGATATCGAGACACAAGACTTTGGTGAAGAAACTAAAAATATTATCACGTTTGAAGTTTTCTGACCAAAACATAAAATGAAATAAAAATAAAAATTGAAGCAAATTGTTTACAAAATAATAGGAAAAATTGAGACACAGCAGCAACTTCTACTGATTCTTACTACAAAACAGTATAACTGTAATATTAAAACATGAAGTGTATTATCTCTGAATCAAAAGCAAGATCAAGTTTTTCAGACTTAGTCGGAGATCCTAGCGAGGAAGTAAATATTAATGAGATGCTGCTGTGAGTCTGGCTGCAGACTGGATTTAATCGTCAAAATAAACCTAGAAAAAGATACTGTGATGGGAGGGTAATGCGAAACATGCGGAAGTTATTTTGGTCATTATATCACAAAAAAAAGCACTTTAAATTTGTTGAATTATTTCTCACAGGAGAACGAAAGGTCATAGTGTTATTCCCTGCTGTTTTAACCTCATTATTCATTGATAACTAAAATTCGAATGGGTTAAGCCCCCTTCCTTACGATTTTCTCCATATATTATTTTGTATACATGAAAACCAAACAAAAATTGTTTGCATAAGTTTCAACTTTTACTATGCAAATTTGTATGAAAACCTCTCCATCTCTTTTATTTTTGCCAGCAACCCCAACAAATTCAAATATACTGAAGTTGTTATATATCTTCTCATGACATATTGAAACGATTTTTACTTGTATCCCCATGGCAAAATTTGAACTTTCTCGACTTGTTTCTGTCCTGTGCTTAAAAAAGGACATCGCAAACACACCTCGAAGCATTTTAATGTCAGTAAGTTTAAACATTTTTCTATTTCTCTTTGCAGGAAAATTTTTAGATATGGAAAACAGTAAAATTTGAAGACACACTCACATTTACTTTGTCTTCAAAACCAAACTGATTATCCTATTGCACACAATGTCATTTACATATCTCTGTTTCCCACCTTCCTTATTTTCTCTGTGTTCCATAACTGTCATCCACACTGGAAAATATGTCACAACGTCTGTAAGTCCTTGTAGCTATATGATAAACGATGGAAATTGTTCTTCTGTTTGCCACGCTTTAGTACTTGTGTCTTTTTATTATGTTGTCTTTTACTCTGTATAGGCCCTCTTGGTTTAAAACTGTACCGGGTTGCGATCCAGCGGTTTTTAGTCTGTCTCATGGGTAGGAGGAGCTCCAGCCTTGGTTGGTAGCCCTCCTAAAGATTGTGTGCCAATAAAATAACTTATGGTGGTACAATCTATTGCTATTATCTAACATACAAGCTGAGCCTTGTGTATTAGAAAATAAGTATTCACTGTCAAGATCAGAATTCAAGAGATTTTTCAAATGGCAGAGGCATAAAGTTAACTTACCAAACTTGGATTAAATCATAATTCTGATTTGTTACAAGAACATGTTCACAAACATAATAATATTGATATACAATCTTTAGCGGAAACCCATATCTCAAATTTTCCATCAAGAAAATCTTGATTGTTGTGATTTAAAAGGATTTATTTTGATAAGCCGAAACCGAGCTGATGAGAAAGCTCTTTTTATATAAACGAACATATGAATTTCAAGCGACGAGATAATCTCGAAACATTACACATAGAATCTCTTTGGGTCGAGATTTTGATCAAAAATTCAAAATCCATTCTAGTTGGATGTTTTTATCTTCCCCCAGAGAGCTACAATTTTCTGCCAAGTGATTAACGAAAAGTTGTACGATTAAGTATCAAACGCAACATAAAAGGACAAACAGACAATATTGTTAGGTGACTTGGACATTTATTACAGTGAACGAAAAAATCATCATGAATTTAAAACAACAATGAAGTTATTTGGTTTTAGACAAATTGTTACCCAGCCAATACATATAAGAAAAGATACCGCAATAACTATCAATCTGATGTTGACAAATAAAGAGTTCAACATTTCGGACTGTAATGTTGTTTCAACATCTATAAGTGATCACAAAATGACTGCATGTATTAGAAAGACTACTAATGCAAAATACAACATGAAAACCGTGAAGTACCACAACTAAACAAATTACGGTCTAGAGCAATTAAACAGAACTTTTGAAAATGTAAATTGGAATCCAGTATATCAAAACAAAAGATGTTAATGCATGTTTAGAAAATTTAATTGAGACAGTGAAAATTGTTTTTGATCAACATGCGCCACCTATTGAAAAGAGCGCGAGAGGGAGAAAATGTCCTTGGCTTCCAACTGAGCTGAAAAAAAAGAACAATCGCGATAGAGTTTTGCTGTTTTAATCCTTTTCAATGACTGAAGAAAACATGAGAAATTCAAAGGTCTTGCAGTATACTGACGACACCGTTATCAAGTACTCGTCTTCGATTGTAGATAACATCTAGAAAGTATATAATGCTGAATTGAAACGTATTGCTACGTACTGCTAAAAAAATGAGCTTCTGTTAAACTAGAAGAAAAAGAAAACAGATATCGTGTTATTTGGAACAGCAAAACGTTTCCAGATTGCGACTTAAATCTCGGTGAAAATTTTGACAAGTCCTACAAGCGAGTAGCGGATTAAAGCTATTGTCAAATATTGGGAAGTATTTGACCATTGATGCAGCCTATCAAATCGCCGATTTTGAAACACAGCGGTACAATGAAATTAACTGTTACAAATAAACAGAAACAGAAATACAGAGGTTTTAAAAGTCGAGCAAAGAAAATCATTGGAAAAGCAGTGCCTGAAATTACAAATTGGTACGAAAAGATAACTGTGTACTTGTAAAGAAATGTCTGGAAAATTTTTTTTGAAAACAGTACTTTTAAAGAGTACTTCAAATTTTTAAAAGCAAACACGAGAAACAATTCTAACTTAATCATTTTATAGAAAATACAACCAAAAGTTGCCAGAGGACGATTACATTTTGAAGCTGCACGAATTCTTAATGAGTTGCCAATAAAAATTGGAGCAACTTCAGGTATTAAGGATTTTTAAGTTTTAGTCAAGGAACACTGTGGTCTTTAGTTTTTATTGTTTATATGTAAAAAAAGTATGTTTTGAATTTTATTACTTTTGTTATTTATTATCTTTTTCTTTACAGGACAAACATTGATAATAGTTATTTACTTTTGTAAATAGTTGAAGTTTTATATCCTGTATAAAAATTAGAAATAGATAGATAATGTGTATTGATGTTTTGAAATTACCCGACAGGAGTCAGATATAATTACATTCCCTGGTAAAAAACGTGTAATTAATTTAACAACGATGTCAGAATGGATTTTGGGATTAACAAGTGTGAAATAATAACATTGAAGAGGGAAACAGTAACAGAAAGTAAAGAAAGAGAACTTTTAGCTGTCAAAACTATAAGAGAAATAGAAGACTGGATATAATTACCTAGGTATTTTAGAATTGGATAAAAGCAAAGAGAAAACTACGAAAAAACGGCCAAAAAAGGAGTATATCCGGAAGTTCTTAAGTCAAAACTGAATGGCAGAAACAATATATTAGCATTTAACAGACATTCAAGATCACCTCCTTGATATAAAGTGGGAGTTTAAAATGAGATAAAGCTGAAATGCAGGAGTAAGACAAAAAGACAGGTGAACTATTGTCTATAAATGGAACCTTGCATCGAAAAAGTTATGCGGAGTGAATATATTTACAGCTAACTACAGGAGAACAAGAATAAATAAATTGTGAAATGTGTTTCCAACCTTGATAAAACAGTCCGGCATGGTATGTGGTTAACATTGGGAGGCTTTTATGGAACAAATAACGCTTGGCAAAATTACTGACACTGGTGATACCTTGCAGCCTGCAGAGATCAAAAATCAGATGATCGAAGAATCCAATAAGGACGGGAAAGAGAAAGATGTGCATCACTAGTATACGAGAGAAATGTGTGAGAAAGTAAATGAAAAAAAAGGACAAGGCTGTGGTCGCAGATATCAGATCTCAAACCAGCAACAGAGGTCCTCGTATTTTCAGCTCAACAACAAGCACTTAGAAATAACTATATAAAGGTTAAGGAAGAAAAGTCGACAGAATCATCTTTGTGCAGACTATGTAGAGTGAAAGAAGAAACCGTGATTTGCGATTGTAGTAAGCTTGCTCAAAGTGAATACAAGAAAAGACCTGGCAATCTTTTACATATTGTCCACTGGGAGCTGTACGGTACCTACGAGTTAGAAAGATTAAGAGAGTGGAGTAAACGTCAGTCTGGTAAAGTAGAGCCTGATGAAGTCACACTGCTATGTGATTTTAATATCTAACACAACCACAAAATTAAAATCAGAAAACCAGACATGGTATTAACAGATACAAGATCTAAAAAGTTTGAAATAATCAAGATACTAATGCCTGGAGACAAGGAAATAGCCTCAAAAGGACAGGAAAAGGTGAGAATGTAGCAGAACCTAAAACGTGAAATTGCAAGAATGCGGTCAATTGAAAAGTTAGAAGTAATACTTGTTGTTGCATTGTGAGTTACATAAAAGAAGCTGGAGGATTGGCTTGAAAGGATAGGCATTAAAGTGAAAATAGACCATTAAAAAAAATACCTGCCTTACTTGGAGTAGCAAGTACCTTTATAAGCACACTTGACACCTAGGATTGTTAGTTGCAGCGTGTGAAATTGGTAGAAAATAATAGTAATAATAATAAATAATGATAATGAAAGTAATAAAAAAAAAATAATAATAATAATAATCCGTGTGAACACGAAATACCAGGTGGCAACTGGTGCGGTAAATCCAGCCCCTTGGTAGTAAGGTTAAAATATACTGTATGTCAAATGAAAACAAGAAATAAATCATACCGCCTCGTCCGTCGCGCGGGTCAACAAGGGACGCGTTCCTCAGAAAGAGAACAGCCTGAGGTGGAAAAATATAGTAACTCTTCCCCCGAACGTAACCTGCATGGTCAACAGTACGGGACAGCTCCCAACTCTGGCCCTGTAGGATCACCACCTGAGAAAAATAAAAAATAAAATAGAAAAAATGGACTAAGGAAGAGTATACGGAAGTTTTATACTGTTTTTACTATGCTCTCGCAAAACCTGTAAATAAAAATACTGAAGATACATATTTTAAATAGGGTGCACGCAACAGTGAAAATGATAAATTTGATAATCTTGACGCAAATAAACTAGCTAAAGTGGGGAGATACATCATCCGCAAAAATAAATTGACCGACATTGAAATTTCGAAAAGAAAAAATCAAAGAAAAGGTAGTCAGTGACACGCGCGAAGCTGTTATTTGGGTGCTAGTTAAAGAAGGTGCATCTCCTGGTGAGGTTATGGATAATGATGATGAGTTAGGTGGGAGAGGAGATCCAAAGATGGGAGAGGATAGGGATGAGGAGAATGATATAGCAAATACGGAACCACTTGAAAATGAACTTAACCCTGATGAACTGAGAACAGATATCCTTGTACACCTATCTATTGCCAAACATACTGAAATGAAAGATAGAGAACCTCTGATGAAAATTCGACTCACACACAAAGTTCCAAATATACTCAGGCTAGGAAACATAGCACTGAATCAATTATGCAAATAAATCAACCCAAACATAACAGAATTAAACCATTTCATATATGCAACAGCTAAGGTACTCCAAACTAAATGTGGTGTTAAGTCGAAAAGTAAGTGATATAATAAAAGAAAAGCTACTAAACGTAAGTGGAAACAAAAAATCGATAAAGAAATAGAGAGTTTTCGAAAAGAAATCTCATTACTAGAGAAACTGCAAAAAGGTAAAGAAATAAGATCTGGAAAGGCTAGAAGAGTAATAAGAAAGTATAGAATAGAGGGAAAAGAACAAATACCCGCGGTTAAAGAGGAATTGAAACAAAAACTTCAAGTAAACACCCAAAGATTGCGTGAGTTTAATGAGACATAAATTTTACAGGCAAAATAAGATCTTTGAAACTGATGCCAAAACATTTTACCGTGAAATCGGAAAGACAACGATAAAGGTGGATGAAATATCTTCAGAGGAGCAGGTCCGGGAGTTTTGGAACGAAACTTTGGAACGGAAGTTTTCAAAGATACTAGCTCTCTTTTTGGCTCTTTTGTATGGTGCTCATGCCTTTATCTAAACTCTTAAATGAAACCGGATATGGATATAAGATCAATAGTAAGAAAGTGGATCACCTCTTCTACATGGATGACCTGAAGCTATGTAATGATGGAGAACTTGAAGGGCTACTTAAAACAGTAAAAGCATTTAGCGATGACATTGGGATGGAGTTTGGATTAGAAAAGTGCGCCAAAACAACATTTAAACGGGGAAAGCTGACTAGCACAGAAAATGTAGTGTTTAATAACGATAACGTAATTAAAGAGCTAGATCAAGAAGGAATTTACAAAGACTTGGGTCTTAATGACAGGGATGGCATACAGTACGCGAAAAGGAAAGAAAAAAAATTAGGAAAGAATATACTCGGAGAGTCAGAAGACAGAATTTAATTCAAAAAATCGAATCACAGCTATTAACACACTTGCGATACTAGTGGTTACTTATAGTTTCAATATCATCAACTGGAACTTGAGTAAAATTAGAAAACAATTTACCTGCCATAAAATGCACCACCCAAAATCTGACACAGACTGATTGTATGTACCCAGAAATAAAGGAGGAAGAGGTTTGATTCAACTCGAATTATCTTACAAAACCAGCACCGTTGGACTCGCTCAGTATTTAGACAACACAAATGATTGGATGCTGCAATTAGTCAATCTTTATGAAAATTCCAAAAAACTTTATTCTGTTATTAAAGAATCAGACAAATTTTCTCGCGAACGAAATTTCGAAATACAGGAAAACAATGACTTAACCCCAACTGAAATTGCCCGCAAAACGACGAAATTGGCTTATAATATCTGATTAAAACAGCTTGAATCCAGGTGGCAAGAAAAGCCCCTCCTCGGACAGTTTGTAGCTCGAGCTAAACATGCTGGTGTTGATGAACTCGCAACCCATCAATGGCTCAGAAGCTCGAGACCTTCTTCTCGCCTTCTCACCGGACTCCAGATTAGGCGGTTGCCTGTCAGCGAGGAAGCGTCAGGGATGACCATCTGCCACGGTCGAGGTCGAGCTCAGTCGCGTTGACCTCTTGCCAGGTGGTGCCCTTCTCTGCAAGGTATTCAGACAGGTACTGGTGCCAGCGTTTTCGTGGCCGGCCACTTGGTCTAGTGCCTTCAACTGCGTAATTGAAGGCTAGAGACAAGTGGTGGTCTGAGGGTCTCCTCTTGATATGTCCGTACCATTGTATTTGAGACCGAAGGGGGAAACTGAAGGCTTCATCCTTGCTGCCCAAGATCAGAGCTTGTTCACCCGAAATNGCGAGGAAGCGTCAGGGATGACCATCTGCCACGGTCGAGGTCGAGCTCAGTCGCGTTGACCTCTTGCCAGGTGGTGCCCTTCTCTGCAAGGTATTCAGACAGGTACTGGTGCCAGCGTTTTCGTGGCCGGCCACTTGGTCTAGTGCCTTCAACTGCGTAATTGAAGGCTAGAGACAAGTGGTGGTCTGAGGGTCTCCTCTTGATATGTCCGTACCATTGTATTTGAGACCGAAGGGGGAAACTGAAGGCTTCATCCTTGCTGCCCAAGATCAGAGCTTGTTCACCCGAAATAATCAGGGATGGGTCCTGCTCAACAGAGTGGACGAAAAATGTAGGTTTTGTGAGAAGAAAACTAAGACCATTGATCACCTTGTCTCCGGTTGCTCAATATTAACACCAGGAGAGTACAAAAACAGCCAAGGCAAGGTTGGACAATACCTTCATTGGAAGATCTGCAAACACTTTTCTGTAGAGACTAATAGTAACTGGCAAGAGCACCACTCAAAACAAGTCACTGAGGGACAAGATTTCACTATCTTATGGGATTTTGCAATCCATACAGATCGCACAATACAAGCTAACCGTCCTGATGTTGTCATCAAGGACAAGAAAAACAACACCTGCCTTCTCACTGACATGAGTGTGCCATCTGATAGAAATGTCTCTGCAAGAGTGTTTGAAAAATTCGTAAAATACAAGGATTTAGAGATCGAAATCGAAAAGATGTGGCACCTGAAAACTAAGACCATCCCGTTTGTAGCCGGCGTCTTGGGTATGATAACGAAAGATACTAGCCAATATCTTAAGAAAATACCAGGAGATCCTTCACTAGAAGAAATCCAACAGATAGTATTAAATCGCACTACTCACATACAAAGTAGGGCATTTACTCTCTAAATTATCTTCAACTAGAAATTGTTTTTTCTATAACCATAATGTAGTGAAATATCGTTTTTGATGTTCATGAACCTAAATGGAAACAGCATTCGGGGTTTATTTTACATATGTTTACATCTAATTTATACTACATTTATACGCCCTTCTCTACCTGTTTTTATACTTTAGACATAGTTTGTTTTTTGATATTTTGTTTTGTTTGTGTTTTTAATATACTTTTCTGGTTACATTTTTATGGATATTTATATATATATTTTTTTACCTTACTTTACCTTAAATAACATAACTTCCGATTTCTTTCACTCGAGGTTATTGGTTGTGACCCGGTGTGTGATCTTAAAATGCAATTCAGAGTAATTTTTACATAATAATAACAAAATTAAAAAAATGTGGAGCCTCAAAGCTAGAACTGCTTCGGTCATTGTTGGGGCACTAGATATGTTTATACTGTTTGTACTAGGGATGAAGGGGACTCAAAAATATATAGAGAAAATACCTGGAGAGCATAGAGTACAAGAACTCTAGACAATTGTCCTCACAGGCACTGCTCATATTCTTCGAAAAGCACTCTCAATTTGATGCAGCAGGAGTCATAAACATTTTTGTTTTTTACATACAGCTTTTTACAATTTCTTTTTACTTTTCATGGTTTTTAGTAATATGACAACCGTCTTTTAATATTCGTGCCAATAATGTTTTTATTACCTGTCATAATTACTTTCATTCTCTTTGTAATATGTCAAACGTCCCTTCAATGTTCGTGTCATATCTCATAGGACCTTTATATGTCATAGGTCACTAGGGTGACCTGGTAGGTAATTGCACTAAAACGCATACGTAAAGAAATACTTCAATACTACTACTACTACTACTACTACTACTACTACTACTACTACTACTACTACTACTACTACTAATAATAATAATAATAATAATAATATAATAATAATAATGATGAAAATAATAATAATAATAATAATAATAATAATAATAATAATATGTTCTTCGAAGCCAAAACGCTGATATAGATAAAGATGCATTAGTGGCTGAGGAGTTCAGAATTTAAGGTACAGACAGAAGGCTTTATCATCGATGCCCAGGACTAAGGCCTGACTGCACGAAACTACCAGGCGAACATACTGAAAAACAGTGTAAATCCAAAGTTCAGATATCTTGATCAGCACACGGAGATGATAAACCACTGTTCAGCTTTTTTACCATAATTGAGTATGTAAATCGCCATAACTATGCTGGTTTGTATTTGCATTGGGATATAAGCAAGGATTTTGGAATAGAGGTCCAGAAAACTGGTATGAACACTATCCTCTACCAATTATGGAATCGGATAATGTCACCATCTATTGGGATTTCCCTAAACAAACGAATAGAACAATGTAAGCGAACCTTCCAGATATGGTCGTAAGAGACAGGAAAAGCAAAGGGTACACTAATCGACGCAAGTTGAGAAAATACAAAGATCTCGAAATTGAGATTAAAAACATAAAGAACTTGAAAACCACCACAGTAACAGTCATTATTGTACCACTAGGAATGATAAAAAGGGGATTCAAAGACATTCAGACAAGGTAGCTGGTAAACACTGCGCGCAGTACAGAAACTTGTCCTAAAAAGTACTATTCAAATCTTCTGAAAAGTCTTTCAACCTAAATTCTAAATGGCTTTATGAATAATTTTTGTACATTACATGTTAAAGATTACAGTTAAGAGTCAGTGGGCCACTGCGCTTCTACAGGTAGGTTTTAGCCACAAAGCGCTTTCCCTTGAATTCATTCCACCTGATAGTTAGATTGGGCTGACTAGACCACAAACTGACGGGAAAAATATTCCCTCCTTCCGCAAATTCTCATAGGCCAACCTGTGTACTGTGATTGTGGTGCCCTGTGAACAATTGACGACTTGGCATACTCACTATTGAACTGCAGATTGCAACCTTTTCTGTAGTACTTAATTCTTAAAGTTATAATATGTAGTTCATTATAGGTGGAAAAGAAACTGTTAAAGATTAAGACAAACTATTAAAGCTTAATTAAAAACAAGAAGTATCCCACTAAGCAAAAAGGTCGCTTGCTGATATCTAGTCAAAACACATTTTTCTTCAGATTTTTTTTCCAGATCCTATCATTTTTGTAAATCACATGATAAAATTAATAAACATATTGCTTTCAGTTAGTACACTAAAGCTAATAGAACAACAGTCATTAAATTTGCAACATTTAATAAATTTGCAAATATCTAATTTTTCCAGAATTTTAAGATAGTCCTTATATAGCTTAGCATAAAAAATATCCATAAAATGACTTCTTGTAGATTACAAAGCGGTGTATCTTAGATGAATGGTTATAACGAACTGATAGAAGTACAAGATGCACTGATATTCAGTGTGTAAGTGATTCACCCATAGAAAGAGCATGCTTTACAGTTATTTGCATCAAAGACATAGTGGATAGGCTTGGATAAGAAGACTCCGCACCTACAAATATTAATTTTTTTATTTGAGGTAAAGACTCTCTCAGAATTTATTACCGTTAGTTTTCCTTCGTGCCTCTTGTGCATTTATTATCTATCTCCACAGATTCCTATGTCTCAACATATGTAGCAGATCTCCAGCTTTTACGTTTTCCTTCTTCCTTCTTCATTTATTATAAAAAGTCCAAAACATAGAATTTTTTGTATAGGTCAGTCCTTGTTTTGTCTACAAAATATGAGTTGCTTGAATTCCTATTTCCTTTCTTTTAATTATTTACGATGTTATTTATGTGGAGTGCCTGTTTTGTAAGTTCCTTGGCATTATCATTTATGAAAACAAAACATTTTACTTCAAAGAGTGTAAAGTAAAATGGTCCTCCTGGAGTAAATAACTCACCTCCAAAGGATTTTTATCTTACCTTATGTTGTCCAGAATAAATTATAATCGACAGATATAACCATTTTAGTTGACTACAATTGTGTCATTGGGCAACGCAATGACCATAACTGGTTTGATTCTTTGCGTTTTTAATTCAAAGTTTAAATAGCTAAGTACGTTTCAATTTTCGTAGCCACCAATATTTTCTAATAATCCAGTATTAGCATCTATTCTCCTACCAATACCTGCATTTGAGTTTATACTTGATAATATAATGCTTTGTAGTGAAAATTGGCACTTGCCACTATTCAGTGTTTGTTTTTTCACCTTTTTTTTATTTGAAAATTGAGTAAATTTGAAACATTTGCCATTTTAATATTTCTTGTAATTATGTAATATACTTTGTAATTATAGTATTACATGTAACAAAGCAGACCTCCTGTAGCAACAACAAATTTTTCCTATTTCCTCTCCTTTTTTATTTCAGGTACAATGAGATTCCTGATCGTCATCAAAAGTTAACAGACACAGAGTGCAGATATTTAGGTAAGTCACATTGATAACTTGTTACACGATGTCAACAACCCTGTTTGAAATAATTACGCCTGGTATTTTAATTTTTTAAAAATTCTCTATCCATGAAATATCATTGTAATATACTCTGAGATACAAAATCCTACACACGAAAGTAGGTGGGATATATATGGTTACTTTTATGTAAGCCTGGAGTATTTTGTAGTTTACTGACTAAATAATGAAGATGACTTTAACAAGCATTCCACATAAGAACTTTATATAGAAATTCTGTATCTATGACCTATTTGTAATAAACCATTGAAATACTGTAGAAAGGGGAAATTTAAAGAAACAAGTGGAATTCAATATATTAACTTTATTTTGGAGGGAGAATTGTGATAATACCTTATCAAATGTATTGTTTAGACAGAGTTAAATTCATATTTATTTTCACGAACAGTTTTGCTTCAAATGGTAAAAAAGACTTTTCTATTGAAGACGTAAGCATCCATGGAATCTGTGTGATTAATCAGCTTATTCGACCCAAGACCAGAAACGTAGCGTTTTTTGCACTGTCCTTTCTTGTGCTAACATTATTAATTTATGTTTGAAAATTTCTTCTTTTAATGCAGGCTTATCACCTGTCCCAGGCTTGCTTGTTTGTTTCTATGTTTCAAGCAGCCTCATTTCTAGCACAATGATTACAATGGCTCGTTTCCTTTAAAAATGTTTTTGGAAATTAAGACACTAAGACATTTGTTTGCTGCAGAAACGGTAAAGAAAAAGTGAAATGAATCAACTTGACTTCACCAACTTCTCACTTCTTAAGGTACTGTCAAGAATTATTTTTTGTTGCCACAGCCAGTAAAGTATTCTGCTTTTTTAATTCTTCAAGCGATACGTTTGTACATTCATATTGTAGAAAATTAACAGAGTGCGTTTATTATTGAATTTTTTTAATAAACAGGTTTACTTTGTACCTAATATTATTTCATGATACATAACTAATCATTTTAAAATACAAATGTGGGAATTATTTACACTGTACAGCAAAAGTATAAAAACTATTGTTGATTTCTTACACATAGAAAACACAGTCTGTAATCCTTGCTTATCTATGGTATAATATCTGGTCCTTCAATGGTTAGTTTCTCCACGTTTAATGAAGCTATCTTTATAGAATCTCGATTCCTATATATTGTAATTAATTAAAAGTTAGTTATGTTCTTTAATTCTATGTTGTTCTTTATCAAGAAATTTACACTCTTGAGCACAAAATATGATATTAACACTTACTAATCTACTCAGGAAAATAAAGAAATGTACTTTAAATATTGTAGAATGGAAGATATTAGAAGCACTACTGATTATTACGTGACTGAAATTACTCAAGTTATATTCTTTGTTATTTATCCAGTATATATGGGCCAACATTCAATTTTTTTGTCTCTTGCAAAATATTGGCTGTTAGAATCCCTACACATCGCTATTTCCATTTCCTGCCTATGAAACAAATGGTGGTGAAGATAATCTTTAAAAATATCTGAAAACTATACTTAAACTTCGCAGGTGCTCTGTAAAGCTCTGTTTCTTTTGTCAGTATCCATTTCTTCAAGGTCAATCTATTGTATTTACTTGAGTTTAAAGACTTGTAAAAGATATGAATAGTATGTCAACTTTTAGTGTCACTTTCATTTCTGCAATAGGGATGTCTTTGGCAATAATTGCTGTTAAAAGTTAATGGCAGTCTTAAATAAGAAAAGGAATGGTACTTCCTTTATACTGTGTTATTTTAGTTCTACCCGTGATTGCTTAAAATTTACACCCAATTTTCAAATCTAAATTCTATCGTCATGCTCCAAAACACTTCTCCATCTAATAAAAATTACTCAGTTCCACGTATCAAAATGAAATACTAATGGCCCCTTGCATTTAAAAATAATATTTTTTAAAATTCTTTTAGTAAAAGTAATATAATAATTTAAATAAAACTATAGTGAAAGAAAGACTGAATGACTCAACACCTTGGAATAGTTCTCTTTTTTTAGAAAAGGCAGTCATTATTCCGTACATTTAGTTTTATTACAGTCAGAATGATCTTTTAGAGAAAAATACGCTCTCCTAACACATTTAATTTCCCTCTGGCTCTCCTGTTGCCCATCGCTATCTCCCTTACTAATTATCTGTCCATTTGCTTCTCTTTATCACTTGTATAGATTCTCTTTCTGAAGTTCTGGAGATGATAAGAATCAACAGTTGATGACACAAAATATTTTTAAAGTCCTTAGAGCATATTTAAGCCATTTTGCAAAAAAAAAAATCACTTTAATAAAGCAGTACAACTTTTCGTACGTAGATCTCGATGACAAACTGCTGATGAAAAAACCCATCAATAACACAAAGTTACTACATAAAAATTTTAAAATCTTACTGTTAGTAAAATCAAATTCCAGACCAAGATCCTTTGCAAGTAACTCCAGCTTGATTATCATGGTGTCCCAAAGGCGCAAAAAGCTTATTCAAGAATATAGCTGGATATGTGTATGGACTCATATTCGGACACAACTGCAAAGCGTTCAAGGGTTATACGGAGAGGACAGGTGGCAAAAAATGCATTTTACCTTTGCCCTTTTCTTTTCTTAAAAATGTTTGTTTCGCATATGAAACTTTAGCGGATACATTTATTTACCTTCAAGATTCCTAATATGCCTCAACTTTGTGAAATTGATAAACATTTTACTTGGTAAAAACAATTTTTTCTCTGCTTAACACAGTTAATTAACTCATTTTTAGCGATATCTTTTAAAGAGCAAGGAACTTTATTTAGAAGAATATGGAAAGTGGCTCTACCAGCTAAAAGCCGGGGGAGAGAGTCTCCTATGGCATGCAGGAATGAGTCTATCTGGACGGTAGCTAAGGTGAAATATGTGGAAAGAGAAACAAAGTTAAACTGGTTTTGAGTGTTTGGGACAATGGAAGGTGATCTCGACAACAAAAAAAGAGTTCTATCTCCAGTCAGGATTTAAAAGTAGCAGGATAAGAAACCGAGATGCTAGATGCTAGATGGGTATCATAAAGGAGAGTTGAAAGATAAAAGTCAACATAATAATGCTAGGCCACCATGATATTTATGTATATTTTTGTTTTTAGTGTTCAGCTCCATTTTTTTAATTTTTTTTTAATATTCGGTTCTTTCATCAGCTGAGTGGGGATGGGAGTGATTTTCTCTCCAATATCATTTTACCTTCAAAAGTATTGGTTTTTGTAAACTAATAAATAGTTCAATATGTTCCACTATGTTTTTACTAAAATATCACGATACTAACATTGATTAAACATTGAGTCTGTCCATACTGTCTAAATTCATCCATCTTTCACAAGCAAGATTTAAAAGTACATATTGTAATTTTGTTTTGTCCCTTTTGTTTTCTTTCTCTGGAATATTACCTTCCAAAACTCAATTATTATGACCTCTTGATCGGACTTGCCAGTCTCATATTACTCTGGAGCATTGAGGCTTACTCGCTTTTGCTTACGTTTCTCTTTCTTTCTCTGGA
Source organism: Morbakka virulenta (assembly GCA_003991215.1). Classification (NCBI taxonomy): domain Eukaryota; kingdom Metazoa; phylum Cnidaria; class Cubozoa; order Carybdeida; family Carukiidae; genus Morbakka; species Morbakka virulenta. The sequence continues at coordinate 3,594,907 of RDPX01000020.1, forward strand.
AACTATCTTGGCTCCGGAATTATAAATCAAATAATCAGGAAGTATACTCCAAACTACTTTTTGTTCAGTTTTTGTTCTTCCTTTGAAATTAAATCAGAGCACAAAAGAGAGGACTTGATAGTTGCTGATTTGTTTACTGTTGAGATAGAGGAGTTTTTTCGAGGGAGTTTTTTAGAAGTACATACTTCGATTTTGAAATGTAAAGATGAAATAATAAAAAGATTAGCACTAGCGAAAGATTCCTTCTCCAAGTTACGTACTACCCTCCGCAATCGAAATATTACAATGGATACCAAGAAAAGAGTTTTGAAAGCAGACGTTTGGTCGGTACTGTTATATGGTTGTGAGTATTGGAACATTGACGAAGAAACTCAAGCAAAATTAGAAGCAGTTGAAATGTGGCTTCTGAGAAGAATGCTCCGTATATCATGGACAGAAAAAAAATCAAACATGAAAGCCCTTGCCCTGGCCAATACCAAAAGATCACTCATCAATGCAACACGGCAAAGGCATATGCAATTCCTCGGACACATTATGAGACATCCTAACCTGGAACGCCTTGCTTTTTTAGGAAAGATCATGGGCAGGAATGCCGGAGAAAGACAAAAAAAACATTTTTACAGTCTTTAAACAATTGGGCTTCGAACAACAGTCTGAGCTGTAATGAACTGATCCATGCCTGCAGTGATAGGATGGTCTGGAGTCGCATGATTACCGATGCCTGTATCAGGTTTGGCACCTGACCAATCAAATTTGATTTTTAATCCCACTCTGCACTGGTGACTGATTATTTTTATTAGTGGAGTATGTCAGAATAATGACTTCATCAATTAATAATATGTACAGTGTATGTTAATGAACATCTTCTAATACACTAAGAAATTTGTATTATCTTCCTGGTGCATTACATTCAGTAGTATTTAATTGAAACACCATGTTGAATTTACAAAGACTAGTCTGCTCGATGTAGAGTAATAACAAAAAAAAAAGGAAACTACATATAAAATAGAGCACACACAGGTAAAACGTAAAGAGCAGTTTACATGAATTCTTTTAAAGAAAGTCCATCCCTTATTTTTCAGTCTCATAAATTTATTTATAACTTGATGATTAAAATCTTCTAGTTCTGCAACACATTTGGCATGAGTTAAAAGCACTGCCAGTGCATTTATAAAGGTAAGAATCACAACAGATTGCGTAATGCAAGAAATATTCATGGCATCATAGACTTCAGTAGAGACAAATGAGAAATTGCAGCTTTAAAGCAATTGCTGAATTAAGTTATTCAATGAGTTGAGACTGAAAAATATAATGAATTGATTAAAGCCTATAAAAGAATTCTACTTGAAATTTCTTGGTGGAACATGGCTCCACTTGTCCCACTTGATGCACCCCTGCTGTCATTTTGCAAATGGTTTATGGCTTTGATTAATTTAAACTCTTTAAATCAGTGAAGTATGTTTGGGGAAACTTTTAAAACAAATCAAGTTCTAGTCTTGAGATAATGAGGCAATCCACTTGTGCTTACTGTTCTAAGTATTCAATACTTATAGCATTTTCAGTTAATTGTTGACATTGATTGAATAAAACATATCTCTCGGCTATGGTAAATCCCTTTTCAGTCTCATTATTGCTAATAGTTTCTTCCAAAGTAGAGAAAACTTTAAACCGTTCACTGGTAATTTTTTGATTTCTCATCAAACACTTGTTCAAAAAAATGTACGGACGACGTAATGCAATAGTTTTCTTCCTCTTTTTGTGAAAAAATGAGCAACAAATATAACAAGGTAAACCAAACTGGCTTTCCAGGAATGAATTTTTGCCTCTTTGATAATTCATTGTTTTATGAGTTTAAGACAGCAGTCTACTCCTTCAGCAGTCTAGAAACACTGCACGGTATATTATCAGAAAAATGTCACATCACCAAATAGTATCTTGTTTTAAACAACACTAATATATTACTTGTCGAATATTTCAAGTGTTCTCGTTTTTCAGCTCCTGTTGGTTAATTGTATTGGCATGTACTCTGATATATGTTATCCCTACAGCATCTTTGTCCATTATATATAACTATATTAGGGTTTATGATGGCTTATAATTTTTTACCAACTTTTACCAGATAATAAATTACTTTCTATCCACTTCTTCCCACCAATCATTTTTTTCTTTTGCTAGGCAAATTTATAGTTTTTAGCCCATCGATATCGCTTCTGCTTTTTAAATACATTTTCAAATTAAAGAAGGCAAAGGATACTTTTGAGATGAAATAGTAAACCAGTCTTTGAGTACTCCTTAGTCTTTGATTTTCTTTGTCTGAAAACCAACTTAAGTAAAAAAGGCATAGTTTAAGAAATAAAATACAGATCTAGTATTCTTGCATTTTTTATATTTTGTAAGATATATATTAAACACATCTCTAAAATAAATGTTTTTAGCCTCTTTAGACCCAAGCACATATGAAAGCTATTTGTAGCTATTCTCTTTTTAGGATTTTTTACCTCGATAAGATTTGATCACATATGGTCTTATATTACAGGCAATGCTTATATTTTTAAAGGAGATGTCTTATCAGACAGATAAAGGAGACAATGTTTTTTAAATTACTAATTTTTAAATTTTAGTTGCTTGTTTGTTGATGTTTTTTAATAATACTTCAAATTTTAATTTTCCAAGAAAGGGAATTTTTTTCTGAGCCCTATTTTCCTAGGAAATAGGAGCTTCTAAACAGATTACCGTCATCAAACTGAACATGCTTCTGCTTAATTGGTATCTTTGATTAGATTACAGTAAAGTAATATCATAACAAATAAAAAATTAAACTCAATGAAAAAAACAACTTTGTTCATATTTAATTCGATTTCTTTAAAGCTCTTTTCTATAGTTTATTTAGAAAGGAAAATCTGGCGTATTCCCTCTAATATTTGTTCTTGCTTTATTTCATAGACAACAAGTAATCCTTTCATGTGAGAAGAGCGATAAAAACAGGATAACTCTGTTTATATATATTATATATATTATAGAAAGGTCGGTTATTCGCTTTATACTAAAATTATTCATTTCAATTACGCTTAGTTTACATACGAATTCAGTAAATAAGGAAGTCTCTATGGTAGAAGAAAGTGTCTTTTCCCACTTCAATATGTTGTGTTAAGTAAACTAACAACCTGTTCTGGATTATACACGGCAACCAGTATACGAAAATGATATATTTTTAATGATGTGTTCATATTGTTGTTGTTATAAGCAATTATGAGTTTGTCAGGGTTAGCCCACAGGTGCCTTTTATTATTGATGAAATACACACTTTCATCCAAATAGCTGCAAGCGACGCCCAGTTTTTCATTCAACCTTGCTAATGTTAAGAAAGCTTGATGAGTTTCAAAACCATAAAGTTGCAAATCATTAGCATGCTTCTGTGTTTTTTATTTTCTTTTTTATCTTGATTCATCTAAATTCATACACTTGCATCCTAGAGGGTTAAAAGGTTATCCTACTAGGCAGCAAAGCCTGTTGGACCGATACTGTCCGTGGCAATAAGATTTTATATTGCTTACTAGTGTTGTATTACTAGATACGATTTCTATTCACGTAGTAAACACAGTCTTAAAAATTGTATCACAGATATTTTGAACATTTCAAATCTTGTTAATAATAAATGCATCTGAAAAAGCGGTACAAAAGAACCATAGCACTTAGAAGGAAGCACGTTCCCACGTTAAGGTTGGCCTCAGAACGATAGCTTCACTGTCATCTACTGTATGTTGGAGATACCAAACAAGTAAAGATATCAGATTATAACTTGCCAGCATCACACGAGTAAAAAATAGTCCTGTTTTGACTCTGCCATTGACGGAGAAAGGCTTATCTGCCTCATTCGTCTTCTAGTTTTACCCTACTTTCAGGATGCGGTCACTGGGGCAGTCAATCTCCTCCAAGTTGCTCGATCCAGGGCTTCATCTTCTTCTGTTCCAACTTCCTTCATGTCCTTCAGGATGCCTTTCATCCATCTTAGCTTGGAGCATCCTATTCCACTCCTACCAGGTGGTTCCATCTCCATTATTCTCCGACATACATAAGTCTCTTCCTGCCTTTTAAAACATGCCCGAACCACCTCAACCTTGCTCTTCTGCATCTCTGAGTGATGTTCTCAACACCCATATTCTCTCTAATATTATCATTCCTCGCGTGATCTCGTAAAGTATGTCCACATGCCCATCTGCACATTTTCATCTCTCCCACTTCCAGCCTCTTGGTGTCACGGGCACTGAATGACAGAGTTTCCAGTTCATATATCATTGCTGGTTGCACTTTCATCTTGTATATTTTACCCTTCATCTTTGGTGCAATTCTTTTGTCGCAAAGGACACCAGTCATCTTTTTCCAGTTGTTTCAGCCACACTGGATTCTTCGGGTAAACTCTGCACTCGCTCCACCATAGCTCTTTAATGTGCTTGCCAAGTACTTAAATTCCGTTACCTGTGGTATTTGTGTCGATTGAATCTCGATACGTTCCGATGTTGTGCCATGTAAACACATGTACTCAGTCTTTGATCGTAATACCTTCATTCTTCTCCTCTCCAGAGCTGCTTTCCACTGTTCCAGGTCTTCTGCTATCTCACTCTTTTCCGTTGCACAGAGTACAACATTATCTATGAACATTATTTGCCATTATGGGGCTTCCTGTCAAAGAGTTCATAATGATGGAAAACAGGAAAGGGCCGAGTACCGATCCTTGATGCAAACCCACATTCACGCGGACTGCTTCGTTATTACCGACGACACATTTTACAACTGCTTCACAGTGTTGGCACATCTTTTTCACTACCCTGATGTACTTCTCGGGTACCCCCTTGTCTCGCATCCATCAGTAGAACGCTTCTCTAGGCACCCTATCGCAAGCCTTCGTTAGGTCTATGAACATGCCGTGGAGGTCTTTCTGTCGTTCTCTGCATTTCTCTTGTAGCTGTCTCAGGACATATATGGCATCTGTTGTTGAGTTCATTTTCATGAAACCAAACTGTTTTTCACTAATCATCACAATATTCCTCAGTCAGTTTTCCTGTATTCTTTCTTATAGGTACACGCTTTGGCACGTGAGCTTGATACCTCAGTAATAGCTACATCCCATAATATCTCCTTTGTTCTTGAAAATGGGTATCAGTGTGCTTTTCTTCCAATCATTTGGGATTCTCTGTTGGTCCTGCTCTTGGACTTGCCCCTATTGCTTTTCTCTTTTCCCTTTAAGGCTTTTCCACTCCCGCTTTGTTGAAATAAAAATAAAATAACTGATTTAATTTTCTACGAGTAATACCTTATTGTTGATAATTAAGAACATGGTCTACTATTACTATTTAAGTCAAACTAGTAGAACAATAGACTTTTATAGATTTTAGTACAATAGATAGACTTTAAATTAGACATTCTTTATGTAATATACTTACTAAAACTTACTGAAATTTTCGTGATCAGTATCGATAGATAAATTGGCTTACATTTGCTTTTCGTGGTTGGACAGATTAAATCGCTATGGCATGGATTCCAAAGCATAAGGTCATTAATAAGCTTATCTATATTTCAACAATGACTAGCAAATCTAAGCTCCCTGTTTTAATATGACTTTGTAATCGGGGAAATTGTGCACGCTATTGGGCTTTGGTGGGATGTCAGTACCAGGATATACTTAGAACAACTCAAAACATTCGTGCGTAGATTGACATTGACACATCGAACTACAACAGGCCTGTTTTATAATAAAATGGCTTATTTTACAGTAAAAAATCGGCCTCGTTTTTTAATGAAGTCAAGAAAACATTGAGTTAAGGTGTGTATCCGTTAAGGATGATTTTTCCCACTTAAGTTGGATATATGTTCTGTTGAATAATATAGCTTTGATGTGATAACGATATTAACCACATTTATTGATGAGGTCATCGTTTAGTCTATTTTGGTTTTGGAATTTGGCCCTTAATAACTCAAGATTGGGTTGGTCTTTTCCCTTAAACTTTTGGTACTTTTGATACTATTACAAGATGCACCATGTTTTATTGTGGGATTATTTTTAGAAAACTTTTTAATTTTTTTAAAAATGATCCCAAAATAAAATTGATTACTGGTCAAATTTTTAAAAATTTGATCAGTAATCAGTGATCAGTAAGTTGGGTTAAAATTGCTTGTAATCATCTCCATCAAACAACTACAAAAACGTTTAAAGCAATTTACACATTCTCACGTTTTCTGCGATCACAGAACAAATGTGAAGCAGCTTGTACCAGAATTTGATGAAAAGTATCTATCTGCTCATGATCTGATTTGCACTATCCAAGAAAATTGAACATAAAGCGCTGCATATTTATTTAATCAAAAGAAAATCATTTTGGTAATAGCTATTACAGTCTACATTCCAGTACCTATACTCCACCATATTATGGCATCATCAATGAACTTTACTTCTTTTAAAATTATATCTAATACATTTCTACCCAAGTTTCATTGAATACAAATACCTCAATTTCGAGGAATTAGAGCTTTAATTGTATGATTTTAAAAAATAGAGTGAAGCGAGCCAGAAGCCAAGAGGGCATTAATCAGTAACAAAGGGTCAATTAGAAATTTTGTTGTGATTGGCCCCCTAAGATTTTAGTTTCAAAAATCATCTTATTTTATCACACTTCATGAAGACTTTGTGTTTTCATTTCAAGGTTTACAAGTTTCCTTTAATTAATACATCCGTATTTTCAATTTTTCCTTTTCTATTGCTCAACCTTATTTGTTGAAATAGAAAGCGATTGAATTCAGTGAAGTATCGCTTCTTGGCTTTTTGGCTGAGGTCAAGTAAACAACTCTTGTTTCTCTTTGGTTGGGTTTGAGTTTTGGTTCGCAACCTGCAGGATCCATGGTCTTGACATGCTCGAACACCAATTCTCGACCAACCTAAAGGAAGTTCCCTCCAATGGTGAGACTTTGGGAAGTGATTCATATGTCTTGCCGTACGTGTTGTAATGCGTGCTTTCTGTCCATTTTTTCTTGTTTTGGGCCCTCTGTTCAGGATTTCTTGGATAGATATCTACGAAAGGCATCACTGGTCCACCTATTTATCAGAGGTGCTATCAATGAAAGAGCTAGTATCGATTCATTAGAATATTCAAAAGTAGAATAGAACAGAAAAAACGTGTCCAGGTTTAACCATACAATTAAAAGAGAATAACATGATATTTCCAGACATTTTCTTTTTATAAACTGCTGTATCATTTTTGAATTTTAAAAATTATCGTTTCTACATTAAGGCAGTTTCTTTAGCTTTAGAAATGAATCTCGAGCTTGTTAATTTTATATAGCACTCAAAACCAAGAAATTACTGTAAAAATTGCATTCAGAAACAAAGGGACAAAATGATGGCGTCATCCAATGGGATACCACCCTCTTGTTATGATATCATGTGTGAAGTTTAAAGGAAAAGTTCCATCGAATCTTGAGTAATTAAGCTTCGAATTTCAGTACCCAAAATGAACTAAACGTTGACTGCATCAATGGGCATGGTTAATATCGATAGTATATCAAAAGCTACTTTACTCAACCCATCAGTTATGTAACTTAAGTAGAGGAAAAAGCAATCTTTTACTGATGGTGACCTTATTACACAATGAGGTAAACGCTCATTACGAAACGGAGATATTACAAAATGCACCGATATTTACAAAACGGTAAACATGCACTCAATTACTGATAAACCTAATAGCAATAAAATTTTTATATAATCTACTTGTCTTAAACCTACTTGCTTTACAACTAATACAAACAGTGGATCAAAGTAATTTAGCCAACACGTATTATTGCACTACACCATGTTTCCAAAGCCTCGTCGCCAATCCCAAAATTTCCATCAGTTCACATGGGCCTTGCTAAACAAGTTTTCCCCCAATTTTAACCCAGGATAAATAATCAGGGTAAAATCAACAATATTATGTGCAAGTGAAATTATATTTCTGACCGTCAAGCAACATCTATTTTTAGCTTATATCATTATCCCTCAACAAAAACTGTATAGATTTAACTAGATTTGACCTGACTCTTTGTTGGTAAAAGTATAGCTTCAACTCTTTACAATTCTTATAGGATTAAAACTACTGGATTTGAAAGTAAATCAATTTACTTGAGAGCTATGGTGATTAACTCAATAGTCAAAAGAACTATCTTACTGCAAAACAGTGCTTTCGGATAAAATTTTAGACACATCTGGTTTCTGTAGGTTGACTGATATGCTTGCAAAAATGTGAATCAAAGCCCTTTGTAATTGAAAGATACACAAACAAGCATTGTATTGGGCTTTAAATTTTTCAAACTTGAACGTCATTTTATTTTATCAAGCTTGCATTAATGGAAGAATGGTGGGTCATATTTTCTCATTTCATTAATATGTCTTGTACAAATGATATTGATTGTTAGGATTTGAAACACAATTCCATATTTCTGAGTACGACAGCCTCCTGTCTAAAAAGTATTGGCAATAATATAGGTTTACTTGAACAGATTTATTTAAGAGAAGGAAACAAAACTTTTTATATTTGTATTTTAGAAAGGTGCCTTGATTCATATTGTTGTTGTCTCAGTCGAGAAAATTATAGAGAATATGTATTACTTGTTTAACTATTCTTTATTTAAGAAAGCAGGTGGGGGATTTAGAGAAGCATTAAATCAATTCAAAAAATTCTAGAAAAGTAACACGTAGACGAATAGGTGCTATTGTTAAATGATTTAATTCCACAGAAATAATAACAGTACAAAACATATGAAATTATTATGCACAATACATCAGAAATTCAGTTAAACTTGGATGTTTCTTTACTCTGCTTGCAGCTTAAGCAGTCAATGAAGAACATATAGATTTATTCCATATTATGTACAGTTTCATTATTTTAAACAATAATGAGAAATACTAAATTTACCATTGCTATTTTGAATTTTTGATAACTAGCTAATAATGCTGCAAATATTGTTATATATGTATAAAGTTGTTTACAAATATTATATGTGAATATTTGTGCATGTAGACGTGTCTGTGCTGGAGAGAGAGAGAGAGACAGAGAGAGAGAGAGAGAGAGAGAGAGACAGAGAGAGAGACAGACAGAGAGAGAGAGAGAGAGAGAGAGAGAGAGAGACAGAGAGAGAGAAGAGAGAGAGAGAGAGAGAGAGAGAGAGAAACAGAGGACAGAGACAGAGAGACAGAGACAGAGAG
>RDPX01000020.1:3604322-3621677 GCA_003991215.1 Morbakka virulenta
GAGAGAGAGAGAGAGAGAGAGAGAGAGAGAGAGAGAGAGAGAGAGAGAGAGAGAGAGAGAGACACACACACACAGAGCAAGAGAAAGAGACATAGAGAGAGACAGACAGACAGACAGAGAGAGAGAGACAGACAGACAGACAGACAGAGAGAGACAGAGAGAGAGGTAGAAGAGAGAAAGAGAGTTAGTCAATCCCTACCGGCATACTCATGAGCTTGAAATAAAACCGGAAAATAAAGTTGTCATACAAAAGGTTTGGGAACTAATCGCAAAATTAGCAATAAACAAGGCATTCGCCGTATAATGTAGATGTATACAAAAATGTGCATCAGTGATACAAAATTAAAGTTGATTAATCATTGGATTCAAATTTCCATAGGTGTGCAAAACTGTTTAGCAACAAAAACAAATCCCAAAAGGTAAAATCAACATAGTCCCTAAAAAATTATATTTTATCTGCCTCTGGCCTTTAGGAATACAAAGCCACACAATTAAGCTGTCCTTTCAGAAGTATTTCAAATTTTTCTTCAATGCTGTCAACCTAGAAATTGTCTTTACCAATAGCTAGTATATACTGTCTCTTTTTCCATACAATAGCACTTTATCTTGCTCACAAGCTTCAAAAGATAGTTGTATATCCCGCGAGCTGTTAGGACTGCCCTTCAACTTACATAGAAAAAAAAATAAAACGGCTGTATTACAGAGAGACAGAATATTTTGATGCGTTAAGCAAAACATATAAGCACTCTGTACTTGCGGATCACAAGCGAAAATCAGGACTTAACATAAAATGGGACCATTCCAAAATCTAAGTGAAAGGGAAGACTGGCATATATTGTATTTATTAAAAGCGTTCCTTAAAAGTGAGTTTTCACCACCTTTGAATGCCGATTTTCCTAACCAGAAGCTCTGGTTTTTCTAGCTTCATATCCAGAATGTTATCCATGTGTTTTTTCCTTAGTGTTGATGTTGTGGTTAATTCTCAAATCTTTCATTGCACAACCCGTAATTTGTAGTTTTCTATCATTTTCATGAGTGTATCAGAAGGTTTTTACAACGTATTTCATCATGTTTATTAGTATCGTTTATTTGATACTTCTAATTAAATTAAGATTGGCAAGCAGGAAGCCATTTTCAACCCCTTACATTAACTTTCTAACCCACTTTTCGGTAGGTAGAAATGCCGTCTGAACACAAAATCTCCCTTGATAATTCCGCCAGTCACAGCAAGAACAGAATGATCCGGTGTCACCTATTTTCTTTGTTCACAATATTTTTTAACAAACTCATTCATTTATCTTGAATTGTTTTAGCTTTCTGTATTTTGCAAGTTGGAAAATGGCCAAAAATGAACCCTTTCTCATTCGATTTGTAGAAGAAACGCATCCATTAACAGAGCATAGTGTTTACAACCAAAGGAGAATTCAGTTTTTAATCATTTTAGAACTTGGCTACGGGGTTACACTGCATTCGGCACCCCTGCTAGAGGATGATTTCGATGTGATAGGATATTTGGTTTAAGATAAGTCCTTAATGGAATAATTTATTAGTAATCCTCAAAACTTTCCTAATGATGTAGCTATTATTCCATGTGATAAAGTTGTTTGGAGCCACAAAAATTGATTTGCATTCCTGACAATAGATGTATAAAAGTGATAGCCAAATATGATATGCCTAAACTGGAAGTTTAAGGGTAAGGCCAGACCTCCAAAGAACTGTTTGTAGAGGGTTTGCCCTCCCCTCCGAGCTGAACTAGATTTTTGAGAGGTTGAGTGCCGCCCTGACCTTCATAGAATTGATTCCTGGTTGTATCACTCGAGCTCAGTTTTTGCCATAAACGTATTCCCTATTTTTTCTCAAAATTGTATTTTACGTTAGACAAACAAATAATAATCGTATAAAATGGGCTGGGTCAGAACCTGTAAAGTTTGTTCTCTCAATACAGCAAAACTTTGTAGATATACAGTTACTTAATTTTAGCCCGAGAACTGGTATTTCTAAACGCAGGTGCAAAAATTGGTTTGTAACCTTGAAAATTAAATTGGAACACAAATTCTAGGATTCTGACGTTCAAAGTAAGAGTACAAAGTACAGTAATTACTTAGAGAATTGTTTACCCTCTTTCTTCACAAATTAGACAAAAATACTGCTATGAGAAAAACAAAAAAGAAAATCTTAACGATATATGTTTTAAATAAGCAAAGTAACTGTTATGGAGTCTTGTAACCTAAGTTCCCTGTAAAATTAAGCTGGACTGGTATTTTTACATTTAAGGGCTAATGATATGGCATAAAAATCCCGTTGAAATTTGAGGAAAACTGATTTATCGACAAGCGTTCACCAATGTTCATTCTTCACTTGTATTGGAATATTTATCAGTTGTACGTATGAAAACACTTGCAATGTTTGGTTTTTTGAATATTGATTCAAATTCAAATAAAAAGAAAATTTAGTATTTCAAACTTTAATCCCTATTTAATAAAATGAAATCATAAAATTTATTTTGAAATGACATAAACATGCCTTCTCAAATTTTCTGGAATGATAGTAAACTAGGTTTGTTAAATAGTTTTCTGTGGGATTGTTGGGGTACAGCTGTTGCTGAAAAGTACGTGTGAAAATACATAAGGAATACATTGTCGAATCATTGTAAACATATATTGTCTTTGATACTATCGTACCTTCCTATTACACTGCCAATAATACTTAACGTGTTGCCAGTTCATTGCCAAGTAATTTATAGAGATATTGTTTCAAAGCATTTTTTATCAGACATGTTTTTTACTATTATATTACATACCTCTCCTTCTCTTCACATTTCATTTGCACAAGTTTTGGAATGGGTTTCTACAGCAGAATAGCTTTCCTGATGCTAACCTTAGTTTTAAGTGGTGTGCCTACCCTTAAAATGGGTTAATTTTTCCACATCTGATATGGTTTCAGGGAAACATAGCTAAAAGAAATTTCATGCCGTAACGAATAAATGGTTGAATAATAAAAATTCAAGGAAACAATAAGAATGTTCTTAACAATCATGAAGTTTTAAACAACAAAATATTTCACAACAAAATAAAGAATATGAACATATTTAAGTCGATTCAAGCAAGCAATATTATTTCGATCCCATCAATATCTTCCACTCGGGAATACATAATTCTCTATTTGTTATTTTTATTGTTGTGGTATTCTAATTTCCCTGTGAACCAAGCATTACTCTACAAGGCTTTCAGTTTTCGCTCACAGAATTTATTGTTATCCTACCGATCATTTTCATCATCAACCCATTCAGGACATTTGTTTTGTAGTAGCTCTGTGTCATCAACGAACATTTTTTCATTGTCTTCATCTTCTCCAGTCGAGGTATCTGGCAAATTGGATTCTAGGTCATTTCCGAATGTAAAGATAAGTTTGAGTGGTGAGGGTACTTTGTAATGTGGCAGAACCTAAAGTAGGATTTTTTTAATCCTCGGTTCCAACGGCTCTCATCAAACAGCTAGTATTTTCCCAGTATCGTTTTCTCAAGTTTCCATACTCAGGACCCCATAAAGTTGTTGAGGCATTCCCTATTCATTGCTTTATGAAAAGTTCCCCTCTGTATTGAGGACAAACTTTTCTCTTGCGCAAAAAAGATGTTCACGTTGTCTCCTTCATCCAACCATTGTAATAGTAATGTCCAGCAAGGACTTCCAAGGATGGAGCAAAACCCCACATCGACCACTTGTCACAATTTTGCAGCATTTTCCAAACCACACCACACCATCGCTTTTAATTCTTCACATGGAGCACAAATCGTTACAGGCCCTTCACCGACTCTTTGACTGTTGAGTTGACCCACTTTGAAGAGCAGTCAGTGTTAGTCCAAATATTAACTTGCCAGTCTACATCAACATCACTATCATACGCTGCCATTTCGTCCTGACGTACTCGTTTACCTTTCCGCCGGAACATGGTAGAAAAGTTGGACCGCCAAGAACACATATCCGCAATGTATACAGCATTTTATCCAACTCATATGCTATCTGGCTCGCCCATGATGATTGGCTCCTGGTTGGATGATTTCTTATGCTCTCTTAAAATCGATGGAAAAAACAATTGGTGACTGATCCCGGCTAAATCGTTGACATTGGAGGTAACAGCCCCATTTAACGTTATACTAATCATAATTAGTCCCTTGACGAATCCAACATTCCTCGGTGGCAATACGTAATTTCATCAAGTATTCCCAATAGGCCTCCTTTGGTTTGTTTCGGTTTCGTTGTCGTTGTGTATCGACTCAAAAATGTTGTGGTTACATGTTTTCCTATCACCACTATTTCATCACCTGTCAAAAATTGTTTGAATGCTTTTCGCCTTGTTCCATGATCAGTTGAAGTCTAGTTTTCTCTCTTTGGCATGAACAACTTTCAAGTTATCAAAAAGCTCTCGACACAACTCCTGACATTTCACTGCCTTTCTTTGTCCGGTGAAGAGCTTTTTGTATTTGTCGACAGCAGCAACAATTTCCTTTTCTTTGTTTCCGAGCAATTCGGAGATAAGAAATTGGTGGACACGATATTTGTTGGCTATTTCAACCTTGTGTTATGCCAGGTTTCATCTGGTGTATTTCTCTGGCGTGATACTCAATCTTTTGACTCTTTTCGTACATACGATCCTTTTGCCTTCCCTTTCTTCACTGGAATTGGCTCAGCAAGAGTTGCCTCAGTGAAAGTAACAAAGTCTACCAACTGCTCGATGGATAGTACATGATCGTATGGTTCCGTAACATGATTAGCTGGATCAGCGATTATTGTGATTGAAGAAGAAAATGATGTTGATGACGCAGAAAGAAGAATTTTTTTTTCTGGCAGCGAAGTTCGAGTCTCAAGACTTCAAGCGTTATTAAACGGGATTTTGAGGAAGTGTATTAATATTACTATTACTATTACTATTATTATTATTATTATTATTAATAACAAAGTTCATGTCCAGCATGACAGCCCGCACAGGGAGATGGTATTCACCTGCCAGATGAGAAAACTTAACCCCGGCTACCGACCAGTAGCTTCACAGGTTAAGCACCTTCCTCAATATGTTGGTGGTTCCAATGATGGTAGATGTTTGGAGTCTACCCAAGACATCAGGGATGCCCAACTCTTTCAAACTGCGCTCCAACCGCTTCGTCACCACTCCTACGTTTCCCACAACGATTGGGACAACGCTGGTAGATACGCTATGTAACTTCCGGATTTGTTGGGCCAAGGGAGAATACTTAGTGACCTTTTCTTTTTCCTTAGCTGTCACATTTTGATCGGAAGATACAGCAAAATCTACAACCAGCCATCTTTTCTCAGTGTGGTCAACAACAACAACATTCGGACAATTACTTTCCACCTGTTGCATTGTCTCCACTGATCTTTCCCACCAAACTTCAAACCTACCATCTTCACTCTTTCTAACTTTGTCAGGCACCTCTTCAAACCATTTCCCAGCACATTTCAACCCATACTTCTTGCACAGCTCCCAATATATTCTCAATCCCATCCTATCATGTCGCCTCTTGTACTCCTTCTGATCCAGTACCTTACACCCACACGCAACATGCCAAACTGACTCAGATTCCATTCCACAGAAGCGACACATAGGACTTACACCACCATCCCACTCCGACTGCGCCAACCTTGTCCAATGCTTTCTCTTGAGCAGCAAACACAAACTCCTCTGTGCTTTTTGCAAGGAAACCACCCTTAACCCACTGTACTGATCTCTGTGTTGCATTTTCATCCATCTCCCGAAAGAACCTACCATGCAGAGCCTTCTCCATCAATCTCTCCTTTCTCTCCGCAACCACTCTCGTCTTGTAATGCTTCTTCGTCTCCCTTCCAAGCATAATCATTCCAGCCACCTGTTCCAAAATTGTCTCCTCAGTAGCATGTACATACTCTTCTAACCCTAACTCTTCCTGCCTCACACAATCTTCAACGCTGATCACGCCACGACCCCCATCCTTTCTTCCGATGTACAGACGATCTACACTACTATTTCTATGGAAAGCACAATTCATAGTTAAAATCTTCCTTGTCTTGGTATAAAGTTTGTGCAGCTTAGCATCAGACCAATCCAGTATTCCAGAGCTGTATCGGACAACACTAACTGTCCAATAATAATAATAATAATAATAATACTTGAAATCAAGTATAACTATCCAAGAGGAAAGAGAGTATCCAGATGCTGATATTCGTAGTGACCACAATCGACTTGTATAAATTTTAAAGTAGGATTAAAGAAATCCGCTGAGTCACAACATCTGAGAAGTAAATATGGCCTCAAAAAGTAAGATGACATCGCTGTTAGCAAGTTTTCTCAGTCAACCATTAGTAGTAAATTTGCAGTACTTTTCGCATTCAGATCTAAGGAAGATGCAAACGTAGCATGTGCATTAACTTCAAAAATTGAAAGATATATAAGAGAAACAATTAAAGAGACCATTGGTACAAAACATATCACACTTAAGATATGTTTCACACCAACCATTAAAACCCACACTGTAATCAACTTTGATCATTAAAAACAAAACGAGAGGCAATACCAAGGCTGATTACACATTCATAACGGCATGTAAAAAAAGAAAAGGACGCTGGGTTGAAAGCTAATGCTGTAAGATAAAAAGCAAAAAGGGTAAAACAACAGCAAGGTAGCATACCATAACAAAGACAAATTTCGGAAACAAACCTGGTACAAGTCTCACAGAAAATAATATTTATTTGTAAGTTGGACAGAATGCTTTCCTGGAGCTACTGTTAGGACAAGACATGTGATCAAAAGCAAAGACAACTATCTAATAATAAAAAAGGAATAAAGGAAGTGTTAAATCTCTAAAAATGAAGAAAATAACCAGGTGCAAAAACATTCAAGGAGAGCTAATCAAATCAGCTGGACCCACAAACACTTTCTTCACAAAAAAAACAAGAAAAAACCAAAAAAACCCAAAAAAACAAAAAAACACCCCTGAAATATCTGTAAATTCTTGTACTTGGCCAACTGCTTGGGTACTATCTCTACTTATGACTGTACAAAGAGAAGGAAACAGGATGCTACGCTAAAATCGACGCATGGTTAGTCTTCGAAGCTATTATAGCAAAACGAAGTTAAAAGCTATTCGATTCAGACTGAAACCACAAGTTAAATTATTCAAGAAGTGTAAGCAGTATTTATATAATCTGAGACACACCTAAACAAATTTTCATCTAAAGAATATTGAATGAAAGACACTCTTAACACCAACAAGACTTGTATTATTTGTTTCCAGACTTTAGGAAATATTTTCATTGAGTGTGTCACTATGAAAAACGATACACGAATACAACATGAACAACAGTTATTCTGCAATTATGCAACAAATGCAGCATTTATTATAGCAATAATGGGGGGAAGGGGGATATTTTTGAAACAATACCAAACTGAGATTTTGTGGTGAGATTGATGGGTTTGTGTGACTAACCTGTCCTTTGATTGCACCGATGAAGAAAAGTGTCATCTAAGTTTGATGGTTCTTTCTTTGTGTGTTCTTTTAGTTCATTCAATGTGAACCTAAAATACCCAGGGGTTATTTTACCTTTTATCCCTGAAGACCATCAGACCTTCAAATTTCTTGGTAGTAAACAAGCGATAGCAAAGCTCTTAACTAAACGACTTATTTTCAAGAAAAGTTGATGTCGAAATTAGGATATCAAGTAGGAACAAGACAACCCAAATACCAGCGTCAGTGCAAAACAGTTTGAAGCAGTACAATAAGTAAAACATCTGGGGCAATCCTGTTGGGCAAAGGTCTAACCAAGTAGTCCTCTCCCTAATCGAACAAAAAAGAGCAGCATTGTCAAAGCTACAATCCCCAGAAAATGGTGCGGAATATAGAGTAAAAATGAAATTCGATTAAGAGATTTTTTGTAATATCCATCTTTCTTCATGCTTATAAAATATTAAGAATTGAACTAGAAACAATTACACTTTTAATAGAAATGAGATGATACTGAAAGTTTCCATACTTACACTTCATTGAATAATTAATAAATGAGGAAATACAAAGAACTAATCAAGGATATAAAATATACGAAGACTTACTAACAACACTAAGTAAACTTCAGCTTTAATGGTATGGTTATATAACTTAATCGAATTTCCTTTTGCAATTTAAACTACAAAGAACATGTTTAGATGATAAAAGAGAGGAAGATAAGAAAAGTCTAGGAAAGTAACATCAAAAAGTTGACTGGCTTTGTGAAACACAAAGAATGGCACTTAATTCCACTATATGGACAGACATTGTGGAGAAATCAGGAATGGAGTCTCATCGATCCAACGGTTACTGGACAAATTGTTCTTGAGACTTAAGAAAAATCATTTTCTCTCGCAATTTCCAGACAGTCGTAATCTTCACAAAATCATTGAACAGTAGCCAGGTAGATCAAAGTAACAATAATGGTTGCGGCAGCTAATTTTACTGAATCCATTTTGGATAGGTTGAAACCTAATGCTTAATTGACCGTAAGCTCTGTTTTATAATATCTTTACCATACGACTTCAGTGCAATACCTCTAAAAGCCAATTGATATATACGTTGTTAAAGATAGCCACCTAAACATTATCCCACATATTGGCCGGATACAAAATTGTTAAACTCCTGGCACCATCAAAGCTTGGTGTATATTATTTTAGATGTATCCGCAGACAAAAATGCCTTGCTATACCCAACTCTATAAAATATAAACCAGGAATTATGTCTCATTCTAGTGCTATATTAATTAAGAAGCAAGCGGAGTTTTTTGGTCATTGCCTTAAAAATAAGATTATTGCTATCACCCTCCTGCTACGGAAAGTATGCAAGATCAGAAAACTGACTGGTATGAAAGAGGACAGAGAGGACAAGAGGGCACTTATGACTGGGTGAAGCGTATCAAAACTGCCCTGTTTAAGGTCACAGCAATGGTGTTACTGTGATGGTTCTGTTGGTAATTATACAGACATTTTCTTGAAAATAATGAATGATGGTTTTGTAACTGTCTAAACAACAGCTTGCATTTTGTGCATCAACATTTTGTTCGCTACAAATGTTCACTCGGGTTATAGTCCTCGTCATTAATACGGTACACAAATATATATCGAGTTGTCTTCAAGATGAAAACGTACTCTCAGTTATAGCTGTGGAGACTGGAAGAATGCTGATTACAGGCAAGAGTCCTAAAAAGTGCTGTGTATGTTGCAGTTGTTGAAGTGTCCACCATTAGTCTTTGAGAGATGGTGAACGTTCTTTTTCAACACGTAACTCATAGCGTATATTAAGCACTAGTATTTATATCTAATATGTCACGTAGAAAGAAACAATTCTTGGCTGATACCTCAAAAAACATGTACTTCTGAAAGATTAGTTTAAATTACCACTCATTATTCTTCTTTTCCTTTCAGCTTTTCCCTTCTTCAGGGGTCAGCTTAATGAATCTTCCCTCTCCACAGTGCTTGATCTTGTTTGTGTTCTGACTCTTTTTCTACTGCCCTGGTGTCCCATTTCACACTGTCTAGTGTCTCTTCTTCAGTCTGTTGGTAATAATTCCATCCTTATTATTAACGAACGCTCATTGTTATGATATTTAAATGTTCAAGGATGATACATTTCCTATATTCAAAAATTAACAAGACAGCTCAAGTTTGTGATTGAGCTCCTGAAAAATTGTCAGGGTGAAAAAACAAAATTAAGCAAAATCTGTTGAGTGACTGTTACTCTAAAAATTTATTAGAAAAAGGTATTTGTTTAGAATAAATTATGTTTCCGAAATACTGGTAAACAGGACCCTCTAAAGTGGCATATATATATATATATATATACTGTCAGTTTCGAGTTTTCAGTTGATGATTTTTCCAATATTATATATTTTTCCAATATTATCAGTGCAGCTGGTGTCCAGAAGGAGAAATCATCCAAGAAACATCATACGGTTTAACCCACCATTTAGAAAAAAATGTTTCTACCAACGTCCCACGCAGATTTCTGAACCTGGTTGATAAACATTTTCCACCATTCAGCCGTCTAGACAAGCTTTTCAATCGCAACAACACGAAAGTGAACTACAGCTGCACTGATAATATTGGGAAAATCATCAACTCCCACAATAAAAAGATAGCATTGCCTAATCCATCAACGAAGTTACCATGTAACTGCAAGAAATAAGATGAATTCCCTTTGGACGGTGACTGTAGAGAAAAATCAGTCATATATAAATGCGAAGTTACTGCACCGTAAGTCCAGAAGAAAGTTTATATTGGGTTGACCGAAAAAGATTTCAAGACAAGATATAACGGATATAAGCAATCACTAAGAAATGAGAAGTACAGAAACAACACAACCCTTTCATCGTACGTATGGGACCTGAAAGAAAAGAACACCACTCCTACCGTGAAATGGTCGGTAATAACTCAGGCGCAGCCCTATTCAGACAAATCGAAAAAGTGCAACCTTTGTTTACGGTAAAAGTTCGAGATCCTTAATTACGCTAACAAAGAGGAACTGTTGAACGAGCGTAGTGAAGTCATTGTATAATGTATGTATCCTTGTATCCTTAGTATCGCCGTCTCCTGTTCGGGTAGCGGGTGCAGGCCAACGCTTCACCACTCCGTTCCATTTTGTCCTGTCAAGAGCATCGTCCTTCTGCAGGCCGCACACTTGCAGGTCCTTTTTGATGGTACCCTCCCACCTATGTTTGGGTAATTATTATATAATGTAGACACTTAAATAAATTGGACTAGGTGTGATAAAGCAATTAAAAAACCTTTTTATTGCTGCTTATTCAATTATAACAATTATGTCAATCCCACGAGGGTAATTTTATATCTTTTGTAATTTGTTCTAGTTATAAGTGAATGTGCTAGAGAAATATGTTCATTTTGTTCAGCTAACAATTGTGAAAACATGAAACTGACAGTTCTAAACTAAGTTTTGTTGATTATTTTGTCGTCACCATATATATATATACATATATATATGTATATATATATAAAAAAAATAAATATATCTATACATATATATATATATATATATTCGATTAACCGTATTAGGGTGCTCAATACATAAATACAGAGGGTAATAAAAGAGATATATATATAGTTTCTTAATGCTATCGCGCTGCTGGACCAAAAGTAATATTCAATTCACAGAAAATTCTTCCTTCATCTAGAAAGGATCTCTTACCTGGCACAAATTAATTTTTGCTTGTTTATGAGCTTAATTGCCAGCGTAAATCCATGTACGTGGGCAAGACATCTTTAATATTGATCGGTAGGATAAAACAATACGTACCGAGTACTTGTAAAGAAAAGCCTTGTGTCAGTCGACTTTACCCAAAGAGACACTGCACGATTACACAAGGCAACAATGTTTTAGGACTCTCATGTTTTCTTTAAAAATAAAAGTGTTTCTGGACCAATTTTCCGTGCGGAATCCAAAAATGATATCCATTTGTTCCAACCACGTCTAGTTTTTGCGAAATAGGATTCCTTTTTTTTTACTCAACCCTATTTCGTATGGTGGTTGGCGCCACCGTCTCGGTTTTCTCACGAATATTTTCCAAAATGGAACCAGCTGTGAACTCAAAGCTTTTTGACTTTTATTGAGGCATATTTTTACAGTTTTACTACAATTTTCAAGCGTATGTAATGACCCAGTCCAAGTTTATGGCCGTTTTGTCACTGGATTTTTGGTCAAAGTTGGCACTCGGCCAACATGTGATTTTTTGGACTGTGAAATTGATGGCATCATTCATTTTCATCATTCATTGAAAAAATGCATTAAAAAAGTGATCAGATTCATTTCCGGGCCATTCTGTACAAAAATTTGGTTCATTCTGCGATTTAAATATTTTGGCCAAAATCGCCAAATTCCAATGGCCAATAAATATGATGATGTCACCGATCGACTGTTGACATCATCACCAAACATTTGTATTTTAATTTCTTTGGAGCATTGTTCTTCTGCCACCTTACCGAGTTTCAGAACTACAGCTAGAATACACCCTAAGATTTTAGGGGGCAGAATCCGTGCCCATATATTCGCTGACCAAAAATGCACCGGGTAGAATAGGATAAAATTAAGGCAAAGTTGGCGCCTGATCTTGTTGTCATATGAAAGAGTATGCAAATAAATTCAAGCAAACCAAACGAGAGGGAAAATGAACAAGAGACTTTTTAAAAAATTAAAACAAAATACTTACAAAAAGTTTTTTTACAGTTAACTAAGGAAGAAATTTCCTTTTCCTTGACTTCCTTCTGTGTTTGATGTCTGGGCAGTCTCTCTTAATAGACCAGCAGTAATCAGCCATCATATTTACATCCCATCTGCCCTGATATCGCTGTTCCATCACTTTAATATCTTGGTGGAACCGTTCACCTTGTTCATCACTTATGTCACCCAGGTTATCAGGGAATCTGTCCAAGTGGCTGAACAAAAAATGGACCTTAATACTCATATTGCAGCCCAATTTCTGGAATGCTTTCAACATATTTTTGACATGGTCTTTGTAGTCTACAGACTTTTTCTTGCCAAGGAAGTTATCAATAACACTGACAAATGTGTCCCATGCAGTTCTCTCCAAAACAGTCATTGATAAAGGGAACTGTTTGTCATTCTTCATTTTCCTGATTTGGGGGCCGTCAAATATTCCAGCCTTCAATTTTTCCTCACTAAGGCCAGGAAAAGATCGTCGAAGGTACTTGAAACAATCACTTTCTTTGTTAAGGGCTTTAACAAATTGTTTCATCAGCCCCAATTTAATGTGCAGTGGTGGGAAGACTATTTTCTGGCGATCTACTAATGGCTGATTTATGATATTTGACAGCCCAACATCAAGAGAATCGCGATTTGTCCATTCCTGTTGCACCCAATGCTTGTCTTTTGCACGGCTATCCCACAGACATAGAAAGCATGGGAATTTGGTGAAGCCGCTTTGCTGTCCCAGCAAGAAATTTACCATTTTCAGGTCGACACAGATGATCCACTTATGGTCATCGTAGTGTATTAGTTCGAGCACCTTCTTTACGGCTTCATAGTTCTCCTTGGCTGTCACGGAATGGCCAATAGGGATTGACCCATACAGGTTACCATTATGAAGGAGAACACATTTGAGGCTTCTTTTGGAACTGTCAATAAAGAGCCTCCATTCATCAGGGTTGTAGGACGCAACACCTAATTTTGATAACAGTCCTTTGATGTCTACGCAAGTGACAAACATGCTATCTTCTTGAAAATAATGTCTAAATTCCCTGTCCCTATTTCGATAAAATGAAACATTGACACCCGGCTTCAACAGGTGCTTCTCGCTAAGCCGAGAAGCTAGCAATTCAGCCAGTTTCTTTGATAAGCCAAGATCACGGACAAGATCATTTATTTCACTGTGATCAAAGCATTCCATTTGAGTTGATGAGGTCAAACTTGCAGCTGGTATGTCACCAAAGTCAGCATCATCACTGTCATTTTGACTCTCCGATAAATGTTTTATGTCTATGTCTTCACCTTCATGTCTTGTACAGTTCACAGGAAGAAGAGAATGAAAAGATTTCTGGAGGGCATCATCACTAGGTAGCCCATGAAAAATTGGCTGTGGAAGCTCATTTGAATGTGGTATTGGTGGAATTGCTGATGGTACACTAGGGTAAACAATTTTATGCCTATTTTTGGCACTATATCCAAATGTCTTTACCACACAAAAATAACAATCATCAACATGATTTGTTGGCTCTCGCCAAACCATTGGCACTCCAAAATTAAGAGATCGTTTCCCTTCTGTCCATTGACGTAATCTGGTAACACAGGAATTGCAAACTTTGTGTGGAGCCCAGTTTTTGTCCTGATCAGCAAGTAGAACACCAAAGTATGCCAGATATGCCTTTTTAACGAAATCCGAGATTGGCTTTCTTTGAGATGGAAACGTGAATTGTCCACAAATATAACAGAAAGAATTTGGGTCGTTTTTACACCTCCTTCGTCTGCTTGCCATATTCAATCTGCATCACAAATAAATCGCTGAATAATTTCAAGCAGCAAACTATTCACAAATTGCTGAAGACCACTGACAAAGGAGTATTTGCATTATGTTGCCAAAATAGCCTCTCAAGAACAAACTCTGTTGACAGCTGTTACACTAACACAACCGATCCATCTCAGATCTCAAGTGGAAACAGGAAACCACAAAAAATGCAACTGAATGACTGACTGACTGACTGACTGACTGACTGAAATGTCACCTTGTTGTAAATACTCAGCCAATTAGCGATAATAGGGAAAACTGCTTGCATACTATGTGAATGGCTCCATGAAAGGATTAACAAGGAACCAAAGAAATCCAGAGGTCAATTGTGATTCAATCAGAATATCAGCATCAATTAGATGAAGAAGAATGGCAACAATCACATTTTAGCCCTCTTTATTGGTTTGAAAGGACATCCCATGACCAGAAGAAAATATTTCCCAATGCTAAAGCAGAATTTTTTATGAAAGCTAGCAGTAGCATGGGCAAAAAAAACTAGACGTGATGGGAACAAATGGATATCATTTTTGAATTCAGCACGAAAAATTAGTTCAGAAACACTTTTATTTTTAAAAAAAACTTGAAAGTCCCAAAAAATTGTTCCCCTGTGTTATACACTAAATTGTTATTTGTGATGGAGCTCCAGCACAACATCTGCTGCTAAACCTTAGTTGAAGTGAAAATTTCGAGTCAAAACGGTTCCACGTAATTGGCAGGGCTACGTCTATTTTTCATTTGGGAGCTTTAAAGGCATTTCATATTCAACTTTCATCACCTCTTCTTTGTAGACCAAAAGAATTTGTGTCTGGTCTTCAATTTTTTTAGACAACAAGTCACAAAAAGTGGTGAGGTTTCAACAATCCTTTTTGTTTTTTTGCTTTTGTTTTTCTTAAGCCAAGCACAACAAGTGGAGGGCGGTCCTGATAATCTCTTTGTTTTCAGTATTGATAAAAATAAGCTTAATTTTAGTTTTCTTATTTTGGTATCTTGGTTTAGCTAAGTGCCAGCAAAGTAGCTATGAACAGAACTGGACGTGATTGTAATTTTGATCTTCTTAGTTTGATGTACCACATTTAGAGGAACATTAATTTTTACAAGAATACTATCCAAGTATTGGCTATTACATCATTAGTATAGCCTTTTTATTGAAACAGACTCATCATTGTAAAACTAGCACCTGCTAATATTTGTTGTTCAGAAAGGCACCAGCGTTCAGTCTTGTATCTCAAAAACAACCCAAAGTAGAAACGTAAAGTAAACAAAACCCAAAAGTACTTCGCAAAATGAATATTTGGAAGCCTTGTAAAATTTAAGTTCCTTGTTTTTTTCAGGACATCTCAAGTTTTCTACTTTTGCTAAAATTGGAAATCTAAAATCAGGAATTAAATTTAATTTTAAATGTAATATTAACTTGGTAGATAAATTACAATTTCCAGTATCATATCTCTGGGATATTACAAGGGTAATTTCTTTAAGCACGCTTATCAGAAAGGCTGAGATTTGGTTTGATTCATGTTCTTAACTGTTTTTTTTCAAGGTTATTTTAGGAAATAAGGCCGGTAAATGATTTTTTATGATAAAGAAATATTTTCAGAAAGCAAGTTAGATTTTATGATCAATTTTCTATAGAGAATGTTTCTTAATCATTGACTTTTATCTATTTCAAATAATGTCCCAAAAATATTTTATGCAAGATGTCATTAAGCAAGGTATGAGTTTCTTTTAAAATTGGTGCAGAGAGAGAAACAAGTGTAACCTGTTAAAGGAATAATCCCCCGTATTTGAAAGCACGTTCCATGTGCTTTAGTGGAATGGTAAACCATAGTCTATTTTTTCTGCATCTAAGCCTTCCTACTGATCAATGGGCAGGTATCTAATCTCAGAACAAGATCAAGAGAAATAAAAAGAAAGATAGAAAAGCTTAATCATCACAAAGTGAACGGCTGATGAATTTTGAGTATGTGTGGGTTGAAAATAATTTTATTTCAAGACCAGAAGTAAACATTGAAAATAGGTACGAATAAACTGCTAGCATTTAATTAGTGATCTAGGTGACATAAAACATAGATTATTCATTATTGATAGCATAGCTTTCAAATGATACTACTTATTCAGCTTAAAGGATCGAGAATAATGTTACACCTGGAAGTAGATTCTCTGTTAGAATGCAGTCTTTTTGAAAGTCTTTTATCACAGATAGGAAAACCACAACAAGAAAAATAAATTTTAGCTTAGCTTTATAGTTTTTTTCACTCAAAAAGATCTATTTAAGGATAATGTTGCTTTGTAAGACAGTTTTTGAAAGAGTTGCTTACTTCCCACCAAGCCTTATTACCTCGTAAGAAAGACAACAGCTGTTTTAATTGAGCACAATGGAAAAGTCCAAGCATCAAGCTTCTATAACACAATGTAACAGCATTTTTGCTTGACACACTTTTTCGATGTTTTCCAATGTATTTTTGTGCGCTGAATCCGAAAATCACATTTATTTTTCTCAACCATCGTTCGTTTCTATGTTACTGAGCATAGTCACTTTTTGGAAAAATACTTAAAATTAATCAAAAGCTGAACCTAACAATATTGCAGTACAACAAGACAATGAACCACAATGTAGCATTATTATGATAAATAGCAAGTTTACACCATTTAAACGATTGTGAGAGGCTGCCAGCTAAATTTGCGAGGCCTATGTAAAGTGTAACACACTAGGTAATGTTAGTTATTAGCATAGCATAAGTACAGAGAGAATAGTTGTTATACATATAGCTATCAAATGCTGTCACACCTGTAACTGTAGAAAATGCGTGCTCTATAGCTGGAAGAACTTCGCCGAACGTGATTGTCTTGAGTGCTCCGATTTATCACTTCGCACTATTGACCATATGTAGTCTCCCATCATTGTGGCATCCCATCGTCCTTGATACCTACGTTCCATGGTAGCGATATCTTGATGAAATCGCTCCCCATGCTCCTCGCTGACAGCTCCGAGGTTGGAAGGGAAAAAGTCTAGATGTGAATGTAAAAAGTGCAGTTTCAAAGACATGCGACATCCCATGCACTTGAAAGCTTCGACAAGTTGTGAGACAAGAGTTTCGTAGTTTGGACTTCTCTTGTTACCAAGAAAGCCCTGGACAACACTTCGAATAGCGCTCCAGGCGTCCCGTTCAATGTCGCTCATTACAGCTTCGAGTTTATCGGATTCCAGCATCTTCTTAATCTCTGGTCCAACAAAAACGCCTGCTTTGACTTTTGCCTCAGACATCTTAGGAAACATGGACCTAATTTCTTGAAAAACTGGTCCTTCCGTACT
>RDPX01000020.1:3623413-3771780 GCA_003991215.1 Morbakka virulenta
CCACCGTCTAAAGTTCAACTTTCTAAAAATTACTTTCTTCAGATCTGTTGTTTTTTCCTGCGTAAGCAATTCTCCAAACCAAAATGAAGGCAACACAAAAATGCTAGGTACCAAAAATGCAAAGATAGCACTTGTGGAAGAACGAACGATGCTACAGAAAAACCAATAGCATATTTGGAATCAGCGCAAAAAACTGATTCAGAATCGACAATAAAAATGAGTCAAGCAAAACGTTTTTGAAATTTTGTTACATTGTGTAATGATTTTAATGACTGTGGATTGATGGGTTTTATTTTCTGTTTGCAGTAGGATACCAGCAATCATTTTCAATGACCTCAACTGTACAACCTTTTCTAAAGTCGAGAAGAAACAAACAAAATATATCGGTCATGAACTGTTAAATTGTTACAACAATGAAGATATTAAAAACGTGGCATGTCATTTATTGTGAATATTTGTCTAAATAGCGACATAGTCAAAAAACGCTAGAATTTTTCGTTATTTAATTCTTTTATTTTGTTAAATTCAACTTTTTCTAGTCCTCTACCATAAATTTTTTTAAAAAGGTCATGATTACATCATAAAAGAGGGAAACCTTGTGTGCAGTCCGAATCAATGGCTATAACCATCATGCTTTTCCAACGACATATCGGTGTTAGTATCAATCAGATTATTATGCAAATCTCTCGCTTAAATGTACCACTCCTTCACCAGATACCTTTTTTTTTTCAAAATTTGAATCAAACAATAATTACCTCAACCTATACGTATTATAAGCGCAATGATGCGTATTTGTTGGTCTTGCTCTCAATAATTTTACGTAGAGATTAGAAAATCTCCTACTTTACGACTAATTTCATTGGTATTGTAGTCTTCAAGGGTAGAGGAAGAGAGTATCGATATATTATCAATTCAATGAAATGTCCATATAACGCACCATAAATTCATTATGGTCTTTTTATAAATATTTAAATTCCTTTTTCCCCTTTCGCTATAAAAATTAATAAAGTTTTCTAGCGTAAGGCTCTCTCTGTTATGTAACTTTGAGATAAACTATATAGATGGGCATTTATTGCACACGCAACGAATGGCATGGTAAATAGGTAAAAATCTTTTGTTACAGAAAACCAAAAAGGAAACAGAAAGAGAAAGAAAAAAACAAAAAAGAAACGAAAAAAGAAACAGAAAGAGGAGCCGTGGCTTAATGGTTAGTGCAACTGCACCGTAACCAAGAGTTTCGGGTTCGATTCCCGGAGAGGGCGACCTTGGAACTTCACAAAAGAAAAGCCATTGGTTGGCGTCAGGAAGGGCATCCGGCCAAGAAATTCCTCACTGCCAAATCCAAGTCCCTATGAAGGGCACGGTTTGAGCCCTAGTTACTGGGGGAATAAATGACGTTAAAACCAAAAAAAAAAGAGTGTCAGATTAAATTATAGCTCAAAAGGTAAGGTTAGAATTGGGTTGAAGAAAGAATCTGCCTCACAGCATCAACAACACGTTAAGCACACATAAAGCAAGGAGTAGCAGTATCTATTTTAAAAGGTAGCTAAAAAGGTACGTGACACGTGACAATGACACATGACCGTGACCGTGACACGTGACAGTAAAACCATAAATACTTACTGTTCATTATATTTAATTCTTAATTTCAATAAGTTTTAATCTTATTGCATTAACTTTACGTATTAATATTAAATAAAACTGTATATCCTTTTGTTTCACCCTCAAGTGATGGGTGATTAAAGCTAGCAAGCAAGCAAGTATACGCTTCTCCCTTTTTTTTATCCTAAACTAACAAAATTTATCAATCTTCTCTTGATGTCCAATGGTGGCAACATTATCTTCTCCTCATCTACAAGACGGGGTTTTCAACATTTCTTTGTGTCAGTATCTATGGAGTTTTGTCTTAGCCAATCATTTATTTTGTAGAGGATTCTTCGCAAGGCTCTCTCTTTCACAGAAGAAAAAATAATATTGTCTGGTACATGACTGTATTCTCACCAAAAAGGCAAACACTTTTAAGTAGTTCAATATTTTCCTCTGGTATATACTGTAATTTATACTATTCAGAAATTCTATTAGTTTTCAATATGATTTTTTCGTATCTTCAGTATGCCCAGTTGGGATTGATGATATTTTTTTTTTGTATACGTGCAGCAAAACTGCTTTGAAACTAACTACAGATAGGTCAATAAAAAGTCCCAGTGCTTGATTTGGTGAATAATGCAAATGACAATCATTATAAAGTCAACATCATATGATGCCACCAGGTTACTCTTAATTGGAAGTAATAAGATTGTCAGAATAGTCTACATAGTACTGAAGCATAAGGATTATTGTAGTAGAGTCAAATAAAGTATTCCTAGATCTGCGATACTAGAGTTTGATGAGTGAAAACCAAATAGTAACAATGATGCAATGAATGAAAATATTGAGTAAGTTACTTATAAAATTATGCAACTTTTATGATGATTGCATCATACACACAAGGTTTTTATACGAAATAAGGAAAATCAAAACCAATCTAAATCTAAATAGTAGACCTAAAAATAAAAAGTAGGATAAATATCCAATTCAACACCTCAAAATTAACAAGAATTTACTGCCAGAAAGTAAATTTTTTATGTAGACCAATGCTATCATTTATATTTCTACTTTCGTCTCTGTTACTACAACGCCGTAAACAAAAATTCTTGTCGATTTTTCTTTGGCCTGTGGTGGACATGGACCAGATGTGTAACCCTACACCATTGTTATTTTTTTTTCTCATAATATAATTTTCATAATCATAAAAAATAATTATTGTTATACTTTACTATAAAAATGTAAAAGTTCAATGCTTCTAGGTTTAAAACAACTAACATTTTTATTATACGTCTTGCACCAAAATTGTAGCGTTTGTTAAGGTTTATGTGTGTACATATGTGCTTAAATAAGATTTTCTTACACACTATAACAGATGTTTTAAAGGATCTCTGGGATCAAACATTATATAAGATATATTTTAGCTCTATATTTGCGATTTAACATTATGTGAAGTACATTAAAGTTTCATAACAGTAATCTACCAATCCTTTCTTAGTTGTGGTTAACTTCTTTTTACGCTGAGCTGCGGAGGTGCAGCGGCATCTGTGCAGAAAACGGCGCATGACACAAAATAAAAGGTTTTGCAATAAAGTCCCACTTTGTTTTCGTCAGGGTACAAGAAACCCACTATTTTCTGTTCCGTCCTCTGAAGGTTAGACTCAAAATCGTCTGCACTTTTGACTTCTTTCTGGTGAGTTGCCTTTTGGTCATTGGCAGAGTACATGGTAGTGTCAAGAGCAAAGATGCTGATAAACTGAAGCTAATTACCAAAAATATAATTGGTGCAAAGGTGGAGGAGATTTGGACCAAGAATAGAATCTTGAGAAACACCAGCATTAATGGAATATGCATTTGCCAGCATCAAATGCATCACCTGCATCAGTAAAGAGAGGAACAAAATAGCAAACTTTCCAGGATGACGGAAAATAAGACTGCGATAGACAATGATTAACAAGTTTGAACAGTAAGGCATATAGCTCAGAACCAGTGTCGTTCAAGACAAATACCTAAAGAGAATCTAGTTCAAAAGCTTCAGATTGATCAAGCTCATAAACAATATTTGCAACCAATCTTATATTTATGAAAACATGTCAGTGTCATTTAGAGAGGAATTGGCCAAAAATAGTTTAGCAAGACGATCATCCTTTTTCCTACAGAATATAGAAAACCGAATGACACCAAGAAATAGAAAAGTGATTGACTTTATGGAATCCAAACCACAGAAATCTGTACTTCCTCGTTTCTTGGAATAAATAGATTTGCGAATGTGCTAGCGATAGTTAACATCAAATATCACCCTTCTAGAAACATTGACAGCTCATCTGAAGCAAAACCGAAATTTGTAAGTTTCAGCAATTTGAAATTGAACATAAAAATGATTGCAATGAGCAATGGCAGATAAGCAATCAGCATTGAATCATAAAGAAGAATAAGATTTGACTGTAACGACTAAGTACAAATATTTTAATACCAGCTGAGCAGTCTATGAATTCAGTTGGAGCATGGAAACCCTACTTGATAAAGTTTGGATTCCAAGAAATACCATTTAAAAATGTCGAAATACATTCCAGCAATGCTGACTATATAAAAAACCCTTTGTGACAGTGTAGCTGAAAGAACTACCGTAAATTGTTTAATGTTGAAAACCCCAAGTCAATAAGAAGTTACAAAGAGAAGATTCTACTAAATTTGAATCTGGGAATTTTTTGTAGAAATAAAAAAACTTGTGCAAGATCATTAGCAGGAGCAAAATAGTAAGTACCTTTTTCACCAGATTATGTGATGAATTTTTACGTCTCCACCGACAAAGATGTTAGCAGTATGATCCTTGTTCACAGCCTTATCAGTGGAGTCTGCTACTTTTTCAATAACTGAGAAAAAGTCAGAAAAAAAAGATTGATACAAGCAAAATAGGTAACAGCTGGCCTATGAAAGAGAAAATTAAAATCACACGAAAGGTTTTTCTTTAAATCCAAGCTCCTGTACTCTAACAATTGAAAGATTCTAACAAGACCATGATGAGTTACAGTCTAGTCGAAACAAAGGTAAAAATCCATCAACATGAAAATCCCTATTGCACACAATGTATCTGACGCCTCTCTCACTAAAGGCAATAACATGAGGAGAATTAGAATGAATGAAAGCTTTGGCCAAAAAAAAATTGTAACTAGGACCTCTGATATTGATAAAAGCGAAGGAGAAAGTATTTTTTGAAGTTAAGTTTTCCTGGGTCATTATAAAGCTAGAACTATCATTTCTCGAGTACACACTCTCGTATGAGAAGTCAATCTTGTGTTTTGAGGCTCTTTCACGAATGTTAAGATGTAATATGGTACGTTGACACAATCAGTTGCGTAAACTTTAAATATTTATCTAATTGAAAAGAAAAGGTAGTTGACACAAGGTATTCGGGCCATAATAAACCCTAGGTAAGAATTTTTTCCTAAAGAACCATCAAAAATGAGATGGAAAGGTAGCTTGAAAGTGTCAATTAGTATCAACATTTTATCATTTTTAGGAAGGATCTTTTTCGGAATAACCCATCAGAACGGGACTGAAAAATAAAATGACTGCTTCAGAAGTAAAAGGCGATCCACAGACTAAATTCCTGTTCAACAGACCATTTTGAAACTGTCACTTGAAAGTTGATCGTAACTCTACATTAGCTACAGTAAGTTTAATAAAGCTAATATCTGCATTAATCATAAGTCAAGCTGGAGGAATTTTGAAGCCTACAAAACCCCCATGGAAAGTCATCAATATTCTCAAAGATTTGTTCGCAGACAACTAATGTCTCCAGAGCAGAAAGAAACAATAAAGCAAGTAATTTCGGGTGACGACAGGGCTCAGACAGACTGCTTAATTTCAACAAAGCTCTACCTTGTACTCATCAGTTGGGTGTTATTGAGAGTATCTAGAGCCAGATCTAAAGAAGTAGTTTGGGTACCAACAGTGGTTTCAGAATTTTGAGACCCTGAATGATGTTGACTTTTTTTACACAAAGAAAATATCAAATAAAGAACATCAAAAGTAGAAGAATAAGCAAAAAGTTCGACATACAGAATCCACTCTAACAGAAAAAAATTAAACTAGATAACAAACATACAAAGATCGCAACTAAACACTGGAAAATACTTAAAGAAGTCTAGTAATTTACATACATCAACAGCTGAATCTCGGCCAACAGCGACATTGAAAGAGAATCTTAAACAGATTAGATCTTGTACCAAAAGCTTTAAACATACTTGAAAACAGCTGGAAGACATCAGTAGTAGCGATTAGCAGCAGAGAACCAACAAAATTACAGAGGGAAGGCTTAGAGGCTGCAAAAGCAGATGCTTTTCTCGTATCTTTAAAAATCGAAACCTGAAACACGGTTACTAACAAAATAGGAAACAGAGGAGCTTACATCAACATCACCAGAAATGATGTGATAAAAATGGATGTAACATTTCCTCCGACTAAACAAGGTTAAAAATCCATGTTTCTCTCAGATAAAAAGAACCTTAGAAAGAGGGCATATTGAGAAGAACGAAAGAGAAGGAAATGAAACAATTTGAAAAACCTGAAACGAGATAAAATAGCTTTCGTAAGACCGAGATGATTGAAGAGTAGTTTTTTAACTCCTTATGCTTTATTTAGAGCAACAAGGCCTACAGAACTAAGAAAGTAGTTCTGTTATGTCAAAGCCTTTGGTTTTACTTATTTTATCAATTACACAGGGAACAATTTTTTGGGACTCTCATGTTTTCTTTAAAAATAAAAGTGTTTCTGAACCAATTTTTCGTGCTGAATTCAAAAATGATATCAATTTGCTCCCATCACGTCTAGTTTTTTTGCCCATGCTACACCTAGTTTTCATCAAAAATTCTGCTTTAGCATTGGGAAAAATTTTCTTCTGGTCATGGGATGTCCTTTCAAACCAATAAAGAGGGCTAAAATGTGATTGTTGCCATTCTTCTTCATCTAATTGATGCTGATATTCTGATTGAATCACAATTGACCTCTGGATTTCTTTGGTTCCTTGTTAATCCTTTCATGGGGCCATTCACATAGTATGCAAGCAGTTTTCCCTATTATCGCTAATTGGCTGAGTATTTACAACAAGGTGACATTTCAGTCAGTCAGTCATTCAGTTGCATTTTTGTGGTTTCCTGTTTCCACTTGAGATCTGAGAAGAGATGGATCGGTTGTGTTAGTGTGACAGCTGTCAACAGAGTTTGTTCTTGAGAGGCTATTTTGGCAACATAATGCAAATACTCCTTTGTCAGTGGTCTTCAGCAATTTGTGAATAGTTTGCTGCTTGAAATTATTCAGCGATTTATTTGTGATGCAGATTGAATATGGCAAGCAGACGAAGGAGGTGTAAAAACGACCCAAATTCTTTCTGTTATATTTGTGGACAATTCACGTTTCCATCTCAAAGAAAGCCAATCTCGGATTTCGTTAAAAAGGCATATCTGGCATACTTTGGTGTTCTACTTGCTGATCAGGACAAAAACTGGGCTCCACACAAAGTTTGCAATTCCTGTGTTACCAGATTACGTCAATGGACAGAAGGGAAACGATCTCTTAATTTTGGAGTGCCAATGGTTTGGCGAGAGCCAACAAATCATGTTGATGATTGTTATTTTTGTGTGGTAAAGACATTTGGATATAGTGCCAAAAATAGGCATAAAATTGTTTACCCTAGTGTACCATCAGCAATTCCACCAATACCACATTCAAATGAGCTTCCACAGCCAATTTTTCATGGGCTACCTAGTGATGATGCCCTCCAGAAATCTTTTCATTCTCTTCTTCCTGTGAACTGTACAAGACATGAAGGTGAAGACATAGACATAAAACATTTATCGGAGAGTCAAAATGACAGTGATGATGCTGACTTTGGTGACATACCAGCTGCAAGTTTGACCTCATCAACTCAAATGGAATGCTTTGATCACAGTGAAATAAATGATCTTGTCCGTGATCTTGGCTTATCAAAGAAACTGGCTGAATTGCTAGCTTCTCGGCTTAGCGAGAAGCACCTGTTGAAGCCGGGTGTCAATGTTTCATTTTATCGAAATAGGGACAGGGAATTTAGACATTATTTTCAAGAAGATAGCATGTTTGTCACTTGCGTAGACATCAAAGGACTGTTATCAAAATTAGGTGTTGCGTCCTACAACCCTGATGAATGGAGGCTCTTTATTGACAGTTCCAAAAGAAGCCTCAAATGTGTTCTCCTTCATAATGGTAACCTGTATGGGTCAATCCCTATTGGCCATTCCGTGACAGCCAAGGAGAACTATGAAGCCGTAAAGAAGGTGCTCGAACTAATACACTACGATGACCATAAGTGGATCATCTGTGTCGACCTGAAAATGGTAAATTTCTTGCTGGGACAGCAAAGCGGCTTCACCAAATTCCCATGCTTTCTATGTCTGTGGGATAGCCGTGCAAAAGACAAGCATTGGGTGCAACAGGAATGGACAAATCGCGATTCTCTTGATGTTGGGCTGTCAAATATCATAAATCAGCCATTAGTAGATCGCCAGAAAATAGTCTTCCCACCACTGCACATTAAATTGGGGCTGATGAAACAATTTGTTAAAGCCCTTAACAAAGAAAGTGATTGTTTCAAGTACCTTCGACGATCTTTTCCTGGCCTTAGTGAGGAAAAATTGAAGGCTGGAATATTTGACGGCCCCCAAATCAGGAAAATGAAGAATGACAAACAGTTCCCTTTATCAATGACTGTTTTGGAGAGAACTGCATGGGACACATTTGTCAGTGTTATTGATAACTTCCTTGGCAAGAAAAAGTCTGTAGACTACAAAGACCATGTCAAAAATATGTTGAAAGCATTCCAGAAATTGGGCTGCAATATGAGTATTAAGGTCCATTTTTTGTTCAGCCACTTGGACAGATTCCCTGATAACCTGGGTGACATAAGTGATGAACAAGGTGAACGGTTCCACCAAGATATTAAAGTGATGGAACAGCGATATCAGGGCAGATGGGATGTAAATATGATGGCTGATTACTGCTGGTCTATTAAGAGAGACTGCCCAGACATCAAACACAGAAGGAAGTCAAGGAAAAGGAAATTTCTTCCTTAGTTAACTGTAAAAAAACTTTTTGTAAGTATTTTGTTTTAATTTTTTTAAAAGTCTCTTGTTCATTTTTCCTCTCGTTTGGTTTGCTTGAATTTATTTGCATACTCTTTCATATGACAACAAGATCAGGCGCCAACTTTGCCTTAATTTTATCCTATTCTATACGGTGCATTTTTGGTCAGCGAATATATGGGCACGGATTCTGCCCCCTAAAATCTTAGGATCTATTCTAGCTGCAGTCTTGAAACTTGGTAAGGTGGCAGAAGAACAATGCTCCAAAGAAATTAAAATACAAATTTTTGGTGATGATGTCATCAGACGATCGGTGACATCATCATATTTATTGGCCATTGGAATTTGGCGATTTTGGCCAAAATATTTAAATCGCAGAATGAACCAATTTTTTGTACAGAATGGCCCTGAAATGAATCTGATCACTTTTTAAATGCATTTTTCAATGAATGATGAAAAAGAATGATGCCATCAATTTCACAGTCAAAAAAATCACATGTTGGCCGAGTGCCAACTTTGACCAAAAGTCCAGTGACAAAACGGCCATAAACTTGGACTGGGTCATCACATGCGCTTGAAAATTGTAGTAAAACTGTAAAAATATGCCTCGATAAAAGTCAAAAAGCTTTGAGTTCACAGCTGGTTCCATTTGGAAAATATTCGGGAAAAAACCGAGACGGTGGCGCCAACCACCATACGAAATAGGGTTGAGTAAAAAAAAAAAGGAATTCTATTCCGCAAAAACTAGACGTAGTGGGAACAAATGGATATCATTTTTGGATTCAGCACGAAGAATTGGTCCAGAAACACTTTTATTTTTAAAGAAAACACGAGAGTCCCAAAAATTGTTGCCCTGTGTTATCAATTGCCCGAAAATCTTCAGGCCTAGTCTTTGACTATTTAAATACTTTGTTTTAGGACTAAAACACATTGGTACCTCGCATTGGAAAAGACAGTTTAAGAGGTTAAATGTAAAAAACAATTCAGTCACTTAGCTAATCTTTTAGTTCTTTTGTTTGTTTACTTGCTCTTGCAAAAATTTTAATAGAATATATATATATATATATATATATATATATATATATATATATATATACCTAATTTATGTAGATACACTTGTTTTACTAAATTGTAAAGATGGCCCTTTGCTGTGCTATGTTAGGCTGCAGACATGCTATATTAGGCTACAGGCACATAACGTAATACTGTTACAATCTGGAAGTATCCTAATCAAGGTATGATATCAATACAAAATAAATATTCTAATTGCTATTATATAAGGTAGCTAATTGCATTTGTGGTACCATAGGCTAAGAATGATAACCTCTTCAAATATCAAATATCTCTCTATCTGCAATATCCTCTGAGGGGATAGGCAATCAGGACACGTCATTTTCTTTTTGTCATACTAACGAATTCTGCGCCACTGTATTGCACACCTTTCTCGGTCAATCATTCCCTATAAAGTGTTCATCCATTTCTGTTTCTTGGCCTCATTTACACATCTAGCTTCGTCACTGATTCGGCGTCCTGAATAGTTAAACGAAGAAACTTGTTTTGTAACATCATAATTGACTTCTAGAACACACGCCGGGCTTTCCCTTTTTGGCATAACCATACCTTCAGGCTCTTTTCAGTCGATACTCAAACCTTTCGTAGCACTTTCTTCTATTACCTCATCCAGGAGGCTCTAAAGATTCTCCTGTGATTTGGTCATTGGGACCGTGTTGTCGGCATATCTGATATTTTTTTTACCACAGACGCGGAAACCCTTTTTTGGTTCCAGATGCCTCGGTATCAGGTCGTTATGCCAACTAAACAGATCTGAAGACATAAGACACCTTTGTCTTAGCCCACGCTTACTTATGTATAATCACTGCATTCTCCATCGATCCGTACACAATCTGACTGATCTCAGTGTAGGTTTAGCATATGACGAAGATCTTTGCCAGGAATGTCAACCTCAGTGTGGTCTTCAAATAATTGTTGATATTTAAACTTTATTTAAACTCAAACGCCTTTATATAGGTAGTAAAACAAATGTGGACATAATTATGCATCTCCATCGCCCTTCCGGTGATCATTTTGAAGACAACGACAACATGTCTTGTTACAGCATTAGCTGCAAGGCCAACGTGTTAATTTTTGCTATCTCTGTTGATATCCTACTTTTTCCTCTCAGTAGTAAGATTAACAAAGTCACTTTGGGTACATTAGACTGATTATCCAATTCTGTTTTCATTTTATGGCAACCGCAATTTTGGGGCGGCTATAAAATTGATGTAGCTCAGTCCTCTGGGAATTCTCTTTTATCATAAATCCTGTTGATAATATCTGTTAGCTTTTCCACAGCAAATTATTCTAAAGCACCAGTCATCTCCACCACCACTCAGTCTGGTCCAGTTGCCTTGTTTCCTTTCATTCTTCTTAGGGCTACTTACAGTTCTGATGCTAGGATTTTTGTCCTTTGTTAGGATCTGTAATAATAGGCATACCTCATCTGGTATCTTGAAACAATTCCTTGATGTATGTTACTCAAAGATTTGAGATACCTGCTTTTTCAACCAACATGATTCCATCTCCTGGCTTTACACAACGAGACGAAGGGTCGTCTAGCTTTCTTCAAACAACTGTCCATGGGTTTGCAACATCTCCTCCTTATCATTTGTTTAATTTTTGATACTCCTTACCACATCTATCCCAATTTACTGCCTGTCCCTTTTCATTGCTGAATGTCCTACGTCATCAACTTGGTATTCTTTTCTCTATATTTTGTCGTAATGCATTCCTTAGCAGTGTCAACTGAAATGTCCTTTATTACTTTCCAGGTGTCATACTCATCCTCTTTACCTAGTTGTTCCAATTCATTCTTTCCTTGGTTTACATAACTCTCACGGATTTCATAATTTTTTAACATCTCATTGTCCTTCTATGTCTTTGCCTTTGTTAACATCTTTAGCTCACAAGGTATTGTGCACACGACCGGCGCCTGGTCGCTCCCACAGTCTGCGTCAGGAGAAGTTGATGTGTGTTTCATTGTTCTCCTGAGTTTTCATCAACAGTCATGCAAACAATTTGAGTTCTTGTTAAGTCTCCAGGCCAAATGTTGATAGGGGGCTCCTATTTAACATGTTCCTTTACAAAATCAAGGAATCGTAATAATAGACTGCACAAATCTACATAAATCGGTCTAAATCGTAGAGTCGAGAAATCGTATACACAAATCGGTTCGAACTAAAGGTAAACAAAGAAAAACGAAAATTATGCCTATGAAATTGTAAACAAGCAATGAAATAAAATCGAAATAAAATAGAAATATTAGAATTAATGAAAACGAAATGAATAAAGCGAATAAATTCCTGAATTAAGCAACAAAAGATAGATTACAACGTAAACAAGAATATTTATGGTACGTAAAATGGTACGTACATTGCTCAAGATGTAAAATCGGGCTAGAGAGTTCTCCCTAAACGACGTGCATCAGTCCCCCGCTGGCGTGAGAAGAGGACAAGGGGAACCGTGTCAACCACGAGCACGGCTAAAAAAGTCAGTGGAAGAAAAGATCAGGATGGGAACGTGGAATGTTGGGAGTCTGACAGGAAGAGGAATGGAGCTGGTGGACTGCATGAGAAGAAGGAGACTAAATATTTTGTGCGTGCAGGAAACAAGATGGAAAGGAAATGGAGGGAGGGAGCTGGCTAATGGTTACAAGTTGCTGTATAGTGGAGGATCGGCTGGCCTAAACGGAGTGGGAGTGATTCTGGATGCAGGCTTGAAGAATAAAGTTATAGAAGTGACAAGAAGATCAGACAGACTAATACAGGTCAAATTACTTATAGGAAAAAGAGTCGTAAACATCTTATCGACATATGCGCCACAAGCTGGATGTAGTGAGGAGGAAAAGGATAAGTTCTGGGAAAGTTTTGAAGCTCTACTATATGGTATACCGGGAAGAGAAAAGCTAGTAATTGGCGGTGACTTGAATGGGCATGTCGGCAGAGGCAAGGATGGCTATGATGGAGTACATGAGGGATTTAGGTATGGAAGAAGAAACGAGGAAGGTGAACGGATAATTGAAGTAGCTGAGAGTTTTCAACTGTACTGCGTGAACACAACATTCAAGAAACGAGATGAACACCTCATTACATATGATAGTGGCGGAAGGAGGTCACAGATTGATTACATCATGACAAGGCAAGATGACAAAAGAGAAATAAGAAACTGTGGGGTGATAAATGGCGAGGCCATAGTAAACCAGCACTGTTTGCTAGTAGTGGACTTGTGATGGAAGAGAGGTGCAAGAGCTAGGAGCATCAAGCGGCCCAAAATTAAAGTTTGGAAACTTAACAAAGAAAAAGCACGGTATAAGGAGATGGTACTAGAGATGAGACAGGATGCAACGGGATGTTGATGGCACATGGAGTGCAATGAAAGAGGTGATGATAGAAGCAGTTGAAATTGTCTGTGGAAGAACCAAGGGAGGAGAAAAGGTCAAGAGAGATACATGGTGGTGGAAAAAGCTGTGGAAAATGAAAAGAAGATGTTTAAAAGTTGGAAAAATGACCCTACAGAAGAAAATGAAAATACATACAAAGAGGCAAACAGAAAAGCTAAAAGAGAGGTAGCAAAAACAAAGTGGAATGCTTCCCAAGAATGGTATGAAAAGCTGGACACCAAAGAAGGTGAGATTTCTATATATTGAATAGCGAAGACCAGGGCAAGAATGGAGAAGGACGTTGGTACCGTGGGTGCAATCAAGGATGGAAATAGGGAAATACTGTATGAAGAGAAGGAAATACAAAGGAGATGAATGTAGAGAATCCAAGAGAACCTGTTGTGCTCTGCAACCCAACAGAAGGTCCTATATCATCTCTTACAGAGGAGAAAGTTAGAAGAGCCTCAGAAAGAATGAAAAATGGAAAAGCCAGTAGGCCATCAGACGTGACAGCAGAGATGATAAAAGCACTTGGAGAGGATGGAGTGACATGGATGACGGAGCTGTGTAATAAAGCCATGAATGAGGAAAGGATTCCAGAAGATTGGAGAGATAGTTATATTGTCCCTATCTTCAAACAGAAGGGAGACAACATGGAATGTGGGAACTACAGAGAGAAAAAATTAATGGAGCATGCAATGAAAGTTATGGAAAGGATCATTGAATAGAGACCTAGAGATATAATAGATATTGATGAAATGCAGTATGGCTTTATGAAAGGAAAAGGCACGACTGATGCAATTTCTATAATGAGACAACTACAGGAGAAGAGACTGGAGGAAAACCTAACACTCTATTGTGGATTTATAGATCTGAAGAAAGCCTACGATCGTGTGCCACGAGAGGTTATCTTCTGGGCCTTGCGGAAGAAGGGATTACCAGAGAAGATGGTAAAGGTGATACAGGAAATGTACGAAGGGGCAAGAACCTCGATCAGATCAGAAGAGGGACAGTCGAAGGCTTTTGAGGTCAAGGTAGGACTGCATCAGGGTTCTGCACTGAGCCCTTTTCTGTTTATCACTGTAATGGATGTGGTGACAAATGGGCTGCGAAAAGAAGAAGCGTGGGAACTTCTCTTTGTTGACGATATAGCTGTCACTGCTGACACCGAAGCAGATCTGCAGGATAGAATGGTAATGTGGCAAAGGACATTGGAGAGGCAAGGAATGAAAATAAATGAAAAGAAGACGGAGGTGATGGGATGCTGCAAAGAAGGAGGAAAGGTATGGGACATGAGAGATGCCAGTGGTGACCACCTGAAACAAGTGAAAAGTTTCAAATTCTTAGGATCGACCCTGGAAGAGACTGGGTTTGTGAAAGAGAAGTAAAGGAAAGAATGAAAGCTGGTTGGAATAAGTAGAGAGAAGTGAACGGCATAGTTTACGATAAAAGAATCCCCCGGAGGGTGAAAGTAGAGGTATATAGAACGATGATCAGACCAGTGCTGGCGTACGGAGGGGAAACCTGGGCCCTTAGAAAGAAGGAGGAGCAAAAGCTTATGCGGACGGAAATGAAGATTGCGGGAGAGATGCACAAACGAGGAAGTAGGGAAAGTGGCAGGAATAACATGCATTAGCATCAAGCTGAAGGAAGCAAGATTGAGGTGGTTTGGGCATGTAGCAAGAAGAGATGAAAGTTGTGCAGCCCCGAGGGTACGGCGAGAACCAGTTAGAGAGGGAGGCGATCGGTCGGAAGGCAGAGGCTGAGGTGGAGGGACATCCTGAAGCGGGACATGGAGAACAGAGGACTGACGGAAGGAGATGCAATGGACAGAGCTCGTAGGCGCCAACAACTACGTGCTGCTGACCCCTGATGACAGGGAAAACAGCAAATGGAAGAAGAAGTAAACAAGAATATTTATCAGACGAAGTAGAAATGACTTACTTCGGTTTGCATACACGCCAGATAGATAAACTTGAATAACAATGCGTGAACCATAAACAGCTTTTAAATGCGACGAAAAACTTTAGAAAAGATACAAGATGACCAAATGCCACAAAATTATTGATTATAACTTGAAACGTTCTATAAATAGTTGATATTGTAGAACCGTATATTATTTTTGACTTGACTCTCAAGTAGAAGTTGAAAAATGTTCAAAAAACCCATGCTGGGCAGCGAGCAAAAGCGGAAGCAGCAAACCATGATAAGTGACGACACTTAAAACAATATCGATAACAAAGGAAAAGGTTTCGTGACGTCCGCTTTCATACCTACATTCCGGCCACTTGAAGGCGAAACGATGTAGCCTTTACCATAAAGTTAGTAAAGTTTGAAAGGTATAGTTTGAGTTAGTTTTTCTTGATTAGAAGGATTAGGAGCTTCTAGTAATACAAGTTTCATGGCTGGTCTCACAAGTGTAGTTGATTTCGTTCTAAGTTTCACGGAAAGAACCAGATTATCTCCACGGTTGATGTAGACTTCTTTGATGTGACCAAGTGGCCATGAACTACGAGGTGTGTTTTCGTCAAGGATCAGCACGTTGTCGTTGACTGCGAAGTTTCTTTTTGGAACATTCCATTTCTGACATTCTTGCAGAGAAGGTAAGTATTCAAGTGTCCAACGTCGCCACAATACGTCGGCTAAATGGTGTATTTGACGTCATTGTCTCTTGCTGTAAGTGTTGTCTTTATCGAATCTCCCGGGAGGAACTGTATTTCCTGTTTGCAGACGGAGTAAATGATTCGGTGTTAGAGGGTCCAAGTCTCGTGGATCGTCAGACGACTTTGTGATCGGTCTCCCATTTACAATTGAGTCGACCTTGCACATAAGGGTGTTCAACCCTTCGTCATCCATTATTTTCTCTTTCATGAGTGCCTTCATTACTTTACGTACTGTTCAACCCTTCGTCATCCATTATTTTCTCTTTCATGAGTGCCTTCATTACTTTATGTACTGTTCGGATACATCGTTCCCACACTCCTCCGTGATGAAAGCTGGCAGGCGGATTAAATCTTTCAAACCTGCATCCCTATCTCCACCAGCCTATCGATTCCACCAGCCCAATACGAGTAAGCCTTATGATATCATCTTGGCATTCACTGAGAACTACTTAACGTTTTAAGGTTAAACTTCTCTACATACTCTGCCGGGAAAGTGATAAGAATGAAACTTGTAGGAACTAATTTTTTTACGAATTGATTCAGCTTTTTCACCTTGAAAGAGAAAAAGGGCTCTCGAGAAAAACAGAACACTACTATAAAACCTCTATCTAAAGAAAAAAATATTGATACCATTTGATTATCTAACTCGCACAATTATTTTATCTACATTTATATTGTACCTGATATTAAGAGTACATCTTGGCGTTCTAACAACTGTTGTAATGATTCTGTAATGATTCTCTAAAGAAAATTCTGTGTAAAACTTAGCAAAATTTTCTCAAGTTCATGTCATGCTAATTGCATGAATATGATAAAATCTCTATTTCAAGAAAGTAACTGCATAATTTTCAGTATAAGGAACTATTTATCATAGCATTTTGTTCAATAACTGTTCATTTCTTACGCTTCAAAGATGTTCCGTATCTTGCCTTTGGCTAATACTTTTATAGGCTTCATTAGAAACAATTGGATGAGTCTACAAAAAAGCAGAAACCAATGGAAATCTTATCAATTCATTTTGCTGTCCATGGCAATGATGTTTCTAAGGTAATATCTTGGTTTCTGACGAAGACATTTACTTTTAACACGTAACTACAGAGCTCATTAATCAGCTGGTCTGAGTTTTTTGAGTTGTGTTGCACGACACCGAACAGTTAGTCCATTCCATGCCATGAATTCTTCATTATATCAAACAGAATTTTAGTCCATTCATCAAATATTTTTGATATTGCGACGAGCATTCTATATTTTTATTTAAAAGTTTTTTTGCGATTTTCGAATTACTGAAATATGTCAAAATTTTTAGGCATTCTGTAGTTCAAATTTCAGTTCATAACATTTTCTTTTCCATTCTTTGTCTTTTCAACTTATTTTGTGAAAAAGTGGTGAGTGTAAAGAGGAACAGGCTGTTAATTACCAAGTATAAAGCAATTATCACCTTAGTAATTGCTTTGTACTTGGCAATTAACAGGTAATTGAGAAGAAAACCATAAGATTTAGCTGAAAAATACTGTGATCCAAGAAATACAACCTCGTTGTGGCTGTTACCTGAGAATAAATCAAAAGTGCTTTCCCTTCTTTTGAAGTTAGCACAGACAGGAAAAAAACCGTAAGAATTAGATAGAACGAGACTTTGAATGAACAGCTATTTGACTGTGTAAAAAACCATGAAAAAGGAGAATTTAACAATTAATGGATCAATCGTCAAAAAAAGCCAAGATTAAGTATTCGTTTCAAGCTATTACTGGACAAGAAAAAGAAGTAAGAACTAAAATAGTTGGTTCATGGTGGAAAACGTACCTTCTTACAATTTTGTTACATCTTGACTTCAAAGACACCTACAATGCTGATGATTTTAGGCCATTTTATCAAGCATTACCAGCAAAAACAATGGTACTTAAGGCATACAAATCTATTGAAGGTAAAAGTAAAAATTATTTTATTTCATGCTCATTTCTTTTAATTTTACAAGTTCCTTTTTAATAGTTTATATATGTAGTTTGCAGCCAGTAATTAATAATTCACAAGGTACTAGCATTCCTTCTTCAAAATTGAGTCTTTTTTCTTTGATAACTGCATCACATAAACTGCAAT
Organism: Morbakka virulenta; assembly: GCA_003991215.1. Classification (NCBI taxonomy): domain Eukaryota; kingdom Metazoa; phylum Cnidaria; class Cubozoa; order Carybdeida; family Carukiidae; genus Morbakka; species Morbakka virulenta. The sequence goes on from RDPX01000020.1 coordinate 3,641,305, forward strand.
TTTTGGCTTTTTTCCTTCTTTAGATGACTAACTGTCAAGTTTTTCTTCTTAATTACAGTCACAGCAAATTTATTTACAGGATTTCTTGACTCTTTTAATCTTAATTGCATTTCCAATGTTTGGTTTCCAAAGGTCTTTGTAGTCATAGTAACCTTTGACATAACTGTTCAATCTACATTCAAATAGCAAAGGTTCGTTTTTAAAACAAATAGATAAAGATATATTCTGTTCAGTCATTTTAGCTCAAATTATTTTTTATCACTATTTATTTTGTTGTACATTTATGTGCATTTTACATAATTGAACGTGGTTATTTTTCGGGCATGATAGTATTTTGAAAGTCGAATCATGGTTGTTTTAAAATAAAGGTTTTCAAAGAAGATTTTATAGTAGGTTTCGTGGCTGATAAATTTTTTCTTTTTTTCATTCAGGAAAATTCAGCATACTGAGACTTAAAGTCCTTGCTGCTTTAAATGCAAGTAGCGAAAAACGTTCGCTATTGACAGGAGTGCTAATCCCCAGTGTTTTATCTTTCTCAAAATACCATATCAAAGTAGCCAATGGACCAGGGAACAATTAGAGAGTTAAAGGCAAAGTACAGGCATGTAATTATCAAATTGTACATTACTTAATTGAAGCCAAGGGGAAATTACCAAAAATTTTCAGTTTAGATCCGATGTCTGCAATATCTGGCGATGAAGAAATACTGAATCACTACTAGAAATCGCACACTATTCACATCATTTAACAGAGCTGTGAAGAGCATGGGGCTCCTAAAAGAACGATGGAAAATATATGCAATCCTGGAAATGTTTCAACTTGGCTCTTTGAGAAGGAAATGTAGCATCTCACTGGCAAAATCATCTAGTGAGGTTCAGTTTCTTATACGAAAAAGTTTAGAACCCAGGAAACAGCAGACAAAGAGAGATAAATTTTTCTACAATTATTAGCTTATTAATATGGGGAATTTCTTTGAATATATTGATGTATCAAAATATAGCCTTTCTTCACTTTCCAATCCATTTTGAAAAAGTTCTGATTTGATAAATCCTTCTTATGTCAGACGAATTATCTTGGTTCCTCTGGGTTCATTAATACAGCCCCCCTTTCCTAACATTGGCAACATGCTGTTTTTTATCATCTAATTAGTTCCTGCTACCTCTAGGTTTCTTATTTTTAAACTCTGTTTCCTGTTCGTCTTTTTCTCTCCATTAACTAATAGTGTTATGGTCCATTTTGTATTTCTTGGTAGTAGACTTAATTGAATGAGAAGCAACATTGTGAATTACTTCAAACATAAGGTCAACATTGTAAGGAAATGCTTTTTATCGTCTTTATTGGGAGGTAAGTTTAAACTGATCTTACATCGTTTCTAATCGTTTATTTAAGACTTGATGCTTCCCGTTTTCTCTCAATTGCAACAAAATTTTCTTCTTGGTGTTTACAGTTGGAATCAGTATGTAGTAAGCATCTCTAAACCAAGATGTTATAATAATTCTCTACGTCTTTGTCTCCAATTTATTTTCGGAAATGTTGCCAAGCCAGAATTTAATGTTTATATTTCATTTAAAAACCATTCATCTTAAATTCTTTTCACCGTTGTTTTCAGCATGTGGCCAAATCCAGAGTTCAGATTGTGGCAGAAAATATAAATCTTTGTATCAACATCATCTAAACCCACAGCATTTCTCAATGTAGATTTCAACCACTGGATACTGACATTTATGTAGGGCCCAGGAATTCATTTACCAGTAGACATCAACCCCCTTGTGGTGTGACTATTTCTCATCTTCACTGATTTTCTTGCGACTCCCTCTAAATATTTTTGCATTTCAATTTTTTCTACCTTCAGCTGAAAAACAAACTTGTAAAGTGCATTGTTGCTTATCCAAGCTATTACATTGTTTACTGACCCTCTCGTCAATTTTTCTTTGACACCTTCGCTTCATGTGTTGTCACTTGGTCAACTGCAAAGAGAACCACTCGGTTTTAAATTAAGACATTAACTTGGCTTGAGTCTTACACAGGTCGAGTCGTAGGTGATCTTTGCGCGCCTTGTGTTAATTAAACCTTCGCGTATAATATTGCACCATTAAATTATTTGTCCGAAAAATTTTGACTTGGCGTTTTTCTCTTGCTGAACACGCCGTAACTTTAAGTTGTGTCGGTTGATGAATTTGATGAAGGAACACTTGGGAAGCTTGCTTCAATCTGGCTTAAATTCTTTCTGAATCTTGTCAACTGTCATATACAGCCAAGAGAACGATACTTTTAAAACCCTTCTTGTGCACTTCATAAAAACATTCCTACACTCTATTTTACACTTTTCGGTGTCTATCGCTCGGATAATCCTTCCTTAACACTTTCTTGTGCTCCGTGGAGACAATGTTGTCCTTGCTCTGATTCTATTTGCAAACCAGAGATTTATCATTGCCGATTTTTCCTGGAGCATCATCAGTTTTAAAGTTTTTTGTCTTAAGTTCTTCAAGAACATTTATTTTGAAAGAAAACTCAAATAGCCGCCGCTCATTTGTTTCTTTTCGAACGTGTGACTTCTGTTCAACAACTTCTTTCTCATTTTCTTCCAACACGTCATCTGTTTGAGAGTTTTCTGACATATGAACCTGTTCATTTTCTTCATAGATCAACTCTTCTTTGATCCAGAGCGCCACGATCTTTGCTTGCTCAGTCCTGCACTACTCTGAAAATGTTTTTCGAGTCATCACAAGCAAAAGCTGCATCATTTGAAGACAGAAATTTAAGTCCTTTGACTTGTTTGATGATGATATTGTTTCATGAAACCAAATATCAAGAGTGGAGATTGTTCCATACTGATGCGCATTTTGAACTGAATATCTGCATACCGTATTTTCTCTTTTAAACGCCCTGGGCGTTTATAATTTTATTTTATTTTAAGGGGGCATTTATTGGGGAGGGGCGTTAATAAGAAAGGGGCGTTTATTTAAAAAATAAATATTTTATCGTATCATAATTTTTTTTCCACATAAATCACTAATCAGAAATCATAAGTTACAAATCATTAATTTCAACAAACTTATCTTCTGCCTCATCCTGGTCGATAAGTTTGGATTTGTTGTTTGTTTCTTCGACGTCTGAGTCAGTTACCTCGAACGGATTTTTATCTAGGCTGTTAGCATCTTTTAAACACTGAAATTGTTCTTTAATAACTGTTGAACCTGAGGCATAAGGTTTTCCCTTTTTAAAAAAATGAATCATATCGTTCTCACTGTCATCGTTTTTCAAGTTTAATCCACAACTTTTAAATGACTTCGTTATGAGCCTTTCATCAACGACCCCATGCCTCCAAAATCTAGGTGACAACTAATTCTCTTGGCAGAGCTTTCATGTTGCCGGCTTCGGTATACTCATGGAAACCAGGTGCTAGCCATTCATCAAAAAGTTCCATTATGTGGCTTTTGAAGGGTTTGTTCCAACAAACATTTGGGGCTTGAATGTATTTTGTGCATCCTCCAGGAACAAGGGTGCCGTCTGTTTTCATTTCTTTCAACAGCTTTTTGACGTCGTCTGTCATGTGAGCTTCAAATGTATCTCAGGATAACGGTCGCTTTTGAAACGTAAACATTCCTATGATTTTTCTTAAGTATACAAGAACGAGTGCTTCATTCATCCAACCGTTCAGCGAAAATGCCACTCTCCAACGACTTTTAAATCGATCATTGAGAGCTGCAGGCTCTCGGCACCTTTAAAAACTATAAAGGGTTTCATTTTTGTACCCTCAGCTTTCGCGGTCAAGCAAACACTTACACGTACTTTTTCGTGACCAGTTGATTTGAGTGCTACTTCTTTTGAACCACTTGTGTTGATGGTTGTGTTGCCAATCATGTCCGCCCAAACAGCTGTCTCATCCAATGCTTTTATAAAACTCGGTGCATAGTTAGTGTTCATTAATAATCTTCGCACATGAATAACATAGCCAACAAGCTTACTAATAAAATGGGACGGATCGTTTTGAGAAATAGTGGTCCTCCTTTGCAAAGACAGGTTATTGCGTCGCAAAGACTTAACCAACCAACCATTACTAGCAACAAAACTCGCGTTTAAGGCTTCGTTGTCACCACATCGTCCATTAAAGATTGCTTTAGCCTTGAAGATTATGAGCTTTCTGGAAACGCGAAGCATATTTTCTCTTCGCTGGTGAATCTAGTTAAAGAGCTTCCTCTTCTAGTTCATCGTCTGTAAGCTTACGTCCCCCACTGTCAAGTCTGGATCGTTTTCCTTTCATGTTGGCTACTTTCTGTTCATTGTTGACCCATTCGCGAACTCTTTTGCGGTCCATACTAATTTTTTTCACTGCAGAATGAAGAGAATTTTCCTTTGCGTACATTATGGTTTTTCCTTTTAATTCCATGCTGTATTTTTTTCTTTGTTCGCCCTTGTGAGAAATTGCTTGAGTTGATAATTCCGGTTGATTATTCACCTTGCTTTTGTAAAACTGAAGCATGTAGTGTACCAGATTTGTTTAGAGGTCACGTTTTCTTTTCGTACAATGGATTGGTTTTACTCGTTACTCGGAATGATGATTCGAATTTTCGAATTTCAAAAATCGTTTCTTTTAGATGCAATGAAATGGTTTCACCCTTTCTCCTTTCTTTAATTTGCAAGACTTACAAGACAGAAATGGCAAGAGTTGCAGAGAAATGTAATTTTCAACTCTACCACAGGGTAGTATTTCAAAGTAGTATTAGGGGTAACCATGTTTATAAAAGCATTTGGACGCCATGTGTTGGAGAAACACTAGCAGCCGGTCGGGATTATCGATCCGAAGCACTAGAATATGATAAGTTTGCCATTGGGATATATAAAAATAACGAGGAAGAAAAGGAAGAATTGGTTGGTCATGTTCCTACAGAAATTTCAAGTCTGATGCACCAACCAGGAAAAGGAATGAAAAAATTACTTAATTTTGGTACTTCAAATCTGCAATCCTTTTAGTTGAATTCATAAAAGTATATTAAAGTTAAAAAATGGCAAGATGATTGGGGTTTTTTTTTTGTTAGAGAGGTGCAAATATTTCAATACTGAAGAAGAAACTAGCAGTTCTTCCCTTTGGATTAAAATACTTTTTGTTCATGACACATGTTTGTGTGGGAGGCATAGTTACCATTCTTTGCTTTTGCAAATTACCCTCTTGATTCGATGTATCTTTTTCACTTAAACCCTTTTGTTTTACTCATATGCAAGTTAAATGAAGCTACTTCTTATGTGAGAGTTTAAACGAAAGTATGAGGTGATGGCTTTTTACAGCCCCAATGTTAATATGAATTTAAAGGATTTAGGGATGAGTGGTTTATGATTATTCTATTCTACTATTAGCCGCATTAGCAGATGACCTATTGTAAAGGAGTAATGGGTGTAAGGTTGCTGACGTAAAAAAGTAAAAAACATCAGGCAGTCAATCAAAAATTTAACTATATTTCTGCCCAGGTATAATGCATTTTTGAACAGAATAGCTGTTAAATTTTTCCCTCCGTTTTCTTTCCCAGTACTCACACTATTACAATGGACTGATAATCTAGTTAACTTGAAGTTAACAATAATATTATGAACTAACTTGACGTGAAAGGAAACATACTGAGAAATACACTGAAAATAAGAGCGTGGATTGGAGTGGGATTGTTCCTCTTCTATCAAGGAAGGTTATAGAGTGACATTTTAAAATATATTTTGTTCACTCGAAGTCTAAAACATAAGTCAAGCAAAGAGAGAAATATAATTTAAGAGTGTGTTCCCTGTGGATGGGTGATTTTTCATTCTGAGCAAATTTTTACTTTTAGGTTTTTCATAACAGGAGTTGTCAATTAAAAGTAATACCTGTATTTGCCATTGTGTCATTTTACTTTTCATGAAAAATTCTGGGTCAATTGCGCTGGGCGTTTATTATACATTGAAATAGTACTCTCTCTCACACATGACGCTGAAAAAGTTGTTTACTTGACTCCGGAAGGATTGTGCAATTTTCACCTGTGAAGCTACCTAAATGGCACCAAAACAAATATTTTCTTTCCGACAGTACTGCAGTAAATTTTACAAGGGCTTTTTGAAAACTATCCGCAGTAGGCTTCTACATGTTTTTCAGAAATCTCAGAAGTCTTCGAGCAGGACTTTAAACCAATTACTCTAAACTAATTGATAATTACTAATAATTACTTTAAACTAATTACTCTACCAGAGATGAAAAATAGGCGAAATCCCCAAACCTTAACCTAAAAAAATAAATCTAACTTGATTCTCTTTTCATTGCAAACATTGTCAAAATTTCGAAATTATTGGTACCATTATTCTATATTGATGACCTATTATTAAATGGCAGTGTGATATTATATTTTATTCATTCTAATAGAATTGTAGAACGTCTGTAACATTTCGTAGCATAACATCTTTATATCTATATGTAGAGTACACTCGTAGTATTCTTCAAAGCAAATCATCAAGTTTCTATTTGATGTTCTCTTTATATATATATTTTTTATTTTTGAAGCAACCCAAATCTCTTTTATTTAAAGAGAGATTTGGGTTGCTTCAAAACTAAAAAATATATATGTATGAATGACCAGTATTTAGATAATAATTCTACTGCAAAATTAAATATCAATAACAAGAACAAAAATCATGGGTAAAAGTTATATGTATTTTATCTCTTTTAATTAATTCATAAAGAAATTCCATCTCGATTTGAATTCTATCCAGTAGTTGTTGAATGCCACCAAACATGTATTAAGCCAAAAAAGTACTGAATTCGTTTTTGTACGATTGACTGTAAATGCAATGTAAATTTTTCTTGTTTGTGATAAAGAATCCTACGATCGATTTTTAAAAGTATAAATTACGGTAGCTATTGCTGAGAAATTTCTATTTTGGTTCTCTTAGGAATCGTTTAAGCATGGTAACTAGCATAGTTACATCAATTTCAAATATAATAGTCCCATCTGTATGCTCTTAAAAAGTATATTTCCTCAGGGTAGCAAAATAATTTTAACTTCAAGAAAATTTTTTTTCTTCTTCTAGAAAGGATTTCTTGCTTGTTACCAATTTTGTTTTCGTGTTTACGAGTTTGATGCCAGGTAGGTAGGTGGTACTTCCTTAAAATTGGGCGATAGAATAAAACTAGATGTGACCAGTGTTTACGGATAAAACGTTTTTGTTGATTGAGTTAAGCCAAAACTTTACAAAAATTTTTGAAAATTCTGAACTTTATTGACCCAGAGGAAGCCATAGATGTAAGAGCATTATAATGTCTTGAGTCATAAGCTTGGTGACACCAAGGATCATGAAATAGCCGACCACTGCTGGACACAAGATCACACCTTTGACTGGAAAAATAAAAGAAACAACCCATTTCCTACAGCACAGCAATCACATCAACAATATATGCTACACCCTTATGTAGCTTCCAGCACAAAGGAAAGAAACAGAACAAACAAACACAACATAGGTATGGCACCATTCCTCGAAACAACTCGGTCGGCACTACCAAGGTATAAAAACAGCTGTACCTAGTCTTTTCAGTAGACTGACGATGGGAGAAGTATCTCTCGAAACGTAGCTCAGAAAAAGCTTCGAATCAAGACTTGGTAAATTCTTACATCTTTACAAAAAATGTTAATTTGAGTCGGGTGTACCACAGTATTTAATGATAAACCATGGATGAGGTAAATATTTCGAGCTAAAACGGTTCAAAGTAAGCAAGAGGGCCAAACCTGACTTCTATTTAGAAGCATTTGAAGCAAGTTTATACTCAACTACTTTCACCTCCTCTATGTAGGCAAAAAGAAATTGTGTATGGTCTTCAATTGTTTAAGACAGCCAGTCACAACAAGTGGCAGGCTTTAATCAATCTCTTGTTTTTCCAGCCAGTCGAAAAAAGGTATAAAAGTATTAAAAAGTACGTATATTAATTTTTAAGAGAAGTACCATGTATTTTTGCATGGAAAGCTGGTTTCATGAAAATTGAGGAGAAGTATTCACGGCTCTATATCTCCAATTTTAAAGCTAGTTTGGTTAGAGAGATATTGTTAGAGAGACATCGTGGATATTAAGTTTTCCACTTCTCTCTTTTTTGTTGTTACTTCAAAAAGAGCTTAGAAAGTTATATGTACCTTAAAAGCTATTGAAATTGTTCTACAATTTTCCAATTTCATTTTTTCTTTCCAATGATGGCCCACATAATTGGGCATTTGTTTATTAAATACAGAGTGGCTGACTCCAACCAGTCTAGAATTCTTCAGAAATTATAACAATAAAATCACAGGAATATCTATTCCTCTTTCTATTTGAAGCAATGCATACCAGTGATTGAATGATGACATTTTTAGAATTGTAAAGTAAGAGTTCGGTTTATAAAGTATGTTCAAATGGCGTGCTTTTTTTGTCAACTAAGTGATGGATAATACAACAAACACAATTTACTCTAATAATTTTTACAGATATTTTTGAAAAGAATTCTAATACAATCTTGGATATTTGTAAGAGCAATCATTTCCATCCAGTAGTCTTCAGTAATCAAATCTACTGCATAAGAACGTGCACTTTTAATAAAAAAACAACGATTACATTTTTCTCCTTTGAAAATTCAATTGAAATTGAACTTTCCTTTCGTTTTCATGAGCAGAGAAAACTGGTAATACAAATCTCCAAAATTTACAAGAACATTTAAGTCACACTTGGTTTTATTTTTTTTCCAAAATGAAGAAAATTATCAAATGACCCTCTATGAGATCATTACTTACATACCCAAAATTTTGAAAAAATGTGATAATTACATGTATTAGACATCATTTGAAAGCTTGTGATAGGACGAATTAAAAAACGTGTCATGTTCCATAACTCAATTTTATGAGTTTTGATTGTTTTTGTGCTCAGTAGGTATGATTACAGGTGTTATGTTATGTTATCCTTTTTGCATCATACTTAAGTAAAGCTAAATGGGAAATCATAAACGATAAATATGAGTAGCAAGAACAACAAATCTTGGTTAATCTCAAATTTTCAAAGAATATATATATTAGACAACGCAAGTTTAGTTTGCGAGGAGTGTCTCAGGGAACGAGTTTTTATTATAACATACAAGCAATCCAGGTACGAATTGAATGTTCTCTACAAATGCTTTCACACATGACTCACAATACTCTTGAAACGGTTTAAAGTTGTGTCCTTCCTTCCTTCTGCAGCCTCTCGTTTATAATTTCACACTTGGATAGTAGGCTCTTTCCTTTATAAAACTTTCCAATTTCTGAAGAACGTCTTGGACACATACTGCTCAAGGAGCAGATCTATCTTAACACCAGATACTTCGTTAGAATTTTTTTGCTTTTAGCAACACCTTGATCAGATGAATCGCCATATTTGGAAGATAATCCTGAACTTTCCCCCCGATATTTCAGGTACCATAAAGTTAGTTTTAGCGTTTACCTTTGCAGTGTCCAACATGTAATAATAAGGGACAATTACACATTGGGGTGGCCCAGGTCATACGGTGAAGTACATGTTTAGTTGATTGACGATATCTGTTCCACCCTTTTTAACCTCTTAAAGCTTGAAAATTGAAGGATTTAGTTTGCCATATTATTTTGGAGTTTTATGAAGAATGATCTGAGAATTTCTAATTCCAACACAATAAATACTGACAGTGAGATTTTTTTACATTTAAATGCATAGTATAGAAAACAGTTAATCAAATTAGAAGTGCTAGCAATCAATCCTTCTTAAGATATGAAGATTCAAACTTGCGGACTTACTAGACGCTCTACCTCCGCCTTTTCAACCCAACTGGCAAAATCAACAAACGCAAGTACCTGACAGAATTCACTTTAGAATTCTTTTAGGCCTGCACGCATTAATTCAATCATTTAATTCTGAAAAAGTTTAGGTGTCAACATCCAGCAATACCTTGCAGTTTTATTTCAATAAGTTTCCTGGAAAATAAATTGAGGCAAGATAAACGTTCATTTAAGATAAAGTTATTCGTGTCAATGATGAGGGAGTTTTGCAAGTGGGGGGGGCATATTGACAGGTCATTATATCCATTACATTTAATTTAATTAATAATTCTGTAAATCAAAATAAAATTTACAAGTATGATATAGTACATATCGAATAACTCTTTCCAGTTTGTTTTGAAGCTTGTGTTGACATACATGAAAGCTCAAGAAGGAAGAAAATCAAAGAGATTTTTAGTAATGATACCACAAAATTGAAAGAATATTGTAATAATTATTACCTCAAAATGAACACCATGAACTCAGTGTATACAGCATTTCATCTAAATAATCATGAGGCAAAAAAATAATTTAACATTAAAGTTGGTAATACCAAACTACCAACAGAACACAACCCAAAAATTTTTTGTGCCATTCTGGAAAGACAACTCAGCTATTGCAAGTATCTCAAAGGAATGGCAAAGCCTTACAGCAAGTCTTGAGAACTTCTGCCTTGGCACTTTGCTACAGTATAGGAGAATACTGTGCTGCAGTATGGATGAGAAGTCCCATGTAAAGAAGGTTGACGTGAAACTCAGAGAATCAATGCCGGTAGTGTCAGGCTGTCTCAAATCCACTCCAGTGCAATGGCTGCCAACCTTGAGTGCAATAGCACCACCAAAACTTAGAAGAGAGGAAGGAAATCAAAAGATGTACACAATAATTGAAGAAACCACCGATAACATCCCAGTAAAAAACGTTGTATCAGAAGATCCAGCAACCACAAGGCTAAAATTCAGAATACCTTACTACAAATCAAGAATGGAATACTTTTTTTGAAGAGAATTAGAGAACAATGTGAAATTGGGACATTCCTGAGAAAGATGACATTATGTCGAACTCAACTGCGAGAGTACCTGGTTTCATGAGCAGAAGTCGAAAGCACTGGGTCACTGCTAACTGCCTTATAATAAGGGATGGAAAAACTGCTACAAAAATGCATCGGTGGAAATTAAGAGACGCAGGAACAGAAAGGCATTTCTAAAACCACACATTACATTGCCCTCCATTGCTCAGTCACAAGTCATGCTGGGGGGTATGGTACAATTCTAAGATCAGAGGATAATTTCAAGTAATGGATTGATAAGCTCAAAGTGGAAATGTAGCCATACAATACTACTGCTACTGCTAATTAAGATCTGTTTGGATTTCTTTAAAGAAACATTTTTACTCCTTTACAACCTTAGCAACTTCTGTACTCCGGGGTGAAAAAATTAAAACTTAAACTCTCTCTGCTACTGATACGTACAAAGAAAACGCCAAAGGATTTACCTAATACTGAGAGTTATACCAGTATTTCAGCATATGTTAAATACCTTATTTTATTGGAAATGTCGATATCCAAATCATATGAGTAACCTAAATTACTAAAAAAAAGCCAAATGCAGTGTGAATTAAAGAGCTTTTTGTCCGAATTATTATTGGTCAACGACATATTAAAAGAAGGAAGGAGTACATGTTTACTCAGTGAGGTAAAGTTATTTTACAACAATCTACTTAAGTGCTTAAAGGAGGTGTCCAAAGGTTTGCTTTTCAGCTAATCATAGGCTAAACGAAGATTTTATTCCGCCCTTGCGTTTACTTTGTAATCGTGATAACCAATCCAGTAACGTTGCATAAGTGTCAAATAAGTTCTTTTCACGCTAATTAACTGTCGTTACAAAAGGATATTCCATTGGGGTCTAATTCTAGGTGGAATTTTGAATACGGTATGATTGAAAGGATGAAAGATAATCAAGTTGCACGGAACGAATGACATTTGCATTTCATTAAACCAGTCTTTGATACTTTATTTTTTGCAAAATTTTATATTTCTTCCAGATTTCCGGATAAGAGATGTTCGGTATCTTCAGCACCCTTTTACAAAGGTCGTATTTTAGGCCATAACCACTTCTGGTGGTGTTTCTCATGTCACAGATGCATTCCTACAGGATGTTTATTTCTTGCAACAGTATCAAGCTTTTTATAAACTAGGATAATACACTGTTTGAAATTTTCTGTTGAATCTAATCTTTAACAACATTTCCAATTGTCCTACAAAGCAGAAAAAAATGTATTTTTTTTTACCGTGGCCGTCTTATTTTTTATCTGATTTACAGAGAAAGGGTAAAGAGGATAAAAGTACAACCCATTGACAGAAATTTATGCAAGATTAAACCTTTTTGAGTCTTACAAGTAATAATTTTTTAAAAATCCTTTTAGTAATATAAATAAACTGGAGACATAAAAAAGAATGTTGTCATTCATTGAACACTTTCAAGTACTCGTGTTGATATAAATAAAGTATTTTAGCTTTCTAATAATAACCATTTAAAAGTCCAGGCCAGCAGAAGCCTTAAGATTGTGGCTGCTGAATTAATATTGCATTGGATCAATATCTTTGATGAAAAGAAACTTCCTCTTTATTCTTTTACATCTTGTATAAGCTAGAAAATATGTTGTGTTCTTATAGCTGAAGCTATCGTTTACAATGTAACAGATAAAAAGACTTCATGTAAAATGAGAGGAAACAGGTTGGCTATATTGTATGGAAGCTTGTTTGTACTACTTATCATTTGTTTTTAAACCTGTTATTTGTCAAGAATTAATTTTATTACTTAATCTGACTCAGTCACTGATTGACACAGGCTCATATTGCAATTTCTCAACCAGAAAATCTTGTTCATTTTGTCTTCATACTTCGTCTCTGTTAATATAAGGTGTGTAAAGGAAAGCCATGCATAGAGTTTACGTTTTCTTTCTGTTTTTAACTGGCAGCTGCGATAATATTTGCATTACATCTGAAACCTTTAAAAATTTTTATCAGTTACGTGATGGCACTTGGCTTCATAAAAAGTAGAATTTTAATAAATATAACATATATATAGATGCTGTTTCTACCCTTAGACATTGGAAATTCGTAACCATAGATGAATAATATTAATTTGTTTTGCATACGTTAAGAAACATGACATTACCTTCATACAGAAAGAAAGGTTTTATAAAACCCAAGCAAAAATGTGTAATGGGAAATGGGATATTTTTGCTGTTGTTTGGATTTATGTTTGGACAGAACAGTGAGAGTTATCTTATTTAAGCACTGTATTTAATTATATGCATCTTATTAGGTGATGGATACAATTAAGTTCCTATGATGTGATAAATTGGGGCTATTTTTTCAGTGCCAGTTAATAGTTTATTTTACAGAAATGATTTAGTAATGGTATGAGTGTTTATCCTGTTTCATATTCTACAGTTGCTAAAGTTTTAAGGTAAAAAACAAGAGTAAAGATACAGAGAATAGTATTGTCCTTTTAGAATTTATGTTGTCAATAATTGTTTGAAATATAGTACAGCTGTTCAATTTTATTAGTAATGGAAAAGAATTTGTATAACTTGTCTTTAAAATCTTAGAGATAAAAAGCAACTAGTCCTCTTCAATACCTCAGACATATTAGGAAATAATAAAGGCAAAAAAGGAGCTTAAAAACTACAATAACCCAAAAATATTGTTTACAAAAAAACACTGATAAATAATATTAAGTATAACATTTCTGGCTGGTAAAAGGATCAAACAGAATCATCAATTCTTTTTTTATTTGTCTACTTAACGTACTTAATATTTTACCAAACATTCTTTTGTCTTGCATAATCCATAATTTCCCTTTTAAGTAATAAATAAATTAAAAGAAATCCAAACAAACTAGAGACAATTTCCCAAAATTTACTGGAGGATAAATGTAAGGACCTTTGGTAAGCAAAAAAAACAGATCTGCTTTAATAAACAACCCCAACTAATTGCTGGAACAATGTAAGTTATTGTCTCCTTGATTGGTAATTCCTTGAGCAACAGGATATGGAAAGGATTAATAAATTCTAGAAAAAGATTCAGCTAAAAATTAAAGATATTTATTTCATCTTTGGTCTAAAGACTAAAGGTTTTCCTGATTCCTTCCCTCTCCTTTGAGAAAAAAAGTAGAAAGTTAAATTCTTTACACTACTTATTCCTTGGTTTTTATTGTTTTGAGTTAAGTGGAAATAATAGCTTGTTAGCAAATAGTTAAGCCTTTGGATGGAAAAATCTTAAGTGTTCGTTGTCACGTTTTGTCTTCAAGCAGTATTTCTACATGTTAAAACGTTTCATGACAAGGAAAAATCTGTATGAATGATAACTTTTCGGTCGAAAAACTATTAAAAGGAAGAATTTAACAGTAGTAATAGCATATCTTCTCGACCTACTTTATCTATCCATTTGCTACTTCTTGTAAACTGTTGCCCTTATACTAAAGGTGTCAAAATTTAATTTTCAATAAGCAAAGCTTTAAGATGCAAGTGTAATGTTTATTTTTTCCCATCCTTTTAAGTTTTCTCATACAGACCAATGGTGTGAATAAAAATATCATACGCAACAGAATGTTTCACATAAATCCAAGGGGCGCCTTACACAGATAATAATTTTGAGGATCATCCCCTTTACGATTGACATCGGAAAAGCAGAACCTCCTTTTTTTTTCCAAAAGATTTTTATATATGAAAGATTACCAAGTTTACATAAAAGAGTATGTAAAACTGCAATAATAATATTTGCTTGGCAGGCCAAGATATAGGTGATCAGAGCTATTTGATTCCTTTGAATCTATGAGAATTATAACTAAGATGTTCTTGACCTCGGTTAAAGTAACTTAAATCTCTAATCTTGCCTGTTCAAATTCTTTCAGATCACTGCTTTGGCAAAACCCAGAGCTATTATCACTAAAAAGCCTTAGAGGTAATAAGCTATTCAATCAGTAAAAAGACTAATTCCGCTTTTCTGAGAGCCAAATTTTATTATTTTTATTATATCTCTTTTTTTTTGAAAGCTGGCTATGAAAAACCAGCTTTGACCGATTTTTTAAATTCTAGTACTTCTAGAGCCTTTTTCATTAAAACATATATTATATAATAAAAGGTCGGAATAAGTATAAGTAAATTTTGTTGTTAATCGTGATTCTCCATGGAAAACAAGTTATTGGCATTTAAAAGCATTTTAATCGTCAATCATCGAGATGGAACGTCTCTTTTCCTGAAAATTTTGAGATTTATGGACTCAGAAACCATAGATGTAAGAGCTTTATCGTGTATTGAGTCGTGCGCATTTCCCGAGCTAAGTTTCGAGAGATACTTCTCCCATCGTCAGGCTACTGAAAAGACAAGATACGGCTGTTTTTATACCTTGGTAGTGTAGACCTGGGTGTAGACAGGGATCCAGTTGCTTCGCGCCATACCTATGTTGTCTTTGTTTTGTTTGTTGTGTTTCTTTCTTTAGTGCTGAAAGCCATATTTCTTGTTGTTGTGTTGATTTCCTTGTCTAAAATCCTTTTATTTTCGCAGTCAAATCAGATCTTGTGTCAAGCAGTGTTGGATTATTTTATGATTCTTGGTGTAACCGTGCCATTAAGCTTGCAACTCAAGACATAAAGCTCTTACATGTGTGGCTTCCTCTGACTCTATAAAGTTCAGAATTTTCAAAATTTTTTGTAAAGTTTTTGCATTGAAATTTTTGGCCTAACTCGATTAACACAAACTTTTTACCCGTAAACACTGGTCACATCAAGTTTTATTCTATCGACCAATTTTAAGAACGTGCCACCTAACAGGAACTGTATATGTCACCCTGTTGCTCTGTGGATTAAGCATGCTTTTGTCATTTGTCAACTTGCAAAAGATGTTTTCGGGTAAGATTTTCCAGCAAAGTCTGCTCGGTTTTTTTTTAGAATGTCCCTTTGAAGATCTTGCAAGTAAAGCTTAGGTTTTCCCTACAACACCAATCAGCAGTGCAATTGTGGAGAGGACCCTCTCTTACGTTGAGAGTGTAAAACCAAAGCCTGTCAATAGATTGAGTTCTTGGATATTAAAAGCTATTGTTATTATATAAAAATGTAATTTTTTAATACGTCTTGCAAAATTTCTTTCCTTCAGACGGTATCCTTAAATTGTTAAATTTAAACAATTTGTACTGAAAAGGAAGCAACGAGAAAATTGGTGAATGTAACGAAGAGATAGACATTTCTTAAATCCAGCAAATTCTTATCACAGAGAAACAAGATATTATTATTTGGCTAAAAAATAGAAGAATTGCTGGGCCAAAAAGTGATAATATTTGTTATCCTATAAAGAAGCTTATTTGCAATTGGCATGAAAATTGTAACCACTGTGCGCATTCCAAAGAATAAGCATTATAATGTGGCACTTGTCTTGTTGGCTTTAATTGGTAAATCCGGCAATCCTGTTTACCAGCTTACAAATGCATGTACCAAGTTTTCTCCTGGCTATTAAAACAAGTAAAGAAAACAAATGACTGAAGAAAAAAGTACAAAACATACTGATGTAATCGACTTATAGGATTTTTATAAAGATGCAAAACACAAAAAGAAAATTGGAAAATCTGGCCATATTATATAAACGAACCAACAAATGCTGAATACATTATAGTTTTGTGCCTATTCAATATTAATTAGAGATTACAGGGTAATATTTGTAGCCACTGTTTACATCTAAGATAAAAATGCATTTAACAGATCAGTTGCTTGGTATATAATTTTCAATATTAACTTAAACTACACAGCAAATTAAAAATGAACATGTGTTTCCTTCGTTCAAATTCAGCAGCATTTCTATAGCAGCATTATTTTGAAGAATTTCGAAGGTCATGCGGGATGAAAGAAATTGTGGTCCGTTTGAGATATATGCCAATAGCTCTTGATAAACTTCACCGGTCAAGTATAACATGGTACTTTCAGGTCTCTACAGACAGTTACGTTTTGGTGGGCAAAAGCTGAACAACAGTTATTCAGCTTTTCGTCTCCCTGTTGTTATCCACAGACATGTATATATCTACGCACCTAACCAGCAAACAAGTATAATACATGTAAGAATTTTTTTCTCCCCATGTTAGGACTTGCATTTCCGCCATTCAATGACTCTCTTTATATTGTGCGTCATACTTCAACTTATTTTCTGCCACTCACAATTAATTCCAAGACTGAGTTTATCCCACATTTCAAAGCGTTTTTGTAGATTCATGGGCCAACTCATGCTGCCATGTTCCGTCTGATACCTTGGTCAAAATTTCTAACTTTATGATTTCTTGTCTTCCGAAAAAGGTTAGCGGCGTTTACTAGGATGAATATGGTATTTTATTTTTAAACCTGAGGCATAATAATGTGGAAAGGAACAGGGAAATGTACCCTCACAATATCTAAGGTTATTTTTTAATGCTAAGAGTACACTAAAAAGTGGTCGAAGAGTGTCTATTAGCGAAATAGGATTTTCAACTTGTTGTTAGAAAACAACAACCATTTGAGAAAAAGAAATGATTTTTCAGTGGACGTAGCTCTTAGGCCATCACAGTAAAGATATGTGTACAAAACCATTTTCTGGACTGTAGTGAATTCAAACTATTTTGTTCTGAAAATCAGTTTTGAATATATGGGTGTTAAACCGTATTTTAGCTTGCTTGGAATAGGGTAGCCAAGAAAATCACAAGTTCTCTGATTTGTAATGTCAGAGTTAAAGATAAAAATTAATAAAAAAATATGCCTGATGATCATCAAAGCTATTTCCACGCATGACGTATGGCGTAAGTTCAGTATTCAATATTTATCATTTTTCCAGAGCACCATTCCAACATTTTCCATTTGCTATCGTGATAACACATGGGTTGAACTAATCATTAAGGATTGGTTGTAAAGTATGATAGGAATTTTAATATGACTGTTTGTGCACAAATATTGCACGTTTTGAGGGGTTTTTAATAGCCATAAAAAAAAATTCAGTATTGTAGCTTTTCACAGAATACAAAGCGGGTAACTGCTCTAAAGCTTTTGCATTTTAGTTATAAAGAAACAAACCAATAATATTTTTTTTGGTAAATAGCATGTTTTATATATAGGCGTTGACAGACAACCAGGGGCTTTATACTTTGTGAAAGAGTTACAGATCTGATTCTGAAAAATACTCCAATGGATTTTAATATGATGTTTATCACTGTACTGATGACTGAGAGAATAAAAAGGTTTCTATCTAAATGACCAGAGGGTAAAAGAACTCTTGGTTGATGAGCTAATGCAAAGTTAAATAAATTTAGAGTTAACTTTTTCTTTTTTTTTCTAATAAGCTAAATTGATTATGCTGTTTTCAAAATGAAGGAGCAGTGTGAAAGTGCTATTGAATAATATATTTCTCTTTTACCTCTCTGCATCCATAAAGATAAATGGTTCAATGAAATATAGCAAGATTGTTTATGTTCCTGTGAATATAAACGAGGGAAAATATGGTATTGAAATACTATTTTTAATGTCGTCTCGCGGTAATGACTACCTTAACCCAGAAAATATTGCTTTGGAATCAGAAGCTGGATAAAATTCAACTTAATTTATAACTATTTTCCTTGTAACTGTAGAACAATTATTAGGTCTTCGGATAATATTCTTCTATTATTTAGTCTGTCTATTCAAAGTATTAATAAAGTCGTCCAAAATAGTATTTAATTCTCTGAAGTTCATATTTGAGATGTTAAATATCCCTAATAGTATAGCTATTTGCAAATCCTAGCTGTTTTTGGTCAAATTCAAAGTGGTGAATTCATTAAACTTATTGAGATGATTCGCTCACCTAACTGTTTTAGTTGAGAGTCAAGTTCTTATAGTAGATACTCCTTCTAGCCTATTACACAGCCCAACAATAATTTTGATGTTTTGGTTTTGGTAACCGATTCTAGATAATACGGGCACGCTAATTTCAATAATGCAATCCATTTTTCTCTATCGCGTCACATTTTTTGAAAATCGAAGATTCGAATTGTAGTATTTTGATCATAATTTTTATCATTAAAAAAATGTTTTAATCAAATACTTAGGTTTTTCTCCATTGCAAAATTATTAAAATACAACGAAAACCTTGCAATAAGCACAAGGTTATTGATACTTTATCAAGATTAGCAGATTAAAAAAAAATTTTTAATTGTTAAAATTATACCACAAAATCTAATCTAGTTGGAAGAATGAAATATTATTTTGAAATTGAACTTTATCTTAAGATACGCTTAATAGTTGAACTCTCAAAATATATTCCTATTTACTAATATTTTACATACATCCCCCAGAGATTATGAATTGTCTCTTATAGGATTTCCTAGAATGCTGTTTGGTGTGACAGTTTCTTTTTAATGACCAGCAGTAATCAGCCATTATGTGGATGTCCCATCTGCCTTGATAGTGCTCGTCCATCACTTTTATATCTAGATGAAAGCGTTAACCAAATTGACACCTCTCACCAATAACAGATCACAGGTTATTAACTGTAAATTCACCTATAAGGTACCTGTCCTTGTGTTGCTGTGTGACTTTCACTTTCACAAAGATGATGCCAGATGCCCTTGCCCTGTAAAAGGAGAAAGTAAGGAAAGCAGTGGATGCTGAACAGGATAATTCAATTAAAACTGTTTCAACGGAAATAAATAGTTGTAAAAACAACCTTAAGTGTATTTTAATGCATATCAATACCAACTAGTGTGAACAACTATAATGCCAAATAGCCATTTTTGTCACTATTTTGAGAATCAAACCATATAAATAACTCAAAAACCTGACGTGATAAGGCATTTCGGATTGCATATTTGGAATCACCACCACCCAAATTTGTACAAAATGACCTCTTTTTTTAAAACAGTAGAAAAAAGGCTTTTTTGTTAGCCTGTATTATTTGCGTTTTGACCATCAAAAATTTTACAAACGTTTTTTTAAAATGGTATTTAATTAAGAAATATGTGAAATAAGAATTAGAAAATAGTTCAAAATCCATCTTGTCTACTCTCTGCATTGCCGAAGGCAAAATGAGGGAGTGGGGGAAGGAGCAGAGAGCATCATTTTTCCTGGTTTAATTCTTCTTATGTGATTTATTACTTACCTAGCATTGATTCAGTAATACATGACACTACTTTGAACAAGGAACTTGCTGAAATTTAAGCTTAATAGGAAAAATCTATTGAATATTAAAACAGGGAATTAAAAACGGGGGACCATTAAAAACATTTCTTATAAATCATCGATTACAATGCCAACCGATTGCTTTCTTGTTCGATAACATTTCCATTGTGTAAAAGTATCCAATTAAAAAATATTTGTAGTTACGAAAAGATAATTTTGCCCTAGAATAGTAGTTTCTAGTTGTTTGGCAGACAATTTAAACCCTGCTTGGCAGTAGTAAACAGTTAGATTTCAACTTCATGATACTAATGAAAACTTAACTCAATTTGTCTTTTTTGTCTCCAAAGGTATGTTGATGTTTCACATGGATGATTAAATAGTAATGAGTTAGAATTGACAAAGTTATAACATAAACCTTTTTGGTCACAGATTTTGCTATCATTTCAAAAGTTTCCATTTAGATACCATGGCAGGAGATGGTTAATAAGGTGCAGTTATCTGAGTAATATTAAAACCAATATTGCCATTCAAAGACTGAACAGAAAAAGAAATGGAACTGAAACCAAGGCCACAAAACATTCTAAATAAGAATAAATCTCAAGGGTAAAACACGGTCAAAATTATTACTCACAAATATTACTCAAAATTATTACTCAAAATTATCACTCAAACTATTACTAAAATTATTATTATTTGTGATAACACCAATTTCAGGGAAAACGTTTGCTAGAAGCCGTTGAGGATAATTTAAAAATTTGAAAAGTGGTGACCATAAAAGATTTAATAAATTATACAAACTGTCTTGTATGCTGAAGCTTAAAACCATTATGTTAAAATAAACTATAATTAAGTGTCACTGATCTGAATATTGAACTTTTTGTCTTTCGGAAAAATTCTTTTGCTGTTTAACATCATGGATTATCTTGCCTTGCTCAGAATAATAAATATGACTTCATCTACTGTTTTATATTAGATTGAGATTGCTTATGAGTAATAATTGGTCAAAGTACCAACAGCAAAAGAAAATACGAGCTTTAGATTATCAACAATTGGTTTTATTTGCCTTTTAAACTAAAAGGCAAATTTAACTAAATTGCTCAATCTATCTCTGATTTAGTGAGCATGAAAGCGATTATTTTTTAAAATTTACAGTTTACCTAACTGTTCAGTTACAGAAGATTTTAAGAATGAAAATCATAGCAATGCATACCACAATTGTTGTAAAAAGCATTTAGTACCATGCTATGGATCAAAAACGAAAATCTGTGATGACTGTCCTGTGTAACCCTGTTGGATGCTCAGATCTTGGTCTCGTACCTGATTATTCTCTTAAAAGCAAATTGTAAAAGTGACTGAAGGTTTCAAAAATATATTCTCTTCAGCTACCTCAGGAGGCTGTTACAGAGACTGTTTTCTCGCATTACTACCTCAACTCTCAATCGCTTTTAAATGTTCTGTAATCAATGCTATTTATTCTTTATCACCATCTACTTCTGATATTTCAAAACCTTATCTCGTTCTTTTAGTTGAACTCTTTTTGTCGCTTACGCAGCTATTTGAACTGTCATGTCTTTCTTTTCTTTATAACTCACTACCACTCGTGCTGGTTCAATAAAAAAAAACCCCCAGGTTACTGCACCAATTAATATGTATAGTATTACATGGCCTTAAAATTATCAGTATTTGTACAAAACATTTGACTTCGATAGCGTTTGTAGTTAGGACAACAGGAAAACAGCAACAGGAACAGCAACGAAAACAAAAACAATAATAATAATAATAATAATAATAATAATAATAATAATAACAATAATAATAATAATAATAACAATAATAATAATAATAATAATAAAAATAATAATAAAAATAATAATAATAATAACACTTACAGAAAACAGCATTATTTGGGATGACCTAGAATACATCGGTAGATGCATGGAAAATAAAGGTGTTACCTTTATTTTTCAACGACCTTTGTCTTTAAACAGCTCAGACCTTAATGCTACATTTCTAGCTTTGTTAGAAGTAAGCTGATGAAAAAAGACAAACAATAATAACAATAACAATAATTATAATAATAATAATTTCCATTTTGTTTGTGATGAAAAGGAAATGGAAATAGGGAGCAAATATATGTTTAAATTTTTATTTATGGTACAAAGATACAAGAAAGGATGAGTTGGGGAAAGATATAGGCAAAGAAACAGGTACAAGTTTTACCTAAAGACAAAAATTGGAAAAATCTACAAGAAAAGAATTAAACTTGCAATGATTTAAAATCAAATAATCACAAAGGAAATGAGGAAAAGAATCATAGATAAGAGAAAATGAATGAAAGTCTTAAGGAAGTTTAGTAAGTACAGAAGTGAGTGCATGTCTCTCTTGGTGTGTGTGTTTGTGTGTTTATGTGTTTGTGTGTTTGACGTTGGAGGATGGGAGGTCTGCATAATTGTATATACTCAGGGGTAAATAGTTGCATTTTTTGTGTGTATCTTATATATATATATATATAATTTTCCTCGGTGTTTGCATCTAGGAAAGTAATAGATACTCAGTGCCTATGCCATTTTCTGTTGAAAATAGAGAAACATTATTTATTATCCATGACAGAGGGAATTTTGGTGTTTGTCTCAGTATTTTGAGTATTTGGTACAAACACAGGAGCTTTTCTTTTTATTCTTACTTGTGCATGTGCTTAAAAGTGTTTGCTTATGTGTGTCAAGCTCTAAATATTCCCAACATTTTTTGTTCTTTGCTACTGGAAAAGGTAATAAATAAAACGGATCATTACATTTACTTTTCAACTCCTCTGCATAGCTTCGCTTCTTATATTTCATTGTAAATCGTGCTAATTAAAAATTTTCTTTGTAACTTGTTATTTACCGCTAGAAAGTACTTTCTTAACTTGGATTCCTTTATAACTTTCGGTTACCCATTCAATGTAAATTATTTTAAAGGCTATTTATAATGCAAGCGATTTGAAAAGAGTAACAAATTCGGAAATGAATTCAAATTGATTTTGATACACAACAAGTGTCATCTATATAAAATGCTTTCTAATATTAATGTCAATGAATTAAAAAACTCGGTTTCGAAAATTGGAAATATTCATACCACTTTTCTTTCCAGGTTTTCTTTAGAAAAGAATTCTGAGATGTTCAAAGTTATTGAAATAAAATTTAATAATGCTATTCGTTTCCGTTTGATCATAAAGCCGAAAGGGTGCCAAAACACAGTAAAAGTTAATGAGCTTCTTGTTTATTGTTTTAAAATAGAGAAAGCTGGAAGGTAAAATTGAGATATAATGTGATATATGGCTTTTTTCCATAACCATGACAATGTTACTATGAATGGTATTGCAAATATTCTAGAACTTTGTTCATTTAAAATCTTTTCTGGTATCTATTCAGTTTTATTCCTTTAAATTATCGGTGTGGTACGGAAAAATAATAACTGTTGGGTGAAACACAATATTCTGCAGTATTAACATAGGATTGATGTCAAAGCTGATCAACCAGTTTTGACCAGGTAAGTTACCCATTTCTCTTGTGTCTCTAAATAGTTAAAATGAAATCTATTTTCCTTACTTCTTTCTACTTTTCAGATGTAGATATACCTACCTGCATATTATCCAAAGTGAAAGAAAGCAGTATTTTAATACACACAAGCACCGGTGGGTAAATATAGTTTTCTCTTTAATGATATGAATGCAGTAATCCAAAAAATACGTTTGTACTACATGACATTCATGTAACTTTAGGTAGAATTATGATTATTTGTTACGACGAAGTAGGGTAAGCCTTTATGTTAATGTACGTTGTAATTCACTGTTCATTGGGTTTTTTTACCTTTTTGAACCATACTTGACTTGCTCATCAGCTTTCTGTATCTTACCCTGTTTTAACTCATTTAGAGCATTTCTCATCTTAAATTCTACTGATATTGTCCTTCCCTTCCTTATTATTTCTGAATTACCTTGCACTGTGTCTAGCCAGGATTGTCTTCTGAATGTGAGACCAGCCCACATAAAGTAAATTTACAAATCTCAACGATGGGTCAGAAAGGAATTTTTAGGTTTTACTAATTTCCTTAATTCTGTTCTTCCCTCCACAAACGCAGTATTTTTACGAAATCATGCATAAATTTCAAAAGCTTTTTATTTCTTAGGAAAGAATAGATTCTGGATGTCTTTTTTCAAGTTCCATGACTCACCGAGGTAAAGAAATATTGCGATAACCAGGTGGTGCACTAGTCTGATGTTATATTTAATTTTCTCCTTTTCGTTACTCAAAATACTTTAGTGTTATACCATTTCCGTAACTGTCTGTGCAACCCTGGAGTGTTTTATGGAATTCGTGAAAGGTGAAAGCCCCTGTTACAACTGCCTCCTGGTATCTAAGGAATAGTTTCCGATCCTTATTATTTTCCTAATAATTGTAATGCTGATGCTGCTTGTGGTTTTGACAATTATGTTTGGTCTTCTTAGCACCAATCATCAAGCATTATACTGCTTAGTTTTTTCACAATTATCATCCTTAAGTACCTATACTTTCTTCTTTTTCCACTAGACCGTCAAATTTCTCCATATAGTGCAAGTTGGTGATACACTGATACTGGCTGTTTAATTGTGGTTTCAAAGAGTTGGGTAGTGTAAACAGCCTTATGGTGACTTCGATTGTTGTTCTGATCTTGCAAATACCTATTTTACAGTATTTTGAGATTTAGGATCTGTTAAATTATGCTGATTCATTTACAGACACATGTTTTTTCCTCTCCAATGCTTTTTATACTTAAAAATTTCGTTAACACAGGAAGATCTGAAATTTGAAACTTGACTGTGCTTAGCTGGGATATCAGGATAATCTTGGGGTAACTCTGACACTACTGCAGCTTGTCTTTCTTAGGGATGATCATAATTAGTGACTGTGTCTCTGCTCTAAGCACTTTTTTCTATCATATTTTTATAAAACCAGTTAGAGTGGTAATTATCTCATTTTCGCCTGCTTCCACCACCTCTGTCGAAATGTGGTCTACTTCCGTTCTCTTTCCTTCCATCATTGACTTTACTCCTACTTTCGCTTCCTCTCGAAGGATCTTCAGTTTTCTTAAGTACTAGTGGCTCTCTTGATTTATAGTTCAACAAAATACTCTGATCATCTTGATCAAAATGTCTTGGTCTTCAGTTAAGTGGTGTCTACCTTTCATCTGAATAATGGCAGAACGCCATTGTCTTTTCTGGTCAGGTCTTAACTAGTTGGAACGCTTGCAACATCTTTTTTCTTATGGTTTACTTTAATGCCTTGGCATTGCTATTCAACCAAGTCAAATTTCATAGTTGACTGCTCTATTTTGTTTCAACCCTTCTATGTCGTTCTAATTCTTCAAGGTTATAAGCCATGATCCAGGTTATTTAGCTTATTAGAATTTAGTGAAGATATTACAAAATGCTTTAATCAATGCTCTGTTGAAAGTGTGAAACAAAATGTTGATATTTAAGCTCTTCCCACCAAGTATTGGTGCAAAGCAAACTTCTCTGCTTCATCAAGGATTAAACTTATTATTGTGGTTCTTGTCATACTAAAAAATCCAAAACAAGTGCTAAAACGAAACCAAGATAATTATCTTGGCTGAGCTTTTATCGAGGACTAATGGAGAAATACCTGACATTCTTTGCTGTCATTTTGTCTTTCCTGCATTTTGTGATTTTATGGAATAAAAGCACAATTGTTTTTGTTGGGATATAGCTGATTACTTACAATATATTAGTTTAACTGTGCTGTCGTATCTTGTACTTATAGTACTAAACGAAACCAGTGGAAAGAAGAAATTCATGAAACATAATATTCCACATCGTGAGTGTCCTTGTGACCAGCCACCATTAAACCCTACAGTATATGGGGGCGGATTCAGCCCACTG
This sequence comes from Morbakka virulenta, assembly GCA_003991215.1. NCBI lineage: Eukaryota > Metazoa > Cnidaria > Cubozoa > Carybdeida > Carukiidae > Morbakka > Morbakka virulenta. The sequence continues at coordinate 3,667,182 of RDPX01000020.1, forward strand.
GTATCTTTTTTTCTGTGAAATTTTTTTAGCGTCGCCCTGGAAACCCAAATTTTGCTGACTTTTCCTAAAATTTATCTGGAACTCTATTTAAAAAGACCGCAAGTGAAGATCTTTTTTAGTTTGAGAGATATAAAGAAATTGTCGAGGCTGATTGGTATCATCACATACTGAGCATGGGAAATTCTACCAGTATTTCATAAAAGCTGTTACCGCGACCACAACATCATTTTTTGTGTGATTATGTAGAGAAGTATATGAAATTATTAGTATATGAGTCACGCCCCAGAAATGGTCTTGGTACCAAGATACAGTCCAACATGGACATAATGCTTGGCATTATTGTGAGAGATGTTGGTATGACGGTTGGACAGTTTGAAAGCAAAGGAGATCTATGGCGCTGTGGACTGTGTAAGAAGGATACAGTATGTGCAGGGCAGAAAGTCAAGAAAAATCGATTGCGTAAGATCAAGTCGCATTGTCAAGTATATGGTGAATGTTGTTATACACTGTGTAACTCTCCAGTAGGAAGCTGTGACAGACTAAACTGAAGTAAATGAAGTTGTGTGGTTGTTTGGGTTCTTTGATTTGTCAAGAGATAAATGACTAAAAAGGTTGACGTTCACTACGCAATTTTGTATTAATTTTGTGGGGACTTGAAACATATTCTTTGGCATTGACAAGATCGGGAAGGGGGCAGAGTGGGAGAGGGAGGAACCTAAGTGGGGAACGGGTTGAGGGTGGTGACTAGAAGTTTTAAGAGAAAAGCTTTAGAGTTTTTACAGGGACCATGTATTTTCCGCACAGTGCTCCAAATAAGTAATAGTTGTCTGCAACTCCATGGAATAAAACAGTAGACATGGTAATTTTTCGAGATTATTATTGTTACACCCTGAATTTAGCAGTTAGCCACGCCCCTAATCTTATTCCATAACGTAGAATATTTACGACAAGGTATAGCAAAGGGCATAGGAGCTTGCAAGACTTAGTCCCAAGCTTCAGAAAGCGATATACATTTTGGGACCTGAAAGTGGCAATCATCCAACAAAAGCCGGTTACTCAGAAAATCTTGATGACGTCAGCAAAGTAATCTCATGAAGTCATCCAAATTTTTTTTTCTGTTTTGTACATTTTGCAAAGTACTATAAGTGTGCCAAGTTTCTTGGCTATAGTTACAGCCGTTTGGGACATACATAGGGGGTCGGATTCCGCCCCCCCCATATACTGTCCATATACAAAAAGCCCATATACGGTAGGTTTAGGCTCCTTTCCTAGTCAACAGTAAAATTCAGAATCAAAGAAGAGGTGGATCATATCAAAGGAAGGCGAAAATAAAAGAAAGGAATGGGTAGTATGCAATAGTGACAGTTTTATTCCAAACATTTCATGGACTGTGAACCTACTCTTACAATCCCTGACCCGACATTAAATTTGGATGTTACGTGGAAAAAAAAGAAAGGAAATATTTTAAACACAACTCACTACACGAAAAAGAAAGTTGAATTTGGTAAGGGGTACATCTCGACTTTCACCCACCCCAATCCTAATATGAAACCTCACTTTTAACGTCACATTATAGTGCCACGCTTTAAAAAATATATATAGAAATAAACAAGTTGTTAGATGACTACTGAGATGGCTAATATGTTGAAACGTAAAAATGTCCAATACCAAACCTCATTTCTATTCAACAAATTTCGCAATCTGCTGTCTAGAAGGTCTGTCTGTTCATGTGTCTGAGCTTCAAAAATGTGTCGTGAAAATTATACAGCAAAAAAGAGGTCTTTTAATACTACTACTACTTTATAATACTGCTCAATATCCATTCACGCAAATATTAGTACAAGTACAACATGTGACAGTGTATTTTTCTGTGTCGCTAATTTTTAATTTTCATTGTGTGCTCCCGTGTGAAAGTCTACAAAATGAAGGCTGTCATTAATCTTAGGGTCGTTAAACGCATACCCTGCACGACTGTTATGTCACCATATGCCATCCGTAAATCCAAGGTTATAGTATTTTCTGGCCTTATTGAATTTCGAATTATTAGAATTAAGGTAGCTACACTGCGATGGAGCACAGCATACATGAAACTTTCTTTCATTTCATGATACCATTTATCGAATACTCCCTTCTGTGGGAACAGATGACTTTGACTGCTCTTTCTCTTTGCAAAAAGCGGTTCGTCCACTTCCACTGTCGTACTTGGGACACAAATTAATATAGGATTTGCAAGAAGATCTGCTGAACATACTTCTCGCAAATAATAGTTAAAATCAATTGTTGTGTGTTTCACTATTCCAAGTCCTTCCTGTTCAAATGTTATTTTTATATAATCTTTAGACAATCAAGATACAAATAAAATAATAGCTCTATAGGCCAGTTTCGAGCCGTCCAACAAAGTATCTTTCCTTAATGGAAATTCTGCCCTGCAGTCAAGAGAGAGACATCTTCATATCCTTGTCTCGTAGTAGTAGGGCGTTAACATTGTCATTTGTGTAAAGTCGGGGATTATGCAAAATCCCGGTTGTTGAAAATGCTGCATAATAAACTCTTTGTCTTGAACAACACCAGAAAGAGTTGACAAATTAATTTTCGCCGAACTAATTTATAATCTCTTATCCACAGCATTCGATCAAATTCAACTCATTTAAATATAAAAAATATTAATAACGACAAATACTTTCACCAATTACACATTATGAACTTTGGATCTGGAACTCTTAACAATCATACGAATTTCCTAAATAATTGTTCTGTATGAACTTTTTACCTGCAGTTCTAACAATTATGAAAAAATCTTCATTGATCTGCAAAATAGGTTCCTACACAAAACAATGAAACAAACAATAAAAAAAGAACTCAGTAGTTTTATTGACTTGTTTATTTTCTTGTATACTTTTTTTAGGCTTGACACAATAAATTGACATTAAAATTGAGGTTTCTTTCTTGAGGAGGCGTGTGTGTGTGTGTGTGTGTGGTAAGAACTATAAAAGAGACTGCAAAGTTAACTCAGAGGGAGCACGGAGACTCTTTCCTCCCAGATGTATCTTTTTGTTCTAACCATTCGTATTGTGTAAAACCAGGTGGCTCACAAAAGTATCTTGATGAAGCTGCTTTGATCAAGTCCTTGATACAAAAATTGAATTTTCAAAGCAGCAGAATTAGGAAGTTGAAAAACTTTACGAAAGTAGCCACTCCATTCATAGACGAAAATTAAAACAGACACAAAAATGATAATCAGCACTTCTTCAATAGCTCTACTTCATGCTGCTTTTAATCTACTGAGGAAACATTTGTAAAGGATATGATATTGGAGAGGACCAAGGACAGTAAAGTAGTACGTCATTACCATCAAGTAAAAAAGACCGAAATATTCACACAACAAAATGAGGTTTTTTTAACTGTATGCGACTGAGACTAGAATTGATTAATGAAGATCTGGCAGATTGGTTTGAAATCTCTCCACTATTTTTCTTCAAACATATTCACGACCTGGATTTAAGTTATTAATCGTATTACAGGAAACACCCTTGTGAAGTGGTTGCCAGGTGAACCTATTCGAGAAAGAATGCCAAAGAGTTTCAAGAAATTGGGTGAAATTAATAAGTGTAGAGTTATTCTTGGCTGTACTGAATTGTATATTGAACGCTCAAAATCTCTTTATGCTCAGGCTGTAAAATCATCTGACTATCGGTAACACAGTACATTTAAATTTCGTGTTTGTCTAGCCTCAACTGGAAAAACCAAGTTTCATTGATGACTCCTATTGGAGAAGAGCTAATGAGAAACAAATGGTAAATGGCAATGTCCTTTTTTATTTGTAAGAAAGAGATGACTAAGTAATGATCGACCGTGGTTTTTAAATCAAGGGAGATTTACACCTGCTCTTTTGAAGATTCGTTGTTTCACCTTGTGAACGTGTAAAAATCCAATTTACTAAAAAAGAAGCCCAAAGCACGAACAAAAAAATTGCTAATTGAAAAATACATGTTGAGCGAGGAATTAATCGATTGAAGACACATAGATTTTTAAAGTCAGTGTTACCAATAACAATATTGCATCATGCTGATGATATTGTTTTGTCATGTGTTGGCTTGTGTAATTTTAGACCTTTTTATGAGACCAAGCAAGGAAAACAGTTGAACACAACTTGTGAATATCTGATAGGGAAGTTTCTTGCCTTTATAAAGAATTAATATACACTGTATATAACCCTATTAATTTGAACCTCCAAAGGATACTTGAGTTATTGAGGGCTTTTTGTTACAAAATATTGGTAATAGATAAAAAAAACAGTTTTAAGTTACTGGAAGTTCCAGGTACTGGGGTGGGCATATATTTTACTGTAACAGAAGGAGAACTTTCTACTTTAAGTAATGTTTTTTTAAATTTTTTATGCTTACTTAGAACTATCAGTCATCTATTGAGGAGCTCATAATTTAATTTTAATTTTACCCTATTTTTTCTAGGCTTTTGGGAAGGTCGAACAATCCTCCTTTATAAAATTGGTAAATAATGTAAAGCAAAACTTGTGATTTTAAGAAATACATCATATCCTAAATCATTATATGTTATCATATAGACTTATTACAAGACAAACTAATCATGAACAATATTTCAGAGTTAACATTCAGGCGATAAGACCACTGTTTTTGCAGGAAAATGGTTTACTGTTACTCTATCGCATTTTAACATTGAGCTCCTTATGGAAATGCTTTAACTACAAGTAAACAATACTTCCAGGTAAAAAAAGTACATTTTAATGAACATGAATATATATATATATACATGTATATGTCACTGTATTAATCCATCTGTAAGTTGACCCACATAATATAAATAAGATAATAAAAGCAGAAGTAATATCAATCAATCTATCCATAAATTGATATGATTTCTTATGTTGTCAAGACTAGCCTAGCCTAGCCAAATGATGGCCTAAATTTTTAAATAGTTTAAAAATTAACTGAACAGATCTCAGCAAAAAGCTTTTTTTTAGAAAGGAAAAGTCCTACAAGTACACATAATTTTACAAATCAACCATTCGTGAAAGTTTTCTAAGTACTAACGGTCTTTACTTTTAGCAATATACCAAAATATTATATGTAGGAATTTCACAAAACTTACAATGTTCACAACAGAAAATTTAACTTGATATATTCGTCAACTATGAGCTCTAAACTAAAAGACAAATGAACCCTTCTTCAACTTAGGATGCTTCATTTTGGTAAAGCTGAGACAACAATTAACTTAGCAAATATTGGTGGGAAAAGGGCACATTTGATTTGCACTCAAGAATATACATACAAAAAAAATTGGTCATCAGAAAAGATACTTTTTGAATTCCAATGTTCATAGTATGTTACAACTTTGTTTTACATTTCTTATCAAAGTCTCAGATCAAATTCAAAATGGTCAAATACATAATTATACAGTGTCTGTACCACAAAATGTATATGACGTATTGCTGAAACAACAATTTGACAGGACACTAGGTGAATTACTTGCGGCTTTTGTTGATGTTATTCTTTGAGATACAGGGCAAAGAAATCCTTTGTTTTTTGGTGATACATTATTAAGAGAGTATGGACATTTCATTTTTACACATGCTGGTACACAACAATCAAAAGTCATTATTCTACCAGAACATTATCTATGATGGGAACAAACAAGTCCAAAAATAAACCACATTTCTTAAGCTCGACATTTTTATACATTGCTTTCATACCTTCAAATACAGCATTAACTCCAATTTTCTCCATGTCTTTACCATATTTACTTGCTGGAATATTAGGGTTTACCTATCTTGATCCACATAAATTTTATGCAAGTTAGCCTAAACCTCCACTTCCTTGGTAGACTTTTTCCATTTTTGTTAATACATAATAAAATTTTGGAGCAATCATAACCGATTTTTGTGCAAAAAACACAATAGATTTAAACCTTAATAATTTTTTCAACATTTTCTTTACGCATATATATTCAATATTTTCTTTAAACTGTTTCTTGTTTTCTGGCATAAGAATGACGTCATCGGTACTAATAGCAGCAGGCTGAGTAGCAATTCTCACAATTTCTCCTGTAAAGTAAGTTTGAAGTTTGGCAACTGCAGTGTGTACCGTCGACATTGGTAAACATCTTCAAGGGCTTTAGCAACGTTTTCTTCTTCAACATCTTTTGGCTGCTTCAGTCAGGGGTCGCTACAAAGGATTAATGCCTCCATATGGTGCTGTTAGCAGCGCTTTTTCTTCTCACTCCTATTTTCCTCATTTCCTCTTAAATTGCGTCCTTTTACCATCTCCTTGGTCTTCTTCACTTCCTCGCCCCCGGGCAAAGGGATCTCTAACATTCTCCTCCAGACGTAGTTAACTTCCCTTCTGATCACATGCCCAATCCATCTCAGTCGTGCCTCCCTTTGTTTCTCTCCCAATCTTCTAACATGTTCTGTACCTCTGATGTATTTATTTCTGATTTTATCCAGGTGTGTGACCCCAAGTGACCACAACAGCATTCTTAATTTTGTCACTTTTTAGTCAGCTTCATGCTTCTTTTTTGTCCTTCTATTTCAAGTCCATACAACAAAACTGGCCGTACTACTGCTTTGTATAAGTTTTCTTTTAACTTTTGATGATAAATTTCTGTTATATATGCTCCAAGTACCTTTCCTCCACCCATTCCATCCTGTTTGTATTCGCTTCTTCACTTCTCTATCACATCCCCCGTCGAACTGCACTGTTAATCCCAGATACGTAAAGTCTTCTGTCTTCGTTAAATTCTGTCCTCCTGTTCTCCATTCAAGACGAGGTTTCTTTTTTTTGCCCTGCTTGCTTTCGTTCCCCCTTTTCTAGGACACCTCTCCACTCCTCCATTTCTTCTTCTTCTTCAGCCTCATGTCTTTTCTTGCTGCACAGCACAATGTCATCTGCAAATAGCATTGTCTACGGTACGTCTTTCCTGACTTCATCAGTTAGTCGATCTATACCTACGGCATATAGGAAGGGGCTTAGAGCCGATCCCTGATGGAATTCGAATTTAAGTTGGGTCCAATCAAACATCCCTGCAGCACTTATTATGGCAACCTCACTGTCCTTGTGCATGTCTTTTACTAGCCTTACATACGTTTCTGCTACTTCAGATGTTCTGATGTAATGCCAATATTCCTGCCTTGACATCATGTCATAAACTTTTTCAAAATCTACAAAAGCACAATGCAATTCCTTTTGTCCTTCTGGGTGCTTTTCTATCGCAATGAGCAGAGCGAATGAAGTGTATGTTTTGCTTTTTCCTGGCATGAAACCGTTTTGTTTCCACTCATTGGGCATTTTCTCCCATCCCAGGGTCCTATTGATAAGTTTTGTGACCACTTCAAAACCCACGTCACCGTCATGTGACTTGATTTTACACAGTCCATGTTTCAATAGGGCTGGTCCTACAGGATTTCCATTTTTTATATTTTCTTCAATGCTTTTTTGAGTTAACCTTTGTTTTCCCCCTCTGTTTAGTTCCCTGAGTTTCTTTAATGCTGGCTTCTCTGGAATTTTCAGTGTTCATAAGACATTTGAAATAGCTTTTCCATCTCTCTAACACTTCCATTTCTCCGCCTAATAGTTCTCCATCTTCATCCTTTATGACTCTAACATACTGGATATCACTTGATGCCTTGTCCTTTTGTTTCGCAATCCAAAATAAATCATTTTCACCCTCCTTTGTGTTAAGTCTGCAATAGAGATCACTGTATGCTGCCTCCTCAGCCTTGGCTACCGCTTGCTTTGCTTTCCTTCTTCTATTGTCATATTCCCTTTTGTCTCCTCTCGGCCTATTCTGTCAAACACCCTCTTTGCTATCTTTTTGTTTTGAATGCTTTCCTGCACTGCATTCTTCCTCCACCATGTTTCCTTTTCTGGTTTCCTACAGCTTGATGTTATCCCCAGGACTGTCTTGGCCGTTTCTCGAATGCTTTCATTTAGTTTTGACCAATTTTCAAACACACTTTTGATTCACCTCAGCGTCTCTAGTAACTTCCGGTTGAAGTTTCTCCTACATTCGGGTTCTCTCAGCTTCCACTATTCATCCTTGGATAACAGTCCTTTTACTTTTCCTTTCAGTTTTATTCCTTAGCTTGCACACTATCACTTTGTACTGTGCAACAACACACTATCCTCCCAGTACATAGTAGTCAGTTACTTCGTTTAGATGTCTTTCTTTTGCAAGCTGTGTATTCAACATAGGTACTCCTTTCATCACTTTTGTAGGTGAATCTCTGGTCCTCTTTCGTCTTGACGGGTGTGTTAAGCACTGCCATCTCTACTCTTTTTGCAGAGGCCACTATCTCTTCACCTTATTCGTTTCTCCTTCCATAGCCATATCTTTCTATCACCTCCTCATCCCACCTTTTCCCTTCTCAAACATGTCCATTAAAATTAGCTCCAAACACGCTTCTCTTTCCTTTTGGTATTCTCATGAACGTGGTGTCCATTTCCCTTCAAAACTAGTCTTCCTGTAAGCAACGCATGTATGCACTAACCATAGTCAATAGCGTGCCCTCCGCACCTGCATTTAAACTCATCATTCTGTCAGAGATACTCTCTGCCCCCAACATACTTCCTGCGTAACAGGGTCTCAACACAGTTTCTACACCGTTTCTTTTGTTGTCCTCTCAATAGTATATTAATGTGTGCTCATCACCAGGTTGTTTAGCCTTCGCCTTTTTTCATCTGGTTTTCTGGATCCATAATATGTCAATGCGCCTTCTTACCACCAAATTCACAATCTTCCTTCCTTTCTCCCACATTCAGTGTACCAATCCTCAAGATAAGTTGCCTGGTTTTCTCCTTGAGTTTTTCTCTCATTTTCTCGCCTCTTCATCCTTTCCTTCGCTGCACAGTTTCCTGCTGGTCAGTGGTGCTGGCGATCTTTGGCAACCTTGGCCTCGGGCAATCCGATATGATATGACGACCTATGATACTCAAATATTTTAGCTTGACAGGGTTTTTTACAGCCTCATACCCTTACTGACGCCAATGACAGGTTTTGGCGGTGTATCTAGCCTTTAGTAGTCCAATACCTACTCACAAGGCAGTGAGGGCTTTTAACCCATACTTGGGTGAGCAGTTTGGTGAATGTCGGGACGTTTCCACACGCCATAGGGCCCTGTACACTGCACCTAACAGGAAGATCACCCTCTGACAACAGAAATTCGGTCTCTTGCTTCCTAGTCAGATTTTCGTTGGTTCAGAGTTCGTTAGACTTCCTATCCAGGGCACTCCACGTTGAGGTGAGATTAACTTGGTCGCAGAGTGGGTCAAAGACAAGCTACTTGATTTCGCTTTTCACCCGAAGGTTAGTCTTGCCAGTTACAATCATAGGTAGGACTAAACACTCAACATTCCTTTTGCTCTGGGTTTACCAATGTCATTTAGACTTAATTAGACCTAATTATAATGTTCATTATCAACTACTTCAGTACTTTCTATGGAGTAAAAACCAGTGATTGCTTTTTTTCAACCACGTCGTCCAAAGCCATGACGATTAAAATTTATGCTTTTAACTTTTGTCGTCACAGATTCCTGACAGCATGGTAGTCATTGGTTAGCCCTAATGTTACAACATGGGTTTGTGATACCTAAACGAATAGGAGCTACCATAAAAAATATGATGTTCCTACGTGATTACATGTTTTGGTCATTCCTGTTACACAATTACAGTGAACTTGTAAAACTTCAGCTGTTTATTTTTGTCAACAGTTATCCACAACGTAAAAGCTACCACGTAATTTTTTAATTTATTCTTCAAATCTTCAACCTTCACAGAAGAAATCAAATCGCAATCCATTGCAAAAGTAATATTGCGATTAATAATTTTGACAGCAGTTTGTTAACGATGTTTAGTTCATGCTTGGTTTCTTTTCTCAACTTACAGTACAATGACAACGACGTTCAGGCAAACATTTCACCCCATGTGTTTGGGCCTGTTCTCCAAATTTTACACGCGTTGAAAATATTGAGTTGGTGCATTGTTTGTTTTCCAACTGTTCCAAAGTAAGACAAAAGTTAAAAGGAAAAGGAAAAAATCAACAAAAAGACGAAATTTCGGATAAAAAGCTGATTATTTATGGACAAATGTTGAAATTATTGCTTTTTTAAGTTCTGAAAACCTTAAAGAAAGCGATATAGTGATTATCAAATCAAGATCATCAAAAAAGAGTTAAATAGTGTTTTCAAGCAATAAAATAATCTAAGGTTTTGAAGTAGAAAAGTGCTCAGATGTAGAAAGGATATTGCCTTCAGAGCATTTTGAGCCCACTCGTCAAGGTTTCAGGTTTCTGTTCAGTGCCCTAACCACACCGCTACAATAACATTTTGATCAAGAAAGTAAGTTCTACTACCAAAAGACCCATTCTTTTGCTTGACAAAACGTAGTGTTGAACATGGCTATCGATATCAGACTTTGATTTTTAGGCATTTTAAATCAAACAACACATCGTTTTCCATAGAATACTACCTTAAAATATAGCTAAAGTATATACCTTGAGATATTCTAATACTGTGAATTAGAAAAGTATGCAAGCCAAGCAAAAAGGTCGTTCCCTCTGAGCTTCAAACATACTTCCACACAAAGGTGTGGATTTTTAGTCCTGAGTCTTCATCTGTCTTTCAAGTTTCATACAATTAACAAATTCTTAAACAAACGTGAAGTCCACTTTTGAGTTCATTTATTTTTCTGGACCTTTGTCTTTCTGTAAATAATAAGTATTGGATGATACAAAGGATATTGTTCCCCAAAACGATTGCATGATTTAAATTTTTTATGAGTAAGCTATCAAGCATCCCTCCGTTTTTCTTTCAATAAAACCAAAGTAAACTGGTTAACGGAATTGTCCGACAGATTACCTTTCAAATAGAAAATGTCTAGATTCTAATAGTTTTAGTATGCTTTGTCAAATAGTTCCAATATAATAATGTTTATCTTATTACCGGATCAGAAGTATACTTTCGTCACTTCATGCCTTTCTTTAAAGAGAACAATAAAAAGATGCGGCAGATAATTGAGAATCAAGGCTATTGCAAAGTCAACCTGTAAGCAAATAATTATATATCACCTTGTCGTAAAAATCTATTTGCAAAAAGTAGGGGTTTCAATAGAAAATCAACTTTCGAACATGTTGTTGTACGAATTGGCGACTGAAATAAGACCAGGAGTTTAATTTAATTGGAAAGTACGCCCACTCTCAAGGCCAAATAGTGAGTAAAAAAATCTGAGCCTGCCCAGTGGGCGGGTTTGAGATCAAAGTGCATTAGAAAATAATCTTGAGATGACTTCTTGCCATTGTGACTTATTTTGGTTCCCTTGTTATGTACCAGGCCCTGTGCCTACAGTAGTATCCATACGTATTAATAGAGACATTTACAAATTATACTTTTCTCTTTATTGTAAAGCATCATCACCTTTCAATTTTGATGGTTATTTTTATTTATGTGATGTATATTAAGGGATAACATTTGAAAATACTAAAAAAAGCCAAAACAAAAACAAAAAGAAAGAATACTGTGAGTAGATGGATAATTTTACTGAAATGGACCAAACCGGTGTTCCTGTTTCACCTAGTCTGTTTCACAATCTAACTTTTTGATTCAAAGTTTTAGACCTAATCAGTCTTTACAATCCAAGCTGGCATTTGACAGCATTCATTTTCTGTATCTAAACGTACTTCTTCTTCTTCTTCTTCTTCTTCTTCTTCTTCACTTTTCGTAGCCAAACGTACTTAATTACTAAATAAAACAAACTTAGGATCCCTTTGCTCCTTCCTTCCACCGTGTCCTACCATTTATCAATGTAGATAAACATTCTGCTTCACATTTGGTATCATTTACTAATTGGTCAATAAATGTTTTATATGGTCCAGTTTCAGAGTCAAGTTACTTGGCAGCTTCTTTTTCCAACTATAGCAGTGCCCAGCAAATTTCTTACTGTTGCACTGCTAGTACAATAAATCTTTTGTTCCTTTTAAGTAAGGTGTCACTTTCATTTGATATTGAGAACTCCTCTCAGTATTGTACTATCAAATGTCTTTTCATGGGTTTTCTCCGGCGTTGATGATGTTGAGCCAATGTAATCAAATTGACCGACAAGATTATTTATTTTGTAAAGAACTAAAGATTTCAATCAGGAAAAAAAACGTGTTTGTTCTTGTTCCAATGAAGAATTGGGCTATAAAATATTTCCTTAAATTTCATATCGTATATCGAGGATAAAACATAAAAAAGCAAACAAAACAACTGAAAGTAGCTACATAGGAAAAAAATGCAACAAAATATACGGCGAGTGAAACGTTAAAAGTATCCCAAATTCTAATCATAAGAACATGAAAATGGGATGTGACCATTGTCGTCATCACCATGCGGAACTATTACTTTAAGGTAAGGTACATTTGCCAAAACGTGCAACAGATATCTCTATGTAATTGGGAAAAAATTGTAAAAAAAGTTGTGACATTATACCATTCTCCTGTGCAGCCTACTCACTTGGTCACAGATACATACTGGGGAAGGGGGGCGTTGCTGTGGGCTATAGATATTCACTTGTTTTGACAGTGAGGGGAGGTTTGTTTCCCGTCTCATGAGGCCGGATCGAGCTCACCGAGGTGGTCTTCCAATCTGCCTCCAGCAGCTTACACAACAACAACAACAACAACCATTCTCAAAAACAAAACAAAACGAGGTGTTAATGCAGACGTCAAATCTTTCACTCATACAATTGCTAAAGAAATTGTTTGACACAAGAAATTTAAACTCCTTTAATATTATAGATTAAGCATGCGTAACAGCAAGTAATCGCGATATGGATATTGAAGTTGACAAGGAAAATATGAGGGGAAAAACACGTTAATTAGTAAGGATGGATAGATGAAAAATGAATATCATGCTAGTATAGAGAGTACTGCACTTTAAAAAAATCTTACTATAATGGAGAGTAAAAATTATCAACATTAAATGGCCCATTGAGTGAAAACATACTAATTTTCAGAAAGGAATATCAATATTTTGACAGCTATCTCCTGCGAGGCACATCCTAAACGGCGTTTTTTATTATTTATTTTAAGTATCTATGTTTGCACATTGTAATTATTCAAACAAGTGCTGCAGTCCAGATATCAGCTTGTTATGACTTTGACTTTAAAAGTAGATACCATATCTAAAGATGATATGATGAAGTAGCCATATTCATCAATATCAGAAGTAGAAAATCTAAATGAAGCCATAACTTAAAAGTATGTTATCGGTTAGAAAAGACGGGGCAGATACGTAATGGTCTTAGTGAATAGAAGACTGTTAGTGAAAAGTATCCAATGTGGTTAAAGAGACCAGTCATATTCATGGCAGGGTACTTACTTACTTACTTACTTACTTACTTCAGCCGGGAGGTTGTAAGTCAAACCTCCCGACCATGGCAGGGTACGTGTTTTAATTCACATTCAAGTATTTAATGCCTCAAAAACGAGAATTTTTTAAACTTTGATGAGTGACCAGACAAACTATATATTGTTGGCTTTGAATTTACTCCAGAGTTTTTGGTCAGTCAATCACCAACAGTTTGTTTTCCGACATTCAATCTACTTAGTATTTTCAAACTAGTGAAAGGTATTATTTTTAACATGCATAGTTCAGACAGACAAATGTATAACGACTTAGACTTCCAGTTATCATAAGAAATTTTGTTATTGAAATCCATTTTATCATTCATTGTTTGATTGTTATTATGTGAAAGTTACTAATTCATGTACCGCCAAGTACTAATTTATCTGAAAAGATAGGGTCAGAAAGAAGGGTATGCACATGTTATTTTTTCTCTTGCAGATGTTTCCTTTCTGGGAAGGAGTAATTTCTCCCAATCCAGTGCTCTTCATGTAGATCTGTCAATTAAATTTAGCAGTGAATATTAATACCAACAGTTCACCCTTAATATAATCACTATGCAATATGTGTTGATTTCAACATCAGTATCTTCAAAACTCATTGAAATGGTTTTAATCAGCTTGTGTAATGTCTCTCTACTGAAAATTCTCACTATAGTCATTTCATTAGGACAAAATGGATGAAATGTGATTCGATTTTGGGGGCAGAATTTATGACTGATCTGCTAAGTTGGATTGAGCCCTTCTTCCTTGTTCAGGCTTTAACAATCCTACTTTTCGCTTTTGCTGTATGTAATTTAAATATTTGGACTAGCGATAAACTAGAGATTCGGTATTTTAGTACTTGTTTCTATGTAGGTAAAACATTCCAGGCTAATAAATGATTCATTACTCAAAAATAATGCTTGTTGTTAGTGGATTTATGTCATTTAAAATCCCATTGAGTTCTGTGAAAAAGTTTTTCGTTACTAGCAGCAAAATTATTTTTGTTTTTTAGCTTGTTTTTTTCAATTTCCTTTTTGTATTATTGGATAATTTAGTTGCAATTTGTTTACCTCCAGCCATTTAAGTTTGTGTGGGCTAGAAGCGTCATCTTGATGAAATTAAAATTTTAAAAAATTTTTCGACATAATTAATCCTTCCTTCCTTGTCTCTATATTTAGGAAACAAAAGTAAAATATTAATAGGATCCATAAAAAACCTGGAGAAGAGAAATACTTGCAACGAAAGTGTTTTCTATACTTTTCCAATCTAATTTAAGTCTTAAGTTTTTGTCCTTGATCCTCGATTTTAGTTCACTGCATGCAATGGATTTCTTTTTTTTTTCTGACATTTGTGATATGCTCATCTTTTTTCTTATCATACAACAAACCTAGTATAAAAACCCTGGCTTGATAGTACAAGTTGTATATTAAATATCCAGGAGACAATAATCACTAAGGACGTTCTATTTTGCACATACTAAGTCTGGAATTATTTCTGATATAAATGGGCTTTACAGCGTAAAAGTGTAAATATTCTATTCTATAATGAATTGTTTGTTTTTGCAAATGCTGATAACTTTATAGGCGTGTAGATATATCTAGTGACGTATCTATCACTTAATGACATAAGTGAAAATTAGGTCTTAATGTCTATAGATATTTCCAGCTGAGGGCCCAGCTGCTTCTATTTAGAAGATACATAAATAATGTTCCTTAACAAAATGAGGGAGTTTAAAGGAATGGTTTTCATTCATATTATTGAGAAACATTGATAACGACCAACATTTGATATAAAAGAGATGTTGTGATAGATAGGAATCACACACACATCGTGCATTTATTAGAATGTACTACAATTTAAACAATCTCTTGAAATTCATTAATCAACAGGCGTGAGTACTTAGTTCTTCGTACTAATTATCGCATTGTTAGAAATAACTTGTTATGTGTGGGAAAAAACACACCAAATAACTGTTAGCTATGTCATATGGTGTTCTAAAGAATATGGTGTGTTAAGTTTGTTTTTAAGTTTGTTTTGGCTGTTTTAGTATTTTGTGTTAAGCTGGAAATATATCAGCTGGAGATTTCATGATAGAGGATGAAATATATTTCCTTAATATTAAGGATTAGGAAGAAAAACTTGGTCTATTGAGATATCTTTGATAAAATGGTGTATATTGCTGTATAACTTGGTATTAATAAATGCTCATAAAAGTACAAAGGTAGAAAAAACAAAAAGCTGCTTCTACGTATGGTTTACATTGATATTTATTGTAGCCTGTGGAGAAAAGGAGGCTGATTTTTGGCTCTTCACTTTCTACCAGTTAATATTAGGAACTTCTCAAATGTCTCATCTTTAATAACACGTTCTGCAAAGTACCACAAAGGTAGGATGCTTAACTCCTGTGACTTTATTTTTTTGTTTTTCCCATCTTTCTTTTATTATAGCTTTTGGCTTCAGATTTTGACTTCATTATGGCTTTATATGTTGGTTTACTTCAACTTTTTCATGGTTCTTAATTTGATATTTTGCTTCTTTCGCGTGAATTATATATTCTTTTTAGTTGTACATGATTTCTTGGTTTCTATTTCAGCGATATTTTTTTTCTTTAATTCATTTTTTGTTGTATTTATCATAAAATCATTGATACTTTTCTTTTCCACTTTCATTTTACTGTTTGGCTTTATGTATATATATGTATGCTAAATTTAGCTACATAGGACAATAATAATGCACGAACAAGCGGTTTATGTCAGCATGCACATACAAAAAGTTAGAACAGGTTATTCAATTTGTTGACGGGATTGTTATAATAAATTTAATTAGAATAATATCTTTGATAATCCAAAAATCTCCAATAATTCAATTAAATTTTTGAACAATACTAAGTACCATGTCTAAGCAATATGTGATTATTTTAAAAAA
This sequence comes from Morbakka virulenta, assembly GCA_003991215.1. Taxonomy (NCBI): domain Eukaryota; kingdom Metazoa; phylum Cnidaria; class Cubozoa; order Carybdeida; family Carukiidae; genus Morbakka; species Morbakka virulenta. The sequence goes on from RDPX01000020.1 coordinate 3,683,503, forward strand.
TATTTCTTCTACCTCATTCTAAAAAGATAGATATTTGCTATCGACATATATTTTGCATGCTATTATGGTCTTATTTCAGTTCCATTAGCATTGTCATTTGGGTTTTCACTGAGTAGCACAGTGCATATTTTTTAGTTTATTGCTTCCTATTATATAGTTGAACCATTTTTGATATTCTAGTCTCCTTGAATATAAGACAATTGTTAAATATTGATATTTTTATCTTATCGGTTTCACATATGGCTTAGCATGCTGACATAAGTTACATTGGCATGGGAAGTATTTTCCAGTATTGGGGAGTGGCCAAAAAGATTTGTCAGATTTTATCAAAATTATTTTAAAGATCATGTTTTTTAAAAATTTATAAAGACTAACTTAAGGTGTGGGTTTCAACTTGCAAACAATGTCAAATACAGCTACTTTTAGCACATCAATGGTATTGGTTGAGTTTGCACGAAAAGGGCTTGGTGTATTTTAATTGGTGCTTTGTTAAATTACCTGTTACATATAATTACCTTTTAAATAATCTGATCCTATAATTTGCAAAATAGTGGACTAGTGATAGATTTTTTATTTTTATATTTATATTTATTTTCATATTTATATGTACATTTATATTTATATTCATATTTATATATAACAAACCAAAAACATGTAACATTATAAATGAAATGCAATTATAAATAAATTCCCATTACGGTTCCAATATTTACAATACAAAAATAGACATTGCTATAACAAGCGTATACAAACCTATGGTTGAAACAAATTTAAAAGAAAAGCGCAATAACGTTTACTAATTACTTTTTATTTCGGTTATTTATCTAAAATATGGATATGGATAGAAATGTTTATATAGATTTAAATGGAAGAAGATATTTGGTGATAAAATCTGAATCCATTCCCATTTTTAATGTTTTTATGTCGTGTTAGTAGAGAAGAATTTTTTATTGATTGAGTACATATAAATTTATATCTATGCTTGCTAAGTTTCTATGTATTAATTCAAAACATGTGAAAATTCCTTATTTGTTATCTTGGGAAATGACATGCAATTGCTAAGATCAAGTTTCCAAATACATTTGCTTTTCGGTACTAAGAATAGAAGCCAGAGAGATTAGCTCCTATTCAACTATCAGAATACAATTCCTGGTAAGGTTTATCAATTCTCTTCAATGTTTAAGTATAGCCTTTGAAAACAACCCGACACCGCTCTTCGGTGTCTTTTGGTAGATATTTTTTGCATCATATGAGTAGTAACATTTGTGTAATATATATATATATATATATATATATATATATATATATTTAAGTGGGCGCGTGTCAAGCAATATCTTACATATTTGTTTCAAAGGCAATTGATGGGGGCTTTTGTACGGAATGCCAAGTTCCTACGGAATATTATCATTCGGTACAAGACCAAGATTTTGCAATTCAAAAAAAAACAAGACACCCTATTCGCGCATTCCGTGGGGCACAGAAACACGTGCCTGCAGATCGCATTATATGTGTGTGTATATATATATATATATATATATNATGAGTAGTAACATTTGTGTAATATATATATATATATATATATATATATATATATATATTTAAGTGGGCGCGTGTCAAGCAATATCTTACATATTTGTTTCAAAGGCAATTGATGGGGGCTTTTGTACGGAATGCCAAGTTCCTACGGAATATTATCATTCGGTACAAGACCAAGATTTTGCAATTCAAAAAAAAACAAGACACCCTATTCGCGCATTCCGTGGGGCACAGAAACACGTGCCTGCAGATCGCATTATATGTGTGTGTGTATATATATATATATATATATATATATATATATTCATATATTCACATTTATATACGTATACATATTTACATATTAATTTTCCATTTCCTGGAGGATTGTCATCTTACTGTACCTTAGCATTGTCATTGCCATTTATGTTTTTCCGCTCAAGAACCCTAGAATGACTTTCTTCCTGTAATCCTGTACAGTTTAAAGCACAGTTGCTAACCGAACAATGCACACGAGTACAGACAGATAAATGTGTATAGAATATAGCCAAACTTATTTTTCTTCAATCGAATGTTTAAATGTGAAGGATAAAACCTTTCATTGTATCATGTTAAATACACCAATAAACCTTTACTTCTGTTTTTGATAGCTGGTCTGTATAACATTCTTTATTTGGCAACTGTGAATCCCCTCAATTTCGACACTAAAATCAAACGTTCTTAAGAGATGAAATATAAAAGTATATTCTTTAAAAAGATCATAAAACCTAGCGCAATTGTTAAAGTTTAAGACATTTATTTAATAATTTTCAGTAGAAATCAATGTCTCATATTGCACAAAATTATAATTTGCTTTCTTCCTCATGGCCATTGCTAATTGTCTCTTTGCTACCCAATTTATATAATGAAATACTAGGTTAGGATTATCTTCAATTGTTTGTCTGAAATGAATTTAAGTAAATATTGTTGTCTTGCACATTTAAATTCCCCCTAGAATAAGGCGGCACTTATATACAAATGCACTCGTTATCGTCTTGTCTCTATTTTTTTTATACTGAAGGTTGGTATATTCAATTATGGTAAAAACGCTTTTTTCAGTTACTTACAAACAAGAGCAATAATAGTTGTTATGGCCAATCGTTCTGTGTTTGTGTTAGTAAGAAATTGTAAGTCACAATAAAATCATTTTGAAACGCATTAAAATACTTTTAATTCTACAACACCTACGAATCTCCCAGAATTTATTTATTACTCTCCTTTTGTCTATTTTTTGAGAATATCTCTTCTCTGTAGACTATTTTAAGTAATTTTTCTGAATGGAAATAAAAATGCTAAGATTCACCATATAAAAACTACTGTAAACTCGTGTTTTTTTAAACAGCATGATCTTAAAATCGGTTCCAGAAAAAAGATTATTTTGTACATATAGCATAACAGCTGTATAGAACACCGTTTGATCATTTGATCTTGGGCTCTCTAATTTAAACAAGTTAAAAATATTCGAAGCATGGTTATGAAATTGAAAAAAGATACTTTTGTTAGGTTATCTAATGTTCTGTTCTGTTGAAAATTTAGTTATAAAGGTCTTACTCAGTTATTGTCATTAGTTTCATTGTTGTCTGTATTTGTCTGTTATTGTCTATATCCAGCTTTTTCTGGATTGTGTTGTCTGTTTTTATTGAACACCAAGCTATATGGTGAATACTCAGATGTTCAGTAAATAACTTTTTTTATCTAATTCCTTACAATTGGCATAGAAGAACAATACTTCTTCCCCTTTCCTACCCTCAATTAACAGTCAATGCCAGATTTTCTAGTTTCTTTCAACATACTACATGCTCCAAGAGTCCCAGTGAGGGATGTCGTAAGTACTTGATTGATTTTATTGTTTCATACATATATAAATATATATATATATATATATATATATATATATATATATATACTCAAGCTACAGACAGTACTGTTTCGCCCTTTGTGGGTTCATCAGAGTTTCTAAGACATAACTCTCAGGCCATGTTGCCGGAGCAAGCACAGCCTAAGAAGTTATTGTGGGCTCCTGTCAGAGTGCTCAAACTACGCCTGCGCAGTGAGCTCCGCATTACGCAAACGCCAGGTTCCACTCTCAGATAGAGTGCTCAACCANTCGCCCTTTGTGGGTTCATCAGTGCAGCACAGAGTTTCTGAGACATAACTCTCAGGCCATGTTGCCGGAGCATATATATATATATTAGACTTCCTCGTCTCTGATGGGATATACTCTTAATATCTTCTAGATTTTTGTAAGGAGCCGTTGTTTTTGTGGTTTTCATTCTACGACATTTTTAAAGATACTTCTTTTCTGCTCTAAAACAAGTTTGATTTGGATAAATATAGCAATTAAGAGTTCCCAGTTTTATTTTCAATAGAAATGTAAGATGTTTCAAAGTGTTGGCCATCTTAGAAACAGCTAATATAGATATTGGAATTCTTCTTGCTATTTCTTTTTAACATCTAACATAATCATATTACTCTCAATTAAGTGGTATTTGTTTAATTTCCTGTCCACGTTGATAATACATTTTCTACTTTCAATCTGACAAATATGTCAGTTAGTCTTCTGAACGTCATTTTTGGTGTACTCCCCATCTTATTCACACACAGGCATGCCGTTCAGTTCCAGTATAGATGCTGTCACAGAGGGAGATCTTCCTCATGTAGATTTAGCTTTCTTAATTCTTTTATCAAATTCCTCATGCTTACGAGTGTACTATCCCGTGGAAAATCAACAAATGACAAATAACTCCTATTATTATCTTTAAAACAAAAATGTTTTCCATGTTCCCGAGGTCACAACAAAAAACCCCTGCTTTTCTCAACCTGTGATTTCAGCCTGCTTCTGGAACTAGAGAGAAGAACTTTAACCAAAATAGTAGCCTCATTTCCCATGAGACTAACTTGTCTATTCTGTTAACATTTGATTTTTCCTGGATGCTCTGTTTGGGACCCAAAAGCGGCTATCAAAAAACGACGTGAACTTGAATATTGAGTTTCAGTCAACTAAAGTCAACAGAACATTTTCATACAAATACCTAGGTGTCAAAGTCGATCCTTCCCTTAACTTAAATGAACATTTTCAATCCATCTACAAAACAGCATCTTCTAGATTAAGACTTTTGCAAAGAATTCGTCCGTACCTGACAACGGTTGCTGCACGTCGCATCTACGAATCATTTATACTATCGAAAGTGATGTATTGCTCCTTGACAAACTACTTCCACCAGCCCTACCGACAAGATTTATTATCCTCACTAGAACGTCGCGCGAAGGTGATTGTGAAAACTAATGGTCCTTCAATACAACAAATACAAAAAAGGAAAGTCTGTAAACTTGTACGAGAATGCTTNACGAGTGTACTATCCCGTGGAAAATCAACAAATGACAAATAACTCCTATTATTATCTTTAAAACAAAAATGTTTTCCATGTTCCCGAGGTCACAACAAAAAACCCCTGCTTTTCTCAACCTGTGATTTCAGCCTGCTTCTGGAACTAGAGAGAAGAACTTTAACCAAAATAGTAGCCTCATTTCCCATGAGACTAACTTGTCTATTCTGTTAACATTTGATTTTTCCTGGATGCTCTGATTATACTAGGAAGAATAATTGTTTAAGATCTTCCGAAAATTCCCAAATGTCATAAAGCTTATTTACTACTTGGGTCGGTTATTGAACCCAGAAGTCCCTCAAAACTTGATTTTTATCTTTAGAAATATCATCTGGCCCTGTAGGTTTACATATTTTAAATTTAATTTTATCAAATTGCATTTTTTTATTGAAGACCTTGGCGTTTACTTAGCTAATCCTGGTTTATTATTCCTTATATCATGACAAATTCTCAAATATGTTTCTCATCTGAAGATGATTTATCCGATATAGCTTCGATAAAATCTTATCTAAAATCTTTTCTGTTTTAGGGGTCAGGATTGGGCTGCAATGTCATCTTTTTCAGTCATTTCTCTTTAACATTTTCTGGGTTTCAATTCATATTTGTAAACCCGAACAAACAACAAAAATATAATGATTAAAAACCATCAATAAGATACACGGTCCTTTACAGAAATGTAAGTGGGGTTGTGTTGTGAATTATTTGGAATGAAAATCTATTCCGAGAAAAAATAAATATTTTTGTAGTATATATATGTATATATATTCACTCGCTACGGACATAAAGACATGCCTTCCACCATCCTTTCTTTTTGTTGTTTGCACCTTGGGTTATTTGTATTGCATTTCCCCCGTCTTTTGAGTCTTTGTTCTAGTCCCATTACTTTGTCTAATAAGGTTATGTCCATATCGTATCACTTTTATCAATTAACAGACTTACCCATCTATGGCTCAATACTGAAAGTAACATTAAATCATTGCTTTCGCAATACATATATAAACCTTAAATCTCACTTGGTCCCTGTGCATATTTTGTAGGTCGCTGAGAAACTCTTGTTAAATTCATTTTTCCATTGTAGGTTATTAATATATGGTCCGCATGACCTCTTTTTCAGGCCTGGCGGCCGCTTTGGAAATAATATTGAAAATAACATAGCCTGTCCTGTATTCACCACAGAAATCTCAAAGTTCCATAACTATTACCGTTCAGCTTCCTACGTTGCCGATTAAATACATTTTTCAATCATAGATCCGTACCTTTGTGAACAGGTCGACATGACATCCTTGCGGCAGCCCTAACAATGGTACCAGAAAATAATATAGCCTATGCACAGCACAAAGTAACAGAGTTACATAGTACCCTAACATTAAAATGAAGCTTTTTAAGTTGTCCGATTAATTAAATCAATTAATGATATGTTACCCTGCTCACATGACCTCAATTTAGCTCTAGATATTGTTCTAGTGTAGTTTTTAAAAAACCTTCATGGCTCAGTGTAAGAAGATTAGTACAAAGAACCCTTAATTTGCATTTTAGGAGCAGAAATATGGAAAAAATCGGTACATTATTTAACAATATAAGTACTGAAGGGCTCGCCAGTTCCTAAAAAAATGAGGGAAGTGTGGGCATTTTCTCCAAGAGAGATACATACGACATGAAAATGAATTTAACTAGGCAAAGTGGAAAACTCAAGTTTGGTACCAGAGTATTTATCAGCACTACGCTGAGTATGAGCATCACAATGATATTTTAGTAGAAAATTTATGGAAAATGAAGGAAGGAGGGTGTACGAAAATTTTCAGACTTATTCCTTAGTTTTATTTGACAATTATGAACAAAGTGAAAGTTTTTTTAAAATTTTCTCCTTTTTTAGTTCATATGTCTATAAAGTCAATTTATAGTGAAGCAATCTTTCTTTCCTTTCTTTAATCTTTTCATAGTTGTGACAATTGACAGCCTGAAGAAAGTGATGCATTAATCTCGACCATTCAACAGGATCGTAAACAACGAACTGTTGTTTTTTTTCCTGTCCGAAAAGTACTAATAATATACTGGGAGGTTTCCTCACCTTCTATTCCATCGCCAGGTTTTTCAATGCCCTTTTTTCTTTCTCTGACTTAGAGACGTCTTTATAAATACTCTATTTTTATCATGGCCTCCAACATCCTGGAACTTGTGCTCACTCCCGCCTATTTTGCAAGACGGGTTATAAATTTCTGGCAAATTCCTTAGGTTTTGTCGCATAGAGGTTCATTTTACTATCCTTTTTATTATGTTATCCATTTCATGGGTTATACTGTTTGAAAAACAAGTTTGGTGTTTTAGAAGCAAGCTTAGTTGATCCCAAAACAGCTATTTCACAATTTTAGCACCAACGCTTTCTTAAGAAATTCCTTACTTAAACTAAACATATTTACGTCCTGTTTCCTTTTATGGAGGTAAAGCAAATCTTCTAGAGTAGCCTATGACGTCGCTAGTGGCAATCGTTTAGTACCTATTTTTTGTTTTATGTAGACCTCCGAGGCTCTACGACAGAACCTTCGACCAACTAGAAAAAATAAACCTTTTAGTCTGATTTCAAATTTTGGTGTGTTGTACCAAAAAACAAAACAAAAGGGATTAGCTCTTTAAGATTGTCTGACTACAGTGTGAATAAAGCCAATTTTAATTTTTACTCATATATGCCAATAATCTACCTACATTTAGTAATCAAAAAACTCATGTATATAAAGATATACAGGGAAAGACAGAGACACCATACGCGAGTTACAAACATCATAGTATGAACAGATGTAACATACAATTGCTAAGTGAATCTCAAACGTCAAAACAAGAATATGAAGAACACTGCAGCGGTCTATCGCATGTTATCGATTCTGTAAAGAGAATCACTGCTATATTCCAAATGGTACGCTTGAAGTTAAAGCTAGACTTGAAGTTGAGGAGAATTTTTAAATCCATAAAACAAACAAATTGTTAAATATACTTTTTGTATGAAAAATGACAACTCACAGCAATTTTTGTCCGAACTAAAGTAAAATTTTACGGAAGCAAGAATATTAACATTTGTAATCATTAATAATATTTTCTAGAATACCAAAATCAAAGGAGATAACACCAACATTCTTTGTAAAATCTTGTGGAACTTTTTCCAGCTCTTTGCCTCCATAGCACAAATATAAATCATCTTCAGCACTCCAAAGTAGTCCATATTTGCCACTCTTTTACTCAAATTTAGGATCCTTTGGAAGTACAAGTAATTCGAAAAAGAAATTATTTTTTCCTGTGAAGAGTTTTATAACTTCTAAAGAAAAAATTCGGCTCTAAAGAGAGGTGGTGTCAATTTGCTTAACTCGACACTTTCAGCTGGTCATATTACAATCAAGATTATGACATTAGGTGAATTAAAGGAGCCAATGACCTGTTGCAATATTTTTCGTGTTATACACATATCATCAGGCAATTACATCTGGAAACAATGTTGGCAAAACTACTCAAGTTTTACCAACATGATGAGATAACGTACTAAGATTTGGGAAACAACTATAAACTAGAAATATGCTACAGGAATGATAAAGAGATCAGGCATCAAAATGACTGTAACTTCATGACTAGTTCTCTACTCCTGTATCTATCCTTTCTGTTAATGAACGGCTTGCGCTAGGGAATGTGTAGCGCTTTGAAGGAAAGCGATATAAACGCTGGGTTTTTTTGTGTCGTTGAGGAAAAAAAGGCAATTTGTGAACTAAATACACAAAAGATCTAATAGTTGTTTCACCAGAGTTAAGCTCGTGGACTAAAAGCCCAAAGGTTCGGACAAAAGATATAATAGCAAGATCAAAGCTAGAATAACGCCTCTATTTCATTAAATTAGTGGGGTGAGTACTTTTTTTCTGATTCTGTCAATGAAATTTGATGTCACAAATCAAGTTCCTGCTATTCAACCCAAAGCTTTCGTTATTCATTGTCATGGGGGTTCACTGAGTTTAACTGTCAAGATTCACTGACAGAAAATCTTTTTAGAGCATTTCAGGAAGAGAGTACGTCAGGTGTTTCGAACAAGCACCTCGTAAGTTTGACATTAAAAACTGTTGATTGTTTCTCAACACAGTTATAAAAATGGTAGGGAAACACGAATCCATATTTAATAAGGGATACAGTCAAGGAAGTGAAAGCCGTCATTTTCAAACGGTTGACGTGTATTACCTATAATTATATTTCAAATCTGCTAATGAGGTTGTTGCTTCCATAAACAATACTCAATTGATGAAGGTGCTAAACTTTGGCGACTTCGGAAAAAATGCTGCTGAGTGACGTCAGAGCAAATAATCTGGAAAAGAAATTCAACACCTTTTTAGTGTCTATGGGGATGGTACTTTCAGTAAATCCTTGCAAATCGAGTTTGATGTTTTCAGAGAAGCTTTATTTGTATGTATGTTAACTCACTACTAACATAATATTCACAAATTTTACAGGATTAAAAAAATACAAGATATTTATTCTAAACATCATAATAACAGTTTGCAAATGGCTGCTTGTTAACCAAGTAACAAATGCAACACCAGAAAGTTCATTTTTCCTGGCCCGCAAACCCCAGACGTCATTGAGACCCACTATTACCCAGTAAATATTTAATGCTTTTACCATACTGAATTGACACCATCGACCTTGCTGTTATTTGCAGTCAATTTGTATCCGTATTAGAAGAGGAATACCACATGTTCGGCAGTTTTCAGGCACCAGATATAGAAGACTGGAATTAAATATTAAATTGCTTTATTACATTCCTCCATTTTGTATTTAAATGATTTAAAATTTTAGCTATTTTTGATATGTTTGAGGTTACAAGAAAAACTCATGAATACACTTGAATTTAAAACAACGTTTGCCAAGCATGTAATAGCTAATTGACGTCAATGCAATAGGAAGAAATTTGAAAACGACCAAAGAATGGTTAGATGATGAAGTAAGAATATCGAAATTTTACCTGTGACTTGGCGAGAATAAGGTGATGCGAAAAAAAGGAAAATTAAGGATAAAGGTTTGGAGGAAAATCTGCTGGTGGGATTTAAGAACAATGAACTAACATGTTGTGAGTTTCTTGCAAGCTGATAATGAGTAAGTCTAAAGCAATCCTCAATAAATATATTTAAGATGATCCAGCTGCACAATAAGAGTTTATTCCCAGCGGGTGTTGGCTTGAAACATTCATCAAAGAAACTGCCTTTCCAGGAAGCAAAGCCATTATTGCTCATAAGATCCCTCTGTACTGCAAGGTCGACGACTATCTCACCACTTTAAGTATGAACCTAGTTACATCATAACAATACACGGGACTGTTGTTTGGGTACATATAGAACCTTCAAACTCAGTAAACCCTACATCAAAAAAAAATATTCTATTAAAGGCAACATGGCACAAAAAATTATCTCTGTTTGTTTGACAGCAATGCGGATAGAACTAAACTGAAGCTTTATGTAGTGTTTTGTGGTACTAAATGAGAATGCAGAGCTTTAAACAATAAAGTTAAAACTTGATTTCAAGTTTTATCAACAGTAAACGCGTAGATAAAAGACAATTAACTCTACAGTTCGTGAATACTTTAATAGGAAAATTTACGTTTCTTTGTCGTCTGATTTCATAAAAATCATTTGAATGTCACACAATGAATGCTGTAGCGAATGTTCTTGGAATAGGCAACCTGGATATAATTAATAAATTCTGATGGTGGCAATGGTTAAGCAATTGTGTTCACAAATATACCATCTTTGAGAACACGACAGCGCCACAGAGGCACCAAACTGTTGAGCGGTTCCTTGAATCTTAGTTTCTAACATTGGATTTTGTTATAAATGCCCCCTTCATTAAAGCCTCAGTCTACTAAACGCCACAACAAATTTCTATAAAATTAAACAAAACATCAGATTTGTTTATTAAAGGAAATAAGGCAGTCAATGTCTAACGCAGGTTGCAAGGTTCTACGAAATCTTGTTCCAGCTTTCTGCATTGTCTTGTTAACTTTCTATTTGCCTTTTAGGTTCCTGCATCAGAAAATTTGCCTATGTGAAGCACTAGTTATTCATTGGTGGCTCTAGCTGTCATGTCGAACTAATGATACAAGCCATGTTGAACTCAGGATTTCAAAATGCTCTAACATTTTATTTTGACTTCCTACTTATCTTGTTGTGTACAAAACAGACACACCCTCATACAGACTTAGAATTAAAAATAATATGTAAAGGTAACAGTTAATTCGTGTGTGGTGGGAGAAAAATAAATTTACTATAACACTTGATTACTAGTAATACTTTAATCCCAGAAAGGAGCGTACGTTTGGCAAGAAACAGATTAGAGTTGTAAAGAGTGGATTTTTTAAAGGACAATACTTCTTTCTGATGTTGATGTCAGGTTAGCTATGTCGCCTTCTCAAAATTACAGTTGACGATAAAGAGGTTCGGTAATTATTTTGGATGTATAATATCTTTATTACAATAAGAAATGTAATAATCCTAGTAATAAGATTTTTTAGAATCTGAGCCAGGGTAAATAATGTGTGTTAACAGAAAGCAATTATAGCCACCTGATGTCTTCTGAGATGTTAGCAGCTGCCAGCTGAGAAGAAAAGCTTATCTTTTATAATCCTTTAATGAAGATTGATTAGCATCCTTTAACCAAAGTACAAAAAATATTAACAAGCTTTGTTCGCATATTGATAAATTTGAGAGCATTTGCCTTTACCACTAAGCCGTAATGACAGAGGATTAATTCTTCAAAACACTATCCAAGTAATGCGAGTTGGCGAAGCAGAAACTTTCACACGAAGAAGAAAAACATAGCTTTAAATAAATTGGATTTGTACTGTAACAGTAAAGTCACACAAAGTTTACACAAAAAAATGTTGGCTTTCAAGACTGAGAAGTAACCTCAGAGTTTATCGAGTTTATATCTTTACCGCTCTGTGCCCTGAATATTCGGTTGCTTTTTCGCACTTTTCCAGGTTCATTTTTCGTAGTAACTAAAGAAACTGTTGTTTCACGTACTTTGCATAACTTGTTTAATCCTTCGTCAAAATCTGCATTGCATATTACGTTATCTTACCAGTTTTGACATTCTCATACTGCATCAAAGGCCCCGTTGTCGATGTATCTTACTTCTCCGGGGTGGAGATTGTCCTGTTGTCAGTCCCTCCTTTCGATCCGAAAAAAGCAAGCATATTTTTGGACGGCAAAATGCTACATTTATTTCTTTTTGCGTGATGCTGCATAAATAAGTCATAGTACCGATAAATTCTTCTTTTGGTGTCTTTTATTTTATGAATAGTCATATTGTATGCCTCGGGGGAACTTTTCATACGCCCTTTTAAGGAGGAGACTGTTATCCATGTTCTTGTTGTGAATAGTGAGGGAGGAGCAATTAGGTTGCATATATGTCCTTTGTTCAATTAAAACTTTTTATCGTTTGATTACCTCACAGTAAATGGGATTTGAAATGGTCCTTGACAGCTCTTAAGTATGATAACTGGATTGATACATATGGGGATTTATTAAGTTGTAATAAAAATTATGATTCAGGGACAGGGTTTGCTTTCCATTCCTCTCATTAAACAATACTAGTACCTGTGGCTCTTAATCGGTAAACTTAGAGACAACAGGATACCCAGTTAGTTAAAAGCCTAAACCACAGATCTGAGAGAATTTAGTCTGCGTGCTTTATTTCATTTCAGGTTCTTCTTTGATCTCTTTGCAATTGTCAAGAGGAATTCCGAGGTGTTAGTAAAGAACAGTAATCCTACTTAACTCTTAGCCCAACTTCACCTTTCTCCTCTAGACACGGTAGAGATGATATAAAATATTATATATAAAAATATTAAATTATAGCGTAAATTGTATTTGTGTATCCTAATTTTTATCAGGTCCACCATCTATTGTTATGGTCATCCTTTCTTTTTTTTTTTTTTCTCCGATCGTATTGAAAGCTTATGATGAATTCAGGTAATGATCACAAAGATTCTTGAAAAAGCAAAGGAATCAAACATTTGGCATTCCTTATCCCCACGTATTTGGGGTACTGAGTTGGACACACCATCAGTAAAGAGGCTTCTACTTTTGTTTAAAGTTCATATCACTGTTGACGGGATAAATTGTTGTGATAAATGTTTGATTTGGTGTAAAATGCACAGAATAGTAATCAGGTAAAGAAATGTTATCTTTCATGTGCATGATTAGCGTAGTAAAACTAGTATTCGCTATGGAGTCAATAAATGCTTATATTTTAATGGTTTATACTTTAAAAGATTGCCATAAAACAATTTTTTTAAATTTTGTATTCTGTATTAATTTGAGATCAAAGTAATAACAAAAACTATTTGAAGTTGTTATGTCTTGAACGATCATGTAAAAATATTTTTCTTGGCATAACTGTTACTCAAGTAACTACGACATATTACAATTAAGTATGTTATAAGTCTCCTCCAAATATTTCTCTCTCGGTAGGTCTGCATATTTCCAACATCCAATGATTTTTATGTGCCTATCTTGATACATAATTAATGAATAAATGTATAAATAAAGAAAGAAATTAGGTATAGAAATAAAAATAAAAATTTAACTGTATATTGTAAAAAACAGCCACCATGGAAGTAAACAATAAACAAGGCCCCGGCATTGCTAAAGCTAGCTATGAGAACTCCCAAGTACTCCAGGACAGAAACAAATTAATATGAGTAGGGAGCATACTGATAACAGACGAAACAGGCAACAACAGTAGAAAAAATAATAGCTGTCATAAAATCCATTCCAGAAACTGTGCAAAGTAATCAATAATGGGAAATTATCAATGGTCAATGCAAAGAATATTAAATGCATGAAGACCTGGTTTTATTAATGAAAAATGAGGATCTTCCAAGTAGGCATGAAAGGACAATGTTTTCAAAAGAATGGCATGCAAGAGAGAACTTTAGTCAGCAATAAGAGAATCAGCTTTTCTATAACTCACTGTAATAAAGTAAAGGTTTGAATATATTAAATTTATGCAGTACAATGATGATGAGAATGAAGCAGTGGGAGAAGAAAACTAGGTTTTCGGGTGGTTGTAGTAAAGTGGATGGACAACGGAAAAACCATTGTGTGCAAAACGGCAAGAGATAAGCGTAAGTGGACCAGCCGGTCATGAACATCGCTTTTTTCTTCTTCCTCTTCTACAGTCTATGCTTTTTCTAAGCTGGGATTGGATTAAAAATTTGCTTTACATTCTTCCCTCATCCCAATTGATACTGGGCAAGGTCAGGTAAAAATACAAGTAATTATAGCATTTGCACATTACCATAACTTATATACACATAATTGGGTTTTGATACTTGGTTAAAGCTCTATTTAAGAGAGATAAAAGAAAACTCAAAAGAGAAAAATTAAACAAAAGTAAATAAAAATATATAACTCGAAGCTAGAGAGACACCGTTGTAGGCTGCTTTTTCCCCTTTTCTTTTTGTTTTTGTAGATTTATATGTTTATATTTCGAAAGCTCGTATTTTTGAAAACTTTTCATGGATATTTATTTGCCTAGTTTAGTTTATATTTTAACTAAAGCAGAAATGACGAGAAATGTTTCTCGTCCAACAAGGGGGTGGGGGGGGGGTGGACATCCTCAGCCACTCAAGGCATTCGGTTGGTGATGGGTAAATTGTGATACCAGGAAGTGGGCCATCCAAATATCTCTTGGATAGAGACCGAAGTAAAAGAATGACATGTCTTTTGGAAGTAGAAGCAGTTATCACCAGAGGCTTTGTCTTTTCGATTTTACTTATTCTTTTTCAATCCGATGTTCATCGGATTCAAACATTGGTCTGGTGGAACATTTGTGTAATGACACTGACAGAAAAGCATTATTACCAAATGTTGAAAAGGTTAAAAAGTTAAATACCGTCTTTAAGGTATAAAGCATCTTTTCTCTGTTGAGTAAATAACATTCCATTTTTCGGAAGAGTTTCATCCCTTTGAAAAGGAACTGATTCACTTAGCGTAACAAGATAGTTTGGCTACTTTGACAAATAACCTTTTCATTTTCGTGACCTGAATTTGTATCAGAAAAATCAAATTCTTGGGTTAACAGTCTGAACAAATCACGCAATGCTATGACGTTTCTGAAACTCTTAAACATAATTGTTTGATGGTACCGCCCATAAAGTTGCCTATCAAATCATCACACAATAAACATTGGAACAATGTTAAATAAAAGTTAAGGCAGTTGGAAAAGAAACTGTAAGTCTCTTTACAGTTTAGAGGAATTTGTTACATTGAACGATTTACTAGTGCAAGGGGGTCAGGACGTTTTTGGAAAAGGAATAGCGGTGGATCTAGCTTGCTATACAAAGTGTTCCAGGCAACCCCTATCTACATTTATTTTTACTATTACAAACACTTGTAAATGATTTACTCACAATGTTTATTAGACAAAAATAAATGCACACACACACACGCACACATACACACAAGCACAAAACAAATAAAAATTAAAACAACAACCTAACTGCATTGTGTTTAGAAATAATATATACATACAGGTTTTTTACATGAAGAAATATATAAACATTTTCTTTGGTTTCTTTCAAGAAGGACCTCACGCACTTTATCAATTCCAATTTCAATACCAGCCCTGCCTCTCACTCCTCTGACATGGTTGCTCGAGAAAAGTTTTCAACTGCCTCACCAAAAAATGGTTATCTTGCTTCGCAAGGTCCAATCAAAAAGACAAAGCCTCTGGTGATAACTGCTTCTACTTCCAAAAGACATGTCATTCTTTTACTTCGGTCTCTATCCAAGAGATATTTGGATGGCCCACTTCCTGGAAACACAATTTACCCATCACCAACCGAATGCCTTGAGTGGCTGAGGATGTCCAGCCCCCACCCCCTTGTTGGTCCCTGGATGTCCTCTCCAAAACCACAAAAGAAGTGGTTGTGGAAAAAGGTGGCCAGATTTCTTGAGGAATACAAATGTGGAGTTGATGAGGTTACATTGACTCTGTCTACCGCCTTTTTAGAAGTGACCCTCTTCTTTAAGTAAATTAGCTTTAAAAAAAATTTTTAACTTCCCATCGAGCCAAAAGCGTGAGACAAATACTCAAAATTTCTTTGGTTTTTTTGAGATATTTATCCTTATCTGTTATCAACAAAAGCCAATAGATTCGGCAACGATGTTTGATATTTCATTTTAAATGCCTTGAAGGTATACTGTGAATTCTTGTTTGCTCATCAGAGGATTTTTTAAGGATATGAACGGTGTACTTTTGCCCACTGGCAATCCTGTTTTGAAGTTGGCTTGGTACCGTGCATCTACTTTTTATAATCTGTTTTTGTTCTAGTTCCACTCAGGATTGATGCACATCTCGACCTACAATGATAAAGCTTTCTCAGACGGTCTGAGTATTTGACAAAATAACTCAGTGGTAGATATTCAGAAAAAATCAATTCTTTTTTATGACAGATCATCCTGTGTAGAAGCTTTGCAGATAAAAAAACTGGTAGCTAATGACGAATGAAGTAAAGAATTCTACACTGTAAATAGTAAGAAAGTAATCAAATATAGTGAAATATACTTATTATTTCAGTTTTTTATATTAGCAAATTGAGAGTAAAAAATTACATAAGAAAGGATAAAAATTAATTTTAAACACTTCTAATAACAAGAATAATTGCAAACATGAAGGTATAACACGTTCGCCTCACAAATATAGAAAGTGTCGTAAACCCGATAAAATTTGTAAAATTTTATTAATTTTCACAATTAGATCATCGGGATTTTAGTTATATTTCCTTATTCACAGCAAATAAAGGTCATCATAGTATAAATATAAAACTCCTATGAGTTCCTTCAAATCCAGATGTCAGTTGATGCAGCTTTTTGAAAAACAATATAAACTCCTAACATTACCCGATGCCCAGTAGTCCAGCTGCAATTCAAATAATGTTTTTGACACAATAAACTTCAAGTTAGTTAATAAAATAACTCATCGTCAAAATCCTTAATGTGATCATGGTTCAATTATCTATTCACTTTTAATAAGGCTTTTTGATGTAGTAAATTTATATTATGGAGATAAAATGTATCCATATATTTATTTATCTTACTTTTGATGAGTCTTTAAAAAAGCATTTTCTGCTTCCTATTCCAATTCTCTTAGCGGTCCATTGTCCAAAGTGACCTTATCTAATACACCAATGGCCAGGTGATTTAATAAAGTACTAAATCAGATTATTCTTTTGCATTGTGGTGCTGTGATTACTCTATTGTCATAGCCTATATCTAATATTTTCCTAACTGCACCAAACCTGAGGCGCCTGAGTCCCTGCAATCAGTCTTAAAATTTTTACTTTTAGCACTACTTCATTTACCAGGAAAAATTGTAACGTTGATAGGCTTTGATATAGAGATCTTCTACCAGAGTAAAAGCTCTCTATATCAAAGCCTATCAGCGTTAATAATCAAATCACTGGTCATTCTCCGTATGATGAAAACCAAGTGCTTAGGAATTGTTGTATGAGAAAATGTGGTCGTTAAATAGTGACTCCCTGGACTTGCCCCTGGACCAGCTTACAATGAAGAAATTGACAGAGGGCGTTCGTATCTCCGACTGTTTTGACTGAAGTTGACGATATTACGAAAAAGGGAGAAAGCCAGATAAAATTCGGACAACTATTTAATGAAAGCTACCTGGTATCCCGAGTAAGGGTTCAGGTGTCCAATGAATCAGATATTTTACGTAAACAGCTCCAAAGAATAAACACCAACTCAAAAATCCCCGAACTTTCATTGATTTTCAAGGGTAATTGAAGAAATAAAACATAGATATAGATCATATATGCATGTCAAACGTGTTTTGCTTTACATTAAAAGATTTCTCTTCCTGGTCAGATGACGTAAAGAGTTTTAAATCCAACGAAGACTTTTCTTATAAAATCAGTACCACCCAGTAGAATTATTATTTCTTATGTAGGATATATAGTTTGAGACAGCTGGAATTAATAATTATAAATTTTTAATATAAGCTATTGTTGATATGAGTATTGGTAAAAGAAGGAGGGGGAAAATTGCCCATTTCCTTTTTGTTATATTAGCATGTTCAACCTATGTTTGAAGAACCTCCCACAACCCTCAGTGAAAAAACAATTCACCTTTTTACTGGAGATGATATCTTTCAGAAGTCAAGCAGAAACGTGGAAAGCGTGTGAAACACAAGAAAACCATGAAAATAGAGATTGCATACCATTCATGCCAGACGTAACACAAACCGTTAAAGATCAAGCATAGAGATATTCAATAGTTCTGTCTTATTTCTGTTAAAGTCAGCTCCTGTCGTCTGAGATACTGTATAAATTTCTTTCACTCATTAGTCTCCCGTTTATCATTTAAGCCTCAGTCACAACCATTGAACTCTTTTATCAGAATCCAATCCATCCAACACAGTAACTACTTTCGATCTACGTGTTCTTTCCAATCCAATCAAAATTTGTGATTAAGTTCATTTACTTTTGGAAAAACCATAATTTCAGTCCCATGATAAACACAAATGTGTTTATTTTGTAAAAAACCTTTTCAAAATTTTATTTCAGTTCAGAGGGTTAATAAACGTCACAAAATTATTCAAATATAAAGTTAACTTTGATTATTGTACTTTTATTCATCGCATTAATTTCCAAATTCATCTCTTGGTCATCTTTTCATTCACCCCTTAGTTCAACGTATCAAAGAACATAAATTTATAAACTCTATTTGGTAAAATTTTAGACTGATTATTGTTTCTAGTAAATGCTTACTTTATCTAAGTAAGTACCCTTAAATAAGGGAAAAGTTACTTTTAATAAAAAGAAAAACATGCAGCCTTTACTTTGCGTGAGATAAAGTCTGCTCTTTTGTACTGTTTGAGTTGTTTTGTCTTGTCAAGGCTCAATGAGAGAGGGAACATGGTAAAAGCTGAGATGTCATGTCATCCCATGTCATGGGGAACTCCCCTAAATTTGAGCTAGGCAATAATCCAGATAATACTTATTCTGTATCTTTTTAAATAAAAGGCGAAAAACAATAGTCTCGTATACTTCCCACTTTTCAGCCTTCAGTTCAAAGTTTAGGATATCTTACACAAACACTTCGAATACAGAGAGAAAGGGAGCTGAGCTGTTTGTACTTCTTAGGGAACAAGATATTTTGATATTCAGTTGCAATTTTTAGCTACTGTGGGTTCACCATAACATCATGGCTGCGTTCTTGCAAATTTAAGACGAAAAAATATCCTTACTTTCTGTCATTTGTATGAAAACGCCAAGGTAAGACAGTTTAATATTTTGTGAATAAATCTTTAATATATGTTCAAACTGACTTTAAAATGAATTTTCTGTCAAAGGTGAACTTCACTGGTTAATAGTTAAGAATAGCGATTAGTTATGTAAGATAAACATTATTGTAAGTTTTACTGACAATGTTTCCATTGCTGTAGCTCTCAGGTCTTGAAATAAAAGTATCTCTGACTGGCTTACAAGATCCTACTTCTTAGAAATTACAATAGTGATCCAGATAACAACTCAAATTGATTTGTAATCTGGATCAACATGACTAGAGTTATATACTTGTCCACGCATGCATGATACATTTGAACAAGTAGCAAATTATTTGTAGCAAAAAAGAGAACCACCATTTTAATCATAAAGCCTTTACGGGCTAATGGTCACAGTGCTCAGTTCGAAATATTGATTGTAGTCCCATGCCCTAATCTCACTCAAAATACATACCATGTTCAACTTTCCTCTTTTAAATGTAAGGGAATGCTTACAAAATTGGAACATCAGCAAGGCATTCTACTCCATTAAAACTTGAAGTTTTCCTTGTTAGATTTCTGCATTGTTTTAACAAATATTAAATCAGTGATGTCTAAGAAATTCAGCTGCCCCTATTGTCTATTTAAAAGGCAGACAAGGTTCAATAGACAAATAAATAGACAGAAAGATAGAAAGAAAAATCGACGGGAAAATGGCTGGCCAGATCAAATTTTTTTTCTTTTTGTAATAGCATATTATACAGGTTGTACATATTTTAGTTGTACATACATTTATTTTAGGCAACTTGTTATATCAGTAGCTCTAAAAATAACAATGAATAAAAGCATTAAAGTGAAACCTTACTAATCGTAAGGTTAGTTTTAATGATGAAGTAAGTGAGAAATACTATTACTGTATTGATAAGCTAGCGGAGTGATAACTAATAATTTGGCTTAAAACAGACCTTCTTAGTATGCATGTAACTGATACAAAAAAAAGTTAAAGGAATCTAATTTTGATGTCTGGAAAGCTAACTGATTGACAAATAAGTATTGACAACAGATACTATTATCAGGATTGGAGGTTGGGACAACATACAACATTGTATAGTACGTGCTTAATATTGTTGAAGAAAATACATGTCATATACTTGTCATAGAGTACAGATGCATGCCATCTGTTAGTTTACATAAAAGTTTCCTTATTTATTTATGAATTTAATTTATTTATCAAATATTAATATAGGAAGACCTCTCAGTACTAAATACTGCTATCACGAGGGTCCTTAAAATGATTACTTATTTTTTCAAAATGGCTGGCTTCAATGAAAATTCTAAGCTGATTCTTAAGAAGTGAAAAAACCCCTTTACCTGTTTCATCGCTCTACGTCATAATTTTGTCAACAGTGACGCTTAGCATAACAGAAATGTAGGAACATTATTGGCATGAAAGGTTTGTTACTGATGACCACACACAAAACAATTCTCTCTTAATTGCAGCTTAATACTTTTCCTTAAACATTGTATTGACTATCACAAAATTATTTCGCCTTTTAAAACCGGTTTATTGCCATTGTGGTTGTGCGCATTGTTGTGAGAACCAGCCCCGTTGTGAGAACCACCACCTTGTTTGAGCAGAGGGGCAATTCTGAAACAGAAATTTTTGACGGGGGCTAGGCCTCAATGAAGTACTAAACAATCACTCCATTTCCTTTTAATTCAAGTTATAAACTATACAGCCGACTTTTTACACGAATTCTTGGCAATTGTTAAACTTTTGAGAAGTTTTTAAAGAAAAAAAATTTTATATTCTTTCCCAGGGGGGGCTACATAACCCCCTCAGCTAAGGGCTTGGTGAGAACATCCTCTATAGGACTAGTAATGTTATCTATAACTCTATTTAAAAATCTCTAAGAGAAACAACAATTACATGGCTCAAGGATTCTGATACTAGAAAATCCGTACAGGAAAAAAAAACAAGCTGATAGCTTGATATTATTGGGAATACTTCCATGATCAATATTTCGCCTTTCAGTATAATATTAATGTCGATTATCCTATCATATCAAGGCTCTGGTAATATCATTTCGTTTAAAAACTAGCAATAAAAATAATTGTTATTTAAGACATTCTACCACAAGTCAAAAACACCTCCAAAACTCCTAAAACATATACAGAATTTTGATCGTGGAAAAGAGCAATGGAAAGAGAGAAAAAGGAAGACCAAGAATAGTATTGGTAAGTAACACCTTTTAAATAAACTGTCTTCATTTATTCTAATGTAATATGAACTGCACAAGAAAGACTGAGAAGGAAGGCTGTGTCAGACAATCCATGACTAGTGAAAGGCACATAGTAGTTACCACAAGCCAAATTGGCCGAAAGAATGTCACGCTATATTACAATCAATGGCAGTTAAATGTTAAGAGTAGAGGCAATAAGATTTTTAACTATTTGCACTTATATTCCATTTATTGCAAGCTATTGCTATGTAGTCTAGTTTTGTTAAAAGTATTCTGAACTATCTGTATCTGATCACAAGGTTAATTGCACCTTGGAGTTTGAGCCAAAATTTTGCTTGTTTTGTCTTCCTTTGCCTTTTTCTTTGTCAAATTCAAGAAGCATACAAGTTATAAAGCCACTAAGTGAATGGGAGCGTAAAAAAAATATTCTTTCAGGGAACTCTGATATTAAAGAATTAAAGTACTGGAAAAGATTTGATTCTCTTCCACGCTGGAAAAGCAATAAATAGTAGCTATGGTACAGAAAACCTTTTGGTGTTATAAAATTGTATAGCAACAAGCTATTTTCTGCTAATATGTCCTTTGGTTTTCAAAGAGAAATGTTTTACCCGGACATTTTGTTAATTTTCTTTCGGACTTATTCTGGAACATTTCCAATTTTATAACTTGTAGAACTCCATGGTTTTTATGTGTTTGAATTATTCTGAAAAGTAGCACATATTCACAAATCACATGTCTTCGCTAATTTGACAATAAGATTACTTGTTTCACTGAATAAGTTAATAAGATGATAGCTTTCTAAATAAATTTACAAAAACCTTTCTTTCTGAAATAAAAGAAAAAAACAATATTATTGTGAAGTATACTATACAGAATGCTTTTCGTTCTTTCACTTTCATGCTAGTAATTCTGTCTTTTTCACATATTGTTTTGTTTTACGCTTCTTATTTCCTTTGTTAATTACTAAAATTATGTTTTTGTTTGATCACCCTAGACTCCTTTTAACACATGTAATATGAAAATTCCTTCTGTGTAAACCACATTTCAGTTTCACTGTAGGTAGATTAATTAAGATAATTTATATATATATATATACTCAATCTGCAGACAGTACTGTTTCGCCCTTTGTGGGCTCATCAGTGCAGCACAGAGCTTCTGAGACATAACTCTCTGGCCATGTTGCCGGAGCAAACACAGCTCAAAGAATTATTGTGGGATCCTGTCAGAGTGCTCAAACCACGCATGCGCAGTGAGCATTGCATTACGCTAACAACAGGTTCCCATCTCAGATAGAGTGCTCAACCAAACTTTGGTAAGGGAGCATTATACTCAATCTGCAGACAGTACTGCAGTATATATATAACTTTTAAAAGTTGATAATTTGCGTTGAACGTATGTCTAATGATCATTNAGACAGTACTGCAGTATATATATAACTTTTAAAAGTTAATAATTTGCGTTGAACGTATGTCTAATGATCATTAAATATGTGAAACGTTTAGTTGCACAAGAAATGTACTTACTCCTTACGTTTAATGATACGGCAGTATCTTCTCTATCTTGATCAATGGTACTGAAAAAGTTGTATAATTAATGGTCTAGAACGATTTGGATTATAGAACATAGAATTATGTATATATATATATATATATATATATATATATATGATATTTATTTACATTTCCTGACGAGTGAGTAAAATTACGAAACAGGCTTGTCGAGATGGACAGTGTAGTTTTTTTATTCTTTCGAACTTATTATATCTCTTTTATTACGCTCTGAATTTATGTATCGAGCGGTTAACCGAATCCAAAGCACTATATATAATATTTATGTATGTTTAAGACCATGAAAAATAACTATTGTTTTTTACTGCTATACGTTTCACGCAGCCTCTGAGATCTTCAGGCACGTTTATAAAAATATTCATTAAAAGAAAAAAGTTATTCAACAAGTAAGTCCTTTGAGACTAGTCATTAGTGTAATATTTTACTTGCAAGAATTTATTTTGAAGGTAGGACTTTAAAAATTAATTATTGTCTTTTATTAAGTACTTCACCCTATTTTAGATATGTACTAATACTAACCTATTGTTTGAGACATAAACTGGATTTTTTGGATATTACAATAACTGGCCAAGGATTTAATAATCGACATTTCAATATTGGGTGCAGGCATATTGTAACCTTTTAGTTTCCAAATATTACAGCTCTGTCCTTCGAACGTTAGTAGTATACAGTATGTTTATGTACTAGCAGAAGAACCCGGCGTTGCTCGGGTAAAAAAGTGCAATTTAGTAGGCTATTTCAAGCAAGTAATGTTCTTTTCCAGTTATTGTTTCCATCAAATCAAATGTACAATGTAAATTGACTGAATATACACATTTGAGTGACTAAAGGTTACTGAACTGAGATAATGGTAGAAATACACCTGAATACACTTTGAACACAAATACTTGAACACTGAATGAAAACAATAAATACATATTCTTGAACATGGTATCAAAACAATGAACAACATAACAGAATATTGCAAGACGAACCTCAATAGCTCCGACCATTACTGCAAATGAACAGTATTTATTTAGTATTTTAGAACTTCTTGGTAAACAATGTTTTTGGTTTTCCCTCCTTCAGTGAGGATGAAAAGACCACTCTCACTACTGACTCTTGAACATCCAACATAAAGTTGACCACAAGAGAAACATGGAGAATACAGATCAAGTCCAACTACTTTTAATGACTGGCCTTGGGACTTGTTAATAGACATTGTAAAAGTGAGTCGCACTGGAAATCACGCCCTCTTGAAATTAACTGGCATACCTGACGTATCATAGCTATGATGCGCACCACACACACAAAACACACACACGAACACACCAACTTGATTATATATATATATATATATATATATATATCTATATATATATATATATATACTCTATTTTTAGTTTTGATGATCAAAATAGAGAAAAGATTGTCATATCAGTAATCATAAATTGCATAACAAAATTGCAATTTCTGAATGAGGGCAAGTAAACTGAAGCTTTACTAAACCAAAACTGAACTTTTATTTATAGATAATTCCACAAAGTCTATACATACCCATTATTCAAAGTTGTTTTGTTCGTCATTTTATTCTCATCAAAATGTTAAATGCATTAGAATGTTTCTAAGTAGTGAATCTACAGTATTAGTTATCCATGCATTTGTAACCAATCGTATAGACTATTACAACAGTTAACTGTATGGCCCGCCTACATATCAACACAATATAGTCCAAAAGACCTCAGAATGCAGTTTCAAGAGTCGTCTTTGGAAACTATAAAAGTTGTTACACATTACATCTTCTTGATCTTCTCTGGCTACCAGTGGACTCAAGGTTCAATTCGAAATAGTTCTAATTCTCTTTAAGGCAGTCTACGACAACGCACCTAAGAATATAAACGATATAATCACAACAAGAGACACAATTCCACGTATCCTTTGATCAAACAAAAGAAACGTTTATCGCCACCAAGATTCATCAGTAAAAAAATGTCAGGAGGCAGAACCTTTTCGTTAACTGGTCTGGTATTGTAGAATGCATTGCCATTATTTACTAAGGAGGAAAATAAATTGAAAAATTTTGAAATCTTTTAAAATACGACTATTTTAAAAAACTTTTGTCAAAAGGGATGGGTTCTGTAGTGTTCACAAGAAATTAAGATATTCGTATATTTCTTTTAATAAAAACACGTTTAACTGCTTTCATATTATCCTGCTTTATGAGACGGATTTGATCATAAGCATACGGAAACTGCGCTGTAAAAAGTATATATAAATATATATTTAATGTATTATAGCCTACATTGATATATCTTTTTTTTATACTTTGTGTTTTCGAGAATTCTGATTTAATGATAATGTACTTTAGCTTTCATACTACTTCCAATGCTCATGTTTTATGACAATCATCAGGCTGTTTTTTGAGTATGTTTAACAGAACAGTCACAATGACTCGTGTAATGAAAGCTCTTTTTAGGTCATTAATGACTTTAATTCACTTCTAACTGCATGTTTGCTTTAAAGTGTTCGGTTTAAATTTGTTTCTCTGAGGCACTTGAATACTTAATTTTACCCTGGGTTCTGTAATAATATCAATCAGTCTTTTCTGAGAAGAACTAAGCACTGTAATTGATAGAAAAACAGGTAATCGTATCCGCACAGTAATATGAGTGAATAGATATATTTATGTATAAATTTACATCGTTACTTTCAAATCGTAAGAAATGGATTTATAGTAAATGTCTCTTATCTGAACTTTGCCAGTAAAATTGATTATAATTTATATGTACTAAAATAAAAAAAATTTCTTAGCTCGTTGTAAATTGGCCCAGTTGTACTACAAAGTTTGTACTGGATATAAATGTATATGGATTGCTTGTGCTACTAACTTGAACTTAATGAAATTTATGTAAGTCAAGTAATACATGACCTGTTATTAACAGGCAGCAAAGAGAAGACGCAAACCATACTTCAGTAACGTTATTAAAAGCAATTTTTAAAAATAATGCACAGGACAAATGTAGTTATATTTTATAGTCCTTACTTCCCGCTCCAATTGTGTCCGAAATTTTGTCTGTAAATATCATCACACAAAAATCGAATAACAATGTAAACAAAAAAGAAAGTTCATATTTTTTTCCAAGATGTTTGCAAAAATATTCACAGCATTAACGTTACCGTCATATTGAAGAGACACACTGTCTAATTTCCCAGCTTATGATGACAATCAGTAAGCCCTGGGTAAATAAACTTTGTATTGATTTTCTTTGATGGATTTCACAGAGGACTCAAGCAAGTGTAGTATTCAAACAGACTTAGTTATGTAGCACTAAAAGGTAACAGCTTCAAACAAGTTCTCTTTCTCATCTAATAAAAATATGAGTTATTATGTAGAATATGGAACAGGATAGTTGAGTATATATATATATATATATATATATATATACATATATATATTAGGATGGGATGGAATATCATATTTGCAGCTTAAGTAAAGTGCAAATCAGGAAAAATGCTGGTAAGATGAATTAAAAAACGTTTTTTACAGTTTTATTTCATTAAGACTGATTTAAAATCCCTTTCTTATTTCTATCTTAGATATGAGTGACAAAGCAAATCGTTGTGAAAATAGGGCTATCGAAACTATATCTTACCATTTATCTCCATCTGAGTTGCAGCAACAACGCACAGCTCATCTCAACTTCATACTGTCCTAAGAAAGTACAGACGCCTGATACCAAGTTTTTTTACTCATACGATGCCTTCTTTGCAGTTTCTTACTTTTATGTGGTTTCCACATATTGCACTTTGGTTTATGCTTATTTGCACTGACCATAGGCTTGAGCAAGAACATGAGAACTGCATATTAAAACAATTCACCATCTCTTTGAGGCTAAAATCTATTAACGTCCGTCATTACATTCTGTAGAGAAATTGCTCTATTTCTCATTCTTATTATTTATTTTTTTAGACTCTTTCGGTAGCACGCCAAAAATTCAAGTAACAACTTTGGCAGTATTCCGTACCTTCTCATTCTACCGTCTATTTGCACAACATAAATGTAAATTCTAAATAGCATTTGTAATGGAAAGCTGATATTGTTGGTCTATCACAGCTTTATATAGATTTGTGCTTCTATAGAAATCAGCGTAGTAATATAGGAAAGAGACAATAAAACTTATAATTACACCTTCATTAAAAAAATCTATTCCTACAAATATTATTTAAAAATACACGAGCCGGGTTTCGTTTGTCAGTATTGCTTGCGGAAGTAAAATGTCTTGATTACTTCTTAATGCCAAAAAGTCATTTTGTAACCAGGCAATTTCTTTTAAAGCATTCCGTCTTCTTTTCTTTTCCTTTCTAAGAAAGATTATTGTAATTTGAGCTATTTGGAAGTTAAATCTACTTTATACCTGTCTGGAACAAAAATGGAAGTATAGATGAGTTTCTGTAGAAATCTAATACTTATGAATACAAATAAATTTATCCTGGTTCTTCCTACATAAAAACTGATTGTACGACACTCAGAAAAAGATGCATTTTTCTGGAAATGGGTGACACGCTAACATACAGAAGAAAATAAACCCTCACATTTGATATTCCAATATCTCCTCTCCCTCTCTCTCTCTCTCCTCTCCCCCTCTCTCTCTCTCTCCTCTCCCTCTCTCTCTCTCTCCTCTCCCTCTCTCTCCTCTCCCTCTCTCTCTCTCTCTCTCTCTCTCTCTCTCTCTCTCTCTCTCTCTCTCTCCTTCTCTCTTCTTATACATTTTAAAGCATTAATTGTTACAATTGAATGTATTCTACCTGGTCTGTTAATACAGTACTGTGTGAAGAAAAGGATGCTGGAATATTTTCTTTACAATTCTTAAGTAACTGTGAAAAAAGTGGGCAACCTTTTTATTAAACCTGTCAACAGCCAATAATACCATAACAAGGATAGAGATAAGGTGTCAACGAAGAGAACAGATCTAAGTATATAAGGATATATATATATATATATATATATATATATATATATATATATATATATTTCAAATTTTCGTTTCATGAGATTTCACTTTTTTGCTGTCATACTTGTCTCGTATCATTCGTTGTTGTCGAGTTAATGTTTTTTTATTTACCGTTTGTTTTTGTTATTCAGCATCCTGTTACTTGGAGTTTACTCCTTATATATATATATAATATATAATATATATATATATAATCTAGAGTTTCATGTATTGAACTATCATCAGGCATATACGTTTTAGATGTTTATAAACAAAATAGATTCTGTACTACACAAATAGAACGTTTTATAATTCTAACCTTTGCTCTTGTAGTTCATTAGAAAATACTGATTTGCCTAGCAATTATATATAATATAATTACACATTATATATTATACTATATTATATACTATATTATATATTATGTTATATACTATATTATACACTACATTATATATTTTATTTTATTATAATATATTTTATATACTTTATTGCTTTATTGCTACTTGTAACTTTATCAGTCAAATGTTCAAAACTTGAAATGAGTCTGAAGTGTAGTAAATATTGAAAAAAATAACAGGTTTAAAACAGGAGACAAATTCTAACCCGATATTACTGGATAAATTAAAAAATGATAAGTAAACTTAATTATCACTGAGAAATGAGTAATGGCATTGAAGGTGGCTAGTAAAAAGTCTGCAATTTATTTATTCTCTACACGGTCACTAGAACCAAAACCACTTTTGATGTCCTGTTCTAAAATGCGTACCTTGGTGTAACTATGAAAATTATTTTTAATTATTTTTATAAATGATCGCATTGATGATCTCAGCAGTGACAAAATTTACAATTAAACATTTCAAAAATAATTAAAATTAAAAGATAAAATATATTTACTTTAAACACCTAAAAGTTATAAAAATTCTTATTTATGAACATTAATTCAAAATTAAAACTAAAACCAATTCCTGAAATTTTATCATTGAAGGATTTTACTTGTACGAATCACAGATATTTTGTTTGATTTAGAACAATGTAATCTATCTTCGCCAGAATATAGAAAATTGGACAGCATGTATTTTTCCCATTCTAATAAACGCTGTTGTTGGAAAAACAAATACCTAAAATATACTCACTAATAGAGTGTCCATGTAAAACACATTGACACTGTGTTGAATTCCCACCTGAGACTAGTCACTGGCTGTGTCTCTTATACGCCAAACAGCATGCTATCATGGCTCGCTGGAGTGGATCCACTAACCGTCCTTTGGTAAAAGATCACAATCAATGTTGCAAAGAAAGCAGTCGACTTTGAAGTCCTTCTGCGAAATGAAACCATCAATGAGACCAGAGTACCAAACCGCCTCAAGCCACAGAGACCTTTAAGGACCATGGCCTTAGACCTACTGCAAAAACTGGGCGACTCTTCAGCTCCAGAATGGTTAGAGGAACAAAGGACAACTACCAATGAGAAGTGCCCCAAGTTACAAAGATTTCTCCCAGTAGCAACACACCACCCAATCGGAGAAAGCCTCCCACACATCATTATTTGCAGGCTCAACCGTGTCCATAGTAGAGCTGACGTCGATGTCAAATGAGAGAGAAACAGCTGACCACCTCCTGCTATGCGCCGGTTTCATGGACATGACCTCATTGTGTTGGAAGGAGAATTCCATGAGATGCTGAAGGAAAAAGATCTGCAAAGCATACGAAAGAATGAAAGAACAAGTAAAGCAGCTGCCATTACAACATTTAACTCACTTTTAATTCATCATATTGAAATAAAAGTGAATGAAATTTGGCGATACACTCAGACTAGTTTCCAGAAAGAAGCAAAACTATTGTCAGAATACTCACAGTCGAAAGAATAACTGCATTTGCCAGGACAAAAGACACAAAGCAGTTGTGAGATGCCTCTGAAATTATAACCATAACGTATTCCTGCAGAAACTGTATCTGCTTTTAAGATTTCATACAAGACAGTCAGAAAAAGGAGGAGTTATCCTTAAAAGACTTCTATATTCGAAATGCCAACGTCTAGACTGCATTGAACAAAAATAAAACAATTTTGGATATGCAGCCTCCCTCATTTTTTGAAGTCACCACCTTTAGAGTAACCTTTGAGCCTAAACCTTGTACTGGACACCAATACTGGTGTCAACAAGAATGATAAAAGTGAAAATTAATGAAACAGACACCTTCTTGTTAGGAAAAGGTTTAAATGTACCAAAAAACTATTAACTTACAAGACCAAAGCTATAAAAATATTGCTTCTATTTCAGAATCACTAATAGAATGCCATTTGTGGTTTTCTAGGTATTGTTTGGGATCCAAACACCAGCTAACTGATGACCTACTTCTCAAGACACCACAGTCTGGGCATCGATACCTGGGTTGTCCTGTTACAAAACTTGTTAAACTCATTCTGTACAGATACCGGGACCCAGCGTTCCAATGTTTAACGAGTGACAGTTATTCGTGATTTATGACAAAGTCAACTGCAGCAGAGCCGGGTTAAGCAGGTTATAATGATAACTTCCCTACCTTTCTATAAACAAACCCTACACATCTCATTTTTGCACTGTTGAATAAGTTTCTTGTGCCTTCAGGCCTTTATCTTCAAATTCTTTTATTTTTTTGTTTTTCTTCTCTTTACCTTCTCCTTGGCAATTTAATCTCATGATATCTCATTTTAAACCATTTTTGTCAGTTATTCTATATATCTAATTAGTGCTATCTTAGCTCCATTTATATCAAATTATTTCAGTTTTGATACCAAAAAGAACACATGAACAAGAGTGTATGACATGCTTATCTGATTGCTAAGAGGATGGGCAGGGCTATTTATCTGTCAGCTCTCAAAACATCATTGAAAGGCAAAACTTTTGCCACTTAATTTTCTTTTATTAATAGCTATAAATTCTATTAAACGTAAATATTATTATCGAAAAACTCTGCTATATTATTAAATTAGGAGACGTAAATTCAAATGCGGTTTGAAAACCAATTAAAATAAAGTGTAATGGCTTGGTTTTCATAGTGCTAACAATTATTACAATGAGACTATGAAAAAATTCTGAATGAAAACAAGAGGCTACCTTCCTTTCTGTAATTTCACCAATGACGGAAATTTTCAAATATTTTTTAATAGATTATTACAACGACTTTTTTAACATACAACTTGCTGGTTGATATCGATAATAGGTGTTCGAACTTGTTTCATCTTTTGAGGCCAAAAGGTAAAAAGATCGAATCTTTGTTGATGAAAAATGCTTAAATCATTGTTGTAACAGAGACGACATTCATACACTTTTGAGCTGTTGAATAGCCAAACTGGAGTCTGCAGAGTGCTGACTCTGCAGGGTAAAAACAAACACGGATGAAAATTTATAGGTATTTATATAATCCGAACCAGATGGAAGTGTTAAAATATAAATAAAACAAGATTAAAGTCAGTTTTTGAGGATGCATACATTTAGAAAATGATAATAGCCAGAGTACTCAAACTGCTATAAGAGTGTGGAACAATCGGTCAATTTACAATATTGGACCACCCTAAGAAATCTAAAGAACACAGAGAAAAAGAGAATACGGTACACACAAATATAACACATGTGTATTAATAAGTATATATAGATATGAATACTTGTATATATAAAAAATAGTAAAGAGAGCCTCTGCAGAAGAAAACATCTATCTTTATAAATTTCGAAGGCTTTACTTTTTTCCCTGTGTAAAAAGC
Organism: Morbakka virulenta; assembly: GCA_003991215.1. Lineage (NCBI taxonomy): Eukaryota > Metazoa > Cnidaria > Cubozoa > Carybdeida > Carukiidae > Morbakka > Morbakka virulenta. The sequence goes on from RDPX01000020.1 coordinate 3,715,270, forward strand.
GGCGAGCAGAGGATCTCCAGTTAGTGAGACAGGATGTTTTTCTTCAGGTTCTAATTTCGTAGCATTTTTTTAAAAAGTATGACTTTTTCAGGTATTGGAGAAGGTAGGGGGCTTTTAGAGGGACTGGTTTGAAATCGGACCTTTTGCTCTCAGTTCTGTTAGACAGCTACAAACTCCTCTAAATGGGTTCCCCATCCCTTACTTTACAAGTGTCTTACACAGAATATATTAACGTAAATGTTGTTTATGGAACAAGAACCAAAAAGATTTGTTAACAGATGTTATTCTACTATTTTCCAATACGCGTAACTGAAATTTATTTTCATTCAAAACTTTGTAGTTAAAATCATTTTCTGGTAGGGTTTAAGACATAATCATAATAAAAGCTCGAGGATCGTACAAGCATAAATGGAAACTGCCATTTTTGCGTTGAAGTTTTTGCATAAAATGACAAAACTGGATGTAAAATCAGTCCATTTTTCTTCAATTCCCGTACAGGAAGAATAGTTTTACTTTTACAATTTTAAACGGTCTACAAATACTCCTTTGGATAGATATTTCTCTTGAAATTGTTCTAGAAAACAAATGAAAAAAACAAATATGGCCGAATGAGATTATGTCAGTTCCAATTGCACCATTTTAATTGTATTGGTGATGAACAAACTTCGTGCACGATGAGATAGTGCAGATATGATTTATCAAAGTTAACCAGCCATTTTATTGTAGTTTCTCCTTCGTCGTTCACGAAAAAAGCGTCGGTGCTTACCAAGAGATACATAAAAAATTATTTTTTCATCACAAAATATTACGCCATAAAGTTATTGATAGCCTTCGAAGTTTTCAAAGAAAAAAGCTTTTGGAGAAAGCTCCTTAAAAAAGGTCGTTTTTGTTACTCGATATCCGACTACCTGCCATTCAAAAGCAAAGACAAATTATGTAAAACAATGATATATTAACAGTAAGTTAACAAGTTTTGTCTAGGATCAATAGATATGTTCGGGAGGATGAAATTCTGCCACTCAAAAATGGTAGTCAATCTAACATCATGACGTTCTTTCAATAAAAATCATCTGCCTATTTTCAACAAGAATAGGTAAGTATAATTAACTTAGGAGCGATAAAGACTATTCTCCTTTAATAGTGGACTGCCTCATCGCAAAACTAACAACCTTAAAGACTTAATGGTTTGATCAATTCAAAAATATACTTTGGTAAAACCAAGTTAAAGAGCTTACAGTATATGCGTTCGCATTCCTGACTTCTCCAGTCAGAAAAGCTGTGACTGAAAGAATATTCTCACAAGTTATAACATCATAAATTCATATCACAAATAACATGAGCCTGTAGTTATATGAAAAGCACGACTTCCCAACAGCTCCAGTTTGAGAGAAATTGCTACAGCGATGTTGTAGTAACTATAAAATGCTGGAGACTTTAAACTTAAGAATGTTTGAAATCTTAAACGACCAACAAATGATGACAAAAATGGCGAGTCTTATTCTAACAGTGACGTTGCTTTCTATTTTGATGATAGGTTATTTTTTGTTATTTTTTAATTATTGCACTTAAAATTGGGATTTTGGGGGGATTTTCTTTGTCCATTGCAAGAATTTGGCTCCTTTTGATCATATTTTTGCTTTTTTTTGTGCTGGTTGGCTTGAGCATGAACAACCATATTCCATCTTCGGCTGCCGACTGTCAGTGAGACCAACTTGTTAAACGATTAGAGGAAAAACACAGCCGCTGGGCTTTCATGTGGTATCCATTGCCAGAGAAAAACAATTCTGTATACATTTTGTATTCAATCAATTGATTACAAGTCAAAAACTTATTCAATGGATTTTCAGAAAAGCAGGGAATGAAAAAAAGCCCAGAAAAAACCAGTAGGTAACTAGCATAGGCAGTGAAAATAACAAACAACAATTTGGCACTGTTTGCATTATTCATCTTTCTCAAGACAAGGGAAAGGTATAAAATTTATATAAAATTACATATCAAAATAGGAGCAATTTACTTCTGACTTTTGTTATTCTTTTCGTCGACTGTTTTATCGCAAAATCGAGGAAACGTCGAATTAAAAAAATGTACTTTTTCACTTAGTCACAGAGTTTGTGATTTTGGTGGTCATTTGTTGTTATTCGTATAGGTGTAATTTAGGAAAGGACAGATCGACAGACATCTGAATATATATATATATATATATATATATATATATATATATATATCTATATATATATAAANCTAGCATAGGCAGTGAAAATAACAAACAACAATTTGGCACTGTTTGCATTATTCATCTTTCTCAAGACAAGGGAAAGGTATAAAATTTATATAAAATTACATATCAAAATAGGAGCAATTTACTTCTGACTTTTGTTATTCTTTTCGTCGACTGTTTTATCGCAAAATCGAGGAAACGTCGAATTAAAAAAATGTACTTTTTCACTTAGTCACAGAGTTTGTGATTTTGGTGGTCATTTGTTGTTATTCGTATAGGTGTAATTTAGGAAAGGACAGATCGACAGACATCTGAATATATATATATATATATATATATAAAAATTGAGAACTTCAAAGAGATTAAACTTGGTTAAGGACCATACAACTTTCATAAACTATCTTAGATTATATAAAAGAGAATATTGTTTATTCCTACCAATTAAATAAATCCAAAAAATTCATACTTTAGATGTTGGGAACTTCTTTTCTGGTGACTGGTCTCTGGTTCCAAGGAGTTACTGGTCACATAAGGAACACAGATAAAAAAATTTCCTGTTATACTCTAGGTATATGTTTGTGACAGGAAAAATTGTTTTATTTTTATCTACAATATATTTGGTACAAAACAGGAGGAGGCTATAACCATCCTCTATACAAAATGTAGAGAAGCCCTTCGTCTTCAACACGTTTTATCCAGGATCTCTGATAAATGATTAGCGGCGAATTGCGGTAAGGATTTTCTTTTTTCCTTTAATAATACAATTATATTCTTCTTGATTTTTCTATTATAGTCTTTTTTTGTCTACAGTTTTCGGTTTTATAGTAGGTCATATAGGTGTCATGTTTCATGACAATTTCAATTTGAACAAATTATAAGATGCTGTGAAATTGAAAGTGTTTCCTTTGTGGGAACCCATTTTAGCACCTGCCTGTTTGAATGTGAAAATTCTACAACAGAAATATACTTTTCTTGTTAATACGATATTCGTCGGGGCTTTGCTTGTGAATATCTATCAAATGTGTCTAAACAGTCAATTAAAAGAGCTACTTCAAAAGATCGGCATTGGGACCTCCCAGCTCCAACAATATAAGTACGTTTAAGAACTATACACTACTGAGTCTTTACTGTGCTATATGCATTAAGCATCTGTCTGGAAATGCCATTCTGTTTCATGTTTTAGTAATTAGATTATACGGATAAGTTTAGAACACTCATTTTTGTCAAATAATGTCATGATATATCAAGAAAATACAGTGATCAATCTCCAATACGTTTAATAGGTGGGAACAAACTGCTTGAAGTGCAAGATTAAGTAAAAATAAGAAAAAATCTATTCTCATTTTACAGGCTACCAGAAGAGTTAATTTTGAAATACCTTTCCATATTTTCCTTTATCAGGAGATTCTTTACACAAGAATGAAAAAATATGTTATTATTTTCAATGAAATATATTCTTATTTATTACTCAAACACATGCTTTATGATTAGATGGTATTATAAGTTGGATGAGTGACATTTTCAACAAACTCATCATGGTTTGTTAATGAGGCTTTTGAAAAAAATTAATAGCTTTAAAGAAAATAAAACATTGAAAATTGTATGAGGTTTGATATTTATAACAGTTGCAAAATTGCATAAATATGATATACCTCCTGGCTTAGGTTTCCAACAAAGCTGTATATTCCGGTATTTTATTCCAAGAGATTTTTATGACTGAAATGTATTTCAGAGAAAAAAATTGTTGTTATCAACATATCTGTAAATGAACTTACTTTTTCATATTCAAATACGCAATTTTACTTTTGTTGAAGATTTATGGCCATAGTAGAGTGCTTTTCCTTGTCAATACCAGAAAAATATTTTTTTTAATTTTTTTTAGCATCGAGCTCTTTTGATTACAAAATTTGTCTACAATGTATCAATTTCATACATAAAAATTTTATACTCATGTTTCATTTGTTTATTTTTAGAAAATATCCTTTAAAAAAAAATCAAAATTATTACAAAATGATTAATATTTTGTATTTTTTCTCTGCTCTGTCTTTTAACAGAAAGAATAATTACTTGTAATACTGTACCCTCTGGCATTAAGAACTTTAAAGGAATATGAAGGAAGTCCTCAATACCATGACCATGTTCAAGGCACGAAATTTCTGAAAATAGACTTAAATTATGTTTGCCTTTGACAGTGCTTCTCTCTAATTATATTCAAAATGTGACATTTTATTAGTTTATATCACCTCAATGGTCCTATGCATCCATTTGTTTCCCATCATGACAAAAATCACAGTAAAAAGTAATAACATTTGCGTTAAAAAAGCATGATGATTTTGGTGGTTTTGTTTTCAACATTTAATTAGAATTTTTTTTACAACTTCCATATGTTCCAAATTTGGATAATGGCTTTCATCTGACTATCAAAGTAGACGTAAAATAGAATATGACCTAATAGCTAGAGAGGTCAAAAACTGATAGATTGGATATTTTGTTGAAACACCCAATTAATCAGTTGTTGGGTGGTTCTAATTTTCTAATCATTTTCTTACAAAATGCCTCAAATAAAGTACTAGGTTTAAAATAATACCGACGTTAAAAAGATCAATTTTCAGTTCTTTCCATTTCTCTTACCTTGTTCACAACCAAGCAATCTGTTTTATAGGAGAAACTAGGTCTTCTTTGGCTTCGTGGGAACTTTTGCACTTGTACTTTATAAGCAAAGATACGTATTAATCCACTTTACTTATCATAATTTAAACCATACGAAAAAATTATAATTGATTTATGGTCTACAGTAACTTAACAACTAATTGTAGAATTAGATACAAATGTTTTCATCATTGATTTATAATTCAGGGATCAGTGACATGAGGGTATCAACATATTGATAATTACATTATCTCTATTGATCATCGTTGAATTCTGAATTGTGGATATCTAAGAATGATAATGTTGTCTATTGGTTTAGATCTCTACTACTTATCCCAACGATAAAAGCTGACCTCCTTGATTGGACCAAGGTTAAATAGTTAAGGAACAAGAGTAACATTCTAAGGCCCCTGTATGAGAGTGACATGATCTTCTTAGGAATAGTTCCACTGATTGAAATATTTAAATTCAATCTTTTTTTCTTATTATTACAGCTGTATTTAAATTAGTAGAGACTTTAAGTACGCAAACATTGAGTTTTTCCTGGGAGCAATAGAAATTTTCAAACATGCATGAAAGCCTCACCCAAGTCATCAGCCCCATGGAATGATAAATTATTACTATAATTTTGTTTTGGTTTTAACGTCATTTATTTTCCCAGTAACTAGGGCATTAATGTTATACATTCAATAATCTGCCCACTGTTCCTAAGTTATTCCATTTTTCAAATCAATCCATTATTTATCACTTTTTACTGTCTCGATGACTGGCTTTGTGATGAATTTACTCTTTTTGTACAAAAAATAATTTCTTCCTTAAGTTTCCATTCTATCAATAGCAAGATCACCACTTTATTTAGGTCAGCCAAAATTTCTCACTTCCTTTCTTGTTTCCCCTTCATTATCTGTTGTTCTTAAATGCTTTTTTTTCTTCTTGCAGCTGTATGCAATAGAACAGAGCATTTATTTTCCTTTCCTTTTGTAATACCCTTCTTCAAAATAATTGTCAGAATCTCTGGTGTAACTGTATTGATATCTGTTACCTCACACTAACTTTCAAAAAGACTCAAATTCAAACATCATGGTGACAACGGAAAGAAATTTTCGTACGGCAAAAGTTTTAACACTAAAAGATGAAAGTAGTTGGAGATATCATGAAAATTATCGACCATTTTCAGCTTCTTCTTTTTGTTTTGACCTTTGATCCTTATCGATATATTATGTAATAATCCCAACTTACTCTCTTTAAATGCATCTGGATAAATTAATATTTGCCATTAAACAGAATATATATATCGATAAATATTCTATTTTTTCTCTTTTCTCCCATACATACATTTATTGTGTTTAGAGTATTTTCTACCTTGCTATGTGGTTTTATGTGATTTTATGTGGCTTTTCGAGGAAGAAAAGTTCTAACAGTGTAATAAATGGAGACGTTGTGTATGGAGCCAATAACCAGGTCTCTTTCTATAAAATTTTCCGACATACCAGTTGTTCTTTCAGTTAACTTATGCTATTTCTTATTTGGCACCTTCTGGTTACAGTTACTCAGCGTATTCGGCAAATTTTCTGCTTACTTATTTTCCTAGTAGTTGCTACCAAGCAGCAACTAATTCTCTAGTGTATGCTAACTGGGAATTATAACAAAAGTACAATTTTATTCTAACATTATTTTTTATTATCTGCATTAAGGGCTTAATATTAGCTTATTAACAGTTTGCTTACTGAAGACTTGTTTGTAATCTCGTTTTGATTACAGTAGAACTGAGACAACATTTCCAGGAAGGAATTGCTATAGAAAGAAAATGATGATAGCGGAAAATAGTTTCAGTTATCAAAGAGAAGAATTTCAAAATTTAAAGGACTGAATTTTTTTCAACCATTTTATGGCGTGAAAGGGGCTAAACTGTATCATGTCAAAAATGGTCAGAAGTCACTCTATAAAGCTAAAACTCATTGCAATGACAGTCCATTGCCTCAGAATTGAACAACACTTATCCATTGCTTTCACAAGTTAAATATATACAATAATAAGGTTATGATTACATATTGTAAATGATTTTTTGCCAAAGTTTAACGCCAAATTCTGCCTCTGATTTCTCAATTGTTTTGTTGAAACTTGAGGGTTTTCTTCACCATTTAAATCCTTTAGCAGTTGTAAAGGTCACCTTTTCAAACTTTAGTCAGAACTTAACGTCAAAGAGAAAATTTGAACAAATTGTAAAATGAAAAAGGTAATATTACAAGAGTAAATGACAATTGTCAGTGTTTTCCAGAATTTTTGCTGTCTCTTTTTAGAGCTTTGCAGCTTTTACCTGCATTTATGCCCGGATTATGCCTTTTGCAAACAAAACGGGCACATTTGAAACATTTAGTTTTCATTCTGTGATGTAGTTGTTTGAGAGAAACAATGTAGTCAAGTGCTCCAATAATCGATTTTACACTCATTAAATCTTATAATTTGGGCTACGACTGAAACCTAGCAGAGTTGCTGGATGTATGGGAGGGTCGAACGTTTATCTAAATCACATGTGAACTGAAACAAAAAATATCGTCTTTTGAGTTTTTACGAAGAATTCAGAGGACATTTTTTCTAAGAAAAATACCTAAACAAAATGGTTCATTTGAAGTTTGTTATTCAGTGACAGGGAACCAGGTAAAAAAATCCAATCTCTCTTTCTGCATGGTAATAAATGTGTGGACTTAAAATTTTATTATTCAATCCTTCGTTACATTTACCCACTCATGGATGAAATGTATTCCTTTCTCTCAGATAGTCAGTTAAATGTTTTGAACACTCGTTAGTATCTGTGACTTAAAATCTGTATGTGTTGTTAAAGTTTCTGGTTTCTGGTGAACCACTGTAGGAAATTTTAAGTTTATAGTTTACAGAGGAATTACAAATGCTGCCATTGAGCGAAATTCTCCCAAGGAAGTAAATTTTGAATAAAGTAACTAGTTTTTCATGGTACTGGGAATGCATGAGAAGGTACTTTAGAACTTTTACCATTTTAAGCTGTTCATGAGTTTAGCAGAGTTGTCCTTTCTTTTATCCAATAGCGAACAAAAGAATGTTTTGCATCGGAAGCAATGGAACAACGGTAATCCCTCGGTGGAGCGGAATCGACGTTGGATTCATCAATAGCCCTTAATAAAGACATAAATTTCTTTAAATTTCTGTATTAATATGGTGTCACTGATGACGATGGTTCAATGTTGAAAAGGCTTTCAGATGTTGAGCAAGTGGTAACTTCGTGTCAATTATTTTTTTCGCTTGCTCTCTCTCTCTCTCTCTCTCTCTCTCTCTCTCTCTCTCTCTCTCTCTCTCTATCTATCTATCTATATATCCATCTCTCGTTCACACCTTAACAACATAACTTTTTTTATAACAAAGAAAACAATATCACATCTGAGTTATCGTACCTACTTTTTAATCCATGTTCTTTTCACTTTTCAAGCAATGTTCCAAATTACAAATATAATAACGAGTGCAGACCCTTATGAACAAAGACCTCTTCAAGAGGCATGAAAAGAATTTCTTGATCGAAAACTAAAAACATCTTCTTAAAACCAGTGTTTTTTCTGTCGCACATTTTTTATTCTTGGGGAAGGACAGATGAAAATTTGTTCGTTGTGGAAGTATACAAGTAAATGCTAAACACTGAATACACCATCTAATGATAGCATACATCACCATAAATGTGCTGCATGTAAATTTCTTCTTTTCTCTCAATCTTTCCGAAATAATAATTCTCTCTTGGTGGCTATGTGAAGTCGACACGACTCGCCTGCTCAGTGCCCACTATTATAGTCATGTTGATGCAGGCGAACAATGGAAGACCTTTGCAAAGGATTATAAAAAGTTCTGAAGAGGTTGGCTTCTTTATAGTATACTACTTAATCAAAGAAGGAAAAAGCGATAGTAGACTACAAAGAGATTAGAGATTTGCTTACTTTCTCTGGAGGTTAAAGACAGAAAATCTTGCCTCTTTGAAATGGTCATTCACATCAAAGAAAATGATTAACAACGAAAAGTTAAACTGCCTGATACGAACTCTGCTAAAACTGTTAAGTAAGTGATATTTGAAGGGGCTTTGCAGTAGAATAATCCCCCTAAAACAGCCAAAGAGTTTAATATCTGGAGTTTTTTCATAGAAACACACCATTTGTTAAGATTAACTCCAAATGTACTGCTTACATTTCCTTTTTTCGGCTGTCGATAATTTAAATAACTTATTTAATTGTTTTATTTTACTTGTTTGGGGCACGTTGGTTAAATATAATCTATTTTGAAAGTCTCCAAGTTGAAATAAGATTTAATACCACTATGCCCTTAACATGCACCATAAACAAAAAATATACAACTTTGCATAAAACTAATAACGTAAGATTTTATGAAGGATGATGAAAGCAGTTCCAAAAACCGGTGAAGTGAATTAGCTATTTGTCAAAAAATTAACAACGTATAAACCCTTTTCAAAATATTTAAACAAAATAGCTGTTGACTAACAGGATTAATGATATTCTTACAATCAGACAGGCGAAGATAAAATTCTCAAGCCAATGGCAAAATAATTGACTTAGTACGAAAGTTATTTAAAGTCGATAGTGATTCTCTTCTCTACCTGATTCATAGCTGCAATATCAAATAATTTTTTATCCGTCTATCTCAGTCTATCTTTGTTGCATTTTATCAAATGTTTTCAAGTTTTGAACCTAATGATAACACTTCAAGAATAATTTAACATTTCCGAATCCTCCTCTAAGATATTACAAAAGGTCTAGTTTCCATTATATTGGAATAATTTTATTAGTTTCCTGCTTTGTAAATTATCCTACACTAATAAGGACTTTTTTCCTGTTAATGTCCTTAATGGATGCATTTGTGGTGGTCATTCTCAAACCAATTTAATCTTTTTCACACTTATTACTGTGATAATTTCATAGTATTTCCTAACAAATACGCATTAAACGTTTTTTATGATTTTGTTAGTTGTTTTTGCTAAGTTAGAGTCCAGTTTTGACAGCCACTACACTTTGTAAATGTCCCTATTGCAATTAAAATGGTTTTTAGAAAAAAGAATAGAAAACATCTTTATCCTAATTTTAAATTACTTTAGACTTCAGAAAACTTTGAAAAATTTCTTCCAACACTCTTATTGCTTCGAAGCTGGTAGCAGGCATGTTTACATTCAGTTTATCATGATTTTTTATTGTTCTTTTTTAAACCCTGGCCCTTTAACGGCATTGTGAATTTTTTTGACCATTTTGACTTGTCTATTTCGAAGTCCATTGTAAATTTCAGTTTGATCATGTACTTTTCAATTATTATCCATTCAAACTTCTCACTTAGAATAACAATTTGTCTTACTGTACCTGATCCATCAGATTTTTGTATTACTAAATTATTGATTATGGTTATCTCTTTATCACCTACGTAATGCAAACAAAACTCTGCAAAGAGAGGTAGACAGGCAGACAGAGAGACAGACAGACACAAAGACGGACAGAAAGACGGATAAACAGAGACACAGAGACAGACAGAAGAAAGGAAGACAGCTGAAGTTGAAATTTAATCCTGTCTGGATGCATGTGCTATCCAATTTTAAACAATAGTTGGAACAAGAGGAGGAAAGCAGGTGGGTCTCGATTTCAATATAATTGATGCAACTGAATTGCGATTGTACATTTTATGGCTCAAATGAATTGTCTATTTCCTTATTTAAACTTTCTGTCTAATATCACTTGGGGATAGTCTGTCTATACAACTACCCTTTACGTTACTTTGCTTTTAGATCCTTTCATCTTTTGACAGCTCTCATTGTACCAAGTTTAGCAAGTCTAGTTTCTCAATCTCTCTCTCTCTCTCTCTCTCTCTCTCTCTCTCTCTCTCTCTCTCTGTCTCTCTCTCTCTCTCTCTCTCTCTCTCTCTCGCTCTCTCTCTCTCTCTCTCTCTCTCTCTCTCTCTCTCTCTATCTATCTATCTATCTATCTATCTATCTATATATATATCCATCTTTCTTCGTTTCCTTTCAACAACTGATTTTTGGAAGGTTTTCCAGGTTTTATTTTCCAAATGTTTTATGAAAATCAATTCATAGCGTCTTAGCAGTGTCTTCCTTGATCATCTCTCCAATATCTTCATTAAACCCACAGCCTCTCATCGTAGTTTCCGTTTATCTCCTCAGCATTTTCATTTTCGTTCCGGAAAATGTTAATTCATTCTTTCTGAGTGCTAACTTGTCAATCCTTTCTAAAGGAGAGATCTGGTTTTTGATTTCCCTTTCACCCATTTTAATACAAAATGACATACTCTGTTATTCCATGTTATTCAAATCCTCTAGTTCTAGAAAACATCGAACAAAAAACTGTTAGTTTTATGTTCCCGACATTCAAAATTTGGACTGTAGTTCTTTTGATAAATAACAAATCAAATATTATATAGCAAAACCATTATTTTTTGCTTGTTTAAAATGAATACAAACAATCACGTATTTATGGCTAACAGAATGATTGTAAGACTAGAGAGCTTCTTTTAACAGCTGCTCAAGAGGATACACCTGTAATGATAAAAGCTTAGCTGTAAGGTAGAGGTGATAGGAAGTAGAACTGTTCGCTTTCAGGAAGAGCAGGTCAGATTTATTAAACAAACAGCGAGGAAGAGAAACTGTTTTCCTGAGGTCTGACTTCTATATGACCTTGAAACATACCATGAAATGGGGTAGTCTACAAGATTGCACTGCGGTAGGAAGGTATTGAAACTTTCATAACCTGGCCATAACTAAATAAAGTCTCTTTTGCGACAACCACTTGGCCTGGCATGATTAATCTTCTAAATTGAAAGTAAAAAGGTACAATATTTTTCAATAGTTAATTCTAATTCTAACAGTAAAATGTTTAAAAAAAGTTCTCTAGAAAAGTAAATAAAATATGACATTTTCTTTTCAAGCTATGTCGTTGTACAAGAATTTTCCTAACATCCTTATAATATTTGTTAAAATATTGACTTGGACCTTAAAGGCATATGAGGATAGTAACAGGCTGGCTAAAACAAACATGTATATTTAAAAAAATATTTATATTTGCTACTCAAAATAGTTACAATTCATTTTACAGGCTATAGGGTGGGTAAATAAATATTCTTATATATACAGTCATATGACGGAACTTTTATACTACTTAAAAAGCATGATGACTTTTATATAATGGATACAAGTATAGACAAATATATTTACAAAAATATACGTCTCGATTTTTTTAAAATTCTGATCGGTAATGGCCTATTTCTGCCCAAGAGAATCTACAAGCTGTGAAAATATGGATGATTTTCTAATAAAATGCCCATTGCGAAAATTCATAATGAATTCAGGGTGTGAACCTTTTTGCCAGAAATGAAGAATTTTATCTTTATTACTAAAGAATAAACATCATTCAACAAGAAGGACGAAGGGAAACTCTTCTTGATTATTGATTCTTCTCTTAATTCTGCAATGAAGTGGACAGAAAAGCTGCTTCCAAAATGTATTTTTCCAGACATATTAGGACTGATAACACTGGCCTCCAAAGGTTTAAAGATCAAGCATGTAATAGCTGAGACTAGGGTAGTTTGCTATGCAAAATCCAAAAATTATACTCATTTTATGCAATCAGGTCAAGTTTTGAGATACAAGGTTGTAAAAGAATTGTTATTAACGCTCTTTAATGCTATTTATTACCCTTCATTTAGGGTTTAGCGCTTTACAAAAACCATGTATTTTACCTAACAAACATCAGAAAATAAAGATTGTACATCACACAAAAGCTAATCGTGGATGAAGGGCCTTTTCAGTGACTTTCTCCTATACTGAGTAGCCACCACGTATCGTTTCAAACATCAACAGTAGTCAGCAGAAAAGTTCACATCCCACCGGCCGTGGTGGCATTTTTCCATCACATGAATGTCCAGCTAGACACACTCTCCGTGTTCCTTACGTACGTGTTCACAGTTCTGGGGAAAAGTCTAAGTGGGGCCGTACAAAGTGCATTTTGACTGACATGTGAGGCGCTAATTTTCAAAATTTCTTCAGGAGTTCGTCGACTTACTTCTAGTATTCTGCACTTTGGTTGTTTCCAAGAAAGGTTTTAATTACTGACTGCAGAGACAGCCAAGCAGACAGTTCAGTGAGACTTATGGCATCATCTAACATTGAGTCCTTCATGAATTTCCGTATCTGAGACCCATAAAATATGCCAGCCTTAAGCTTTTCCAAGCTTTTCCAAGGGAACTTCTGCTGAGTACACCCTCATTCTTCCCTGTCCATTGCATTACAAAGTTTTTCGTAAGTCCCAGTTTAATATGTAAAGGTGGAAGAACTATCGTATTTGGTTCAACAAGAGGGTGAGGCTGAACATTGTGAGAACCAGGTTCCAACCCTTGTCTTTATGGCCATTCCTGTCTGATATAATGTTGATCATCAGCTCGACTTTCCAACAAACACAAGAAACATGGATACTTTGTATTCCCACCTTGTTGTCCTAAATCCAATCCAACAAGCTTAAGGTCTCCACAAGATCGACCAACCATGGCCATGGTAGTTCAGAGCAAACATGTTGTCGTGGGTTTCTTTCATTTGCACAGAATGACCAATTGGAATCGAAGAGTATTTATTTCCATTATGAAGGAGAACTGCCTTGAGACGTCTGCTGGACGAGTTGATGAAAAGTATCCATTCCGTAGCAACATAGTCTATCCCTATTTTTTTCATCAAGTCAGCAATATTGTTGCAGTAAACCAATGAGGGGTCTCTCTGGGTTGCGAAAAATTGTCTAAATTTTCTTTCACGTTCTCGATACCAGTAGAATGTTGTTCCAGGCACCAACAAGTTCTTCTCACAAAGACGAGAACGCGAAAGCTGCTCCGATTCCTCTGCGAAGTTTAAGTCTCGTGTCAGGTAATTGAGATCGGTTTGCGTTAGAAACACTTGCCGATCATTATCTTCTGGCATGTATTCTTCACCCTCTATTCTGTCATATCTGTTATTAGATTCCGATTCAGAGCTAGATTCCATTGCAACATCTTGCTAGGCAACAGGTAGGTGTCGGCCATGAGGAACTTGTTTTATGGCAGACAGAACATTAGGAACACAATGCTTGTTCTTGGGATTGATTCCATGAAGATTAGTCATGCAAAGATAGCAGTCTGTCACATGACCTTTAACCTCTCTCCACATCATAGAAACAGCGAATGGCATACTTTTCCTTTTGTTATTTCTCCAATCACGCAAGCTCTCAATACATGTTTTGCAGCTAACATGGAGTGTAAATGGCTTGTCCTGGTCTCCAAGCTCAACTTCAAAGCAACCATGACATGCCTTCTTCACAAAATAAGTCATTTTTGCAAGGCGATCAGGAAGAATCACATTACTACATATATAACATTACCAGTCAGAAAGATTTGTAAATTCGCGATCCATTCTCTCTTGATCTAAAATACTAAACAGAAACACTACATCTGTTCCTTGCTATTTCAAGTCACGTTGACTGGAGTTCAGGTCTGCTAAACAATAAATGACTATGCAGGTGTAAACGGAAAAGGTTTCTTTCACTTTCCTAAAGTTAAAAACGGATTCAGTTTCTGTTTCAGACTGAACCTTCTCCAGTTTCGTTTTCTATATGAAAACAAAGATTGGGCCAGCTACAGCCCTGTTTTTCTTCAACTGAGTACTACTCAAGGGTCAAAACGTTCACTAATCATATCGCAAAAATTTGATCTTACCAAAGAAAATGGATGGTATTTTTGGATTCAGCGCACCAAGAAATACAAAAATTTGTTGAAAATCCTTCTACCTTTGAAGTTTTAAAGCAGGCCAGTGTAATAAAATAGGACGAGAGCATAGATACAAAATAAGTGCAATTATTTCTTAACATGTATGATAAAAACATTGTGGCATATCAAAATTTGTTTCAAATAAATGAACCAAGAATGAGCATATATTTCTTTGACAATATATTTCGGATTTTTTTAAATCCATCTTCAGGTCTAAAAGCAATAAAAGAAAAAGTTTAAAAACGAAGGAGAGTTAGTAAGTTTTGATGTCAGCTCATTATACACAAATGTTCCGTAACATGAAACTATAAATGACTGTACGGACTTACTTTACTCTGGGAATTATCCTGTACCACCTGTCGATCGTGATACCTTCAACCAGCTTGTTTCGATATGTAGTTGCAATGTTTTTATGCTGACCCATGACGGCTACTACCGGCAGGTGGATGGTTTGGCTATGGGCAGCCCTCCGGCCCCTCTCCTTGCGAATGGATGGATGAGCAAGTTCGATGGAATTGTTAAAGGAGAAGCTAAACTGTATGCAAGGTACATGGATGATATTCTAAGGGAGATCCATGTAAGTGATGTTGAGAAGTAATTGAGAGAAATTAATGATCTTCACCCTTCTCTCAAATTTACCATCGAACGCGAAAGTGATAATTGTTTACCATTTCTGGACATGAAAATTGTACGNTTGGATGGTTTGGCTATGGGCAGCCCTCCGGCCCCTCTCCTTGCGAATGGATGGATGAGCAAGTTCGATGGAATTGTTAAAGGAGAAGCTAAACTGTATGCAAGGTACATGGATGATATTCTAAGGGAGATCCATGTAAGTGATGTTGAGAAGTAATTGAGAGAAATTAATGATCTTCACCCTTCTCTCAAATTTACCATCGAACGCGAAAGTGATAATTGTTTACCATTTCTGGACATGAAAATTGTACGCCGTGGAACAAAGCTATCATCAACTTGGTACACCAAATCTACGGATACGGTACTTACCATGAATTTTCATTCGCTTGCCCCAAAAAGTACAAACACTCAGTTGTATCGGGGTTGATTTACCGAATTCATCGTGCCTGCAGCAGTTGGTCAAATTTCCATGAAAGTGTTGAAAAGGCCAAGTCGATATTAGAAAAGAACTAGTATCCACCAGCGTTCTACGAACCAATTATTGCGAACACACTGTGTAAGATCGTTGAAAATGGTAAACAGGCAGAGAGCTCTAGTAATGATGCGTTGAAGGAGAAGAAAGAGACGAGGAAAAGTTGATTTTCTTGCAATATCGTGGGAAATTGTCTGAAAAGTTTGAAAGGTCCTTAATTAATATTAAGGCACCCTGTAGAATCGTGTTTACATTAAAGAAGTTGAAATCTGTGCTACCACCGTTAAAACCATCAGTCGAGAAATGTTTTAAAAGCGGCATTGTTTATCAGATTACATGTCCACGTTGTAGTGCGTGCTATGTCGGGCAAAGGAGCCGACATTTGCAAAGTCGTTTTAAGGAACATAAACGTAATGGTCCAGTAGCTGGTCACGGGAAAAGTTGCAATTGTGAACTTACAATGAATGACGTCACGATTTTGTGCGCGTCTTCAAAATCAATTTATCATTTAATGACTCTCGAGGCTCTTTATATTGAAAACATCAAACCGTGTCTAAACACAAAAGATGAATACAGAAGTAGATCGTTGGTCATTAAAATCTAATTACCTGCGATNTCTCGAGGCTCTTTATATTGAAAACATCAAACCGTGTCTAAACACAAAAGATGAATACAGAAGTAGATCGTTGGTCATTGAAATCTAATTACCTGCGATACTTTGCGTATGTGATTTTATTATATGTATGTATGTAGTGCGATATAGATGATGGAATTTTTGTACAGATGTATATTTTTTAACTGTTTTTAAACTTTTTCTTTTATTGCTTTTAGACCTGAAGATGGATTTAAAAAAATCCGAAATATATTGTCAGAGAAATATATGCTCATTGTTGGTTCATTTATTTGAAACAAATTATTTGTTATATTAAATATTTTGAAATGCTCTAACATGCTCCGATCAAAGACCTTTGCAGTTGAATAGCTCGGCTTAAAAGAAGTCAAACATCTAAAGTTTGGCTAGTAGTCCCTGTATCCACTCATTTTATTCTTCACCTGTTGAGCAGGTTTTGGTTAATTTCGGGACAACATGATTTCAATTTTATGCGGCAAGATCATTATCTCTCTGCACAGCTGGGTGATTGGTTGGGTAATAGTTTGATTTTCCTTTCGTAGGGTAATTTAGTTCACAATTGCGGTTTCTTCATTTTATTTCCCAATGACATGGTGTCGAAATTTCAAAGTTCTCATCCATGGATAAAAAATTTAACTCCAGACAAATAAGCTTTGACTCATTTAAAATAATTAGGTACAGCTTCTGAAAGTCAAATCATTCTCAAGCTATTATTAGTTGAAAAGAAATACTATCCACTAAGATAACCAAACAAAGACCTCATTACAAAGTAATAATTACAGATCTCCTAATATTGTTTAAAAGTATAAGGTTACTGTACCAAATGAGAAGAAAGAAAGAAAAAAAACATGTTTTTGCTAAAAAAAATTAAAATCGGATGTCCTAAAAGGCCAATACAAACTACCAACTACCAACGGCCAATACAAACTACTAACTTCTTCCAACCTACCAATTAGTTAACTAAATTTGACACGAACTCAGAGTATTTACTTGTGCATAAGTAAATAACAACGGTTACTTAACAAACATCCGTTTGGATATATTTACGACATCAGAATCCTGAAATTCATACAATCGCAACTTTGTAAACAAAAAAACTCAACTCGTTTAATTGAGGAGCTCCAAAGAAAAGCCCTTCTGAGGAGTGACTTCCTTATGCAAAATGTATCACGTACGAGCACGCGCATGCGCATATTTAAACCTAATCTTAACGATTTGATGAGCATTTAAGTAGGTAATATAGATGGATATTGGGAGTGGTGAATATATATGTATGCTAAAATTCAAGATGTTGCAACAGAGTTTGTTCAGTGAACCAGCAAATTAGACCAGGTTCTCTGGTCCAGTAAGCAGAAACAAGAAGAAAAAATATAGTACCAAAATTTTACGTTTAAAAGTATAGAGAATAAAATGTTCATAAATAAGTGTCCATAAATGTGCATAAAATATACCAGTTAAAATCAGCTTTTGTACATCCACTGCAAGGTTCGAGAAAAAGTTTTTCTAGTGCTCTACAGAAATTTTAAAAATAGTATCGACACTGGTTACCTATAAATATCCGTCAGAGCTAAGAAAGAAACTGTATGCATTTGTACATTTCAACATGTTTGTTCGTCAAGGAGTAAACATCTGATATCACTCTTAACTACCTTCTTCAATGTTACTCAGGTTTTTAGGATAAACAAAGGTATTCAATCATATCAGTTAAAGAGTTCATCACAAATTAATCATATATTGACAGGAAAGAATCTACATCAGAAAGATTATGGTATATTTCAAAATATTATGACCCCAATCCTGTTTCTATTTCATCCATCAACCAGTCAGTTAGTGACTGCAAAATGTAACAATGGTTAAAATAATAATTTTACCCTTAAAGTTGAAATAAGTTTCCTACTGCCTTTTTTCAATTTCATATATATAGTAATATTTTCTATCTTTTACCCTATTATTTTGTATCTATCTGGCTAGTTGGTAAACTGTGTTTAATTTCAGTCGCCAAATGGGTATTTATCATTTTCGTTTACTCTCATCACTCTATGTCAACTGCCATTTGCTTTTTCTTGAACCTAAACAGTTACCAATTTTTTCACCTGTTGAACTAAAAATGACAAAATATTTTAGCAGCAGCTGCTACCAATTACTGTAAAGTCATTAAAATGGGCCCCAAAATTAGTGCAGGTGTACAAAAAAAGATGATACTTTCTATTAGTTGAAAAATAAAGCGCATTGCTGTTATTGAATTTGTTATCACACAATGTTTAGACGGTATAATAGAGCCTGTATCCAACGTTTTCAAGCAATAAACCTACTGAGTGACATTAGAATATCAAAGAGTTCTCCATTTAAAAACAAGATTAAATCAGCAAGAAATTGTCATTATTAGTGTTTTGCCTGCGCTCTCTGGGTTTTTCTTTTTGAAAGCAAAGTAAATTCCTACGAGAACTTGGCACGCATGACCATGCAGTCTTTGGAATTCATTTCTTAATATTTAGTAAAGTACAATGAATCGATTTACTTTTTTAATATTTCTTATTAAATAAACATTTTATGGCACAGAATTTGAATATCACAATAAAAATTATCTTTATCTTTGTCAGACGTTTTACATAAGTACTCAGTTGGACTAATACACCAGGATGGAAAACAAAATTCAGTTTGTATCTTATTAATGAGGAAAACGTTCAATGTAACGGTGAATATAAATGCAAAACTTAGATTTAAAACTTTATAGCGAAGAATATTCTGATAGCAGAGATATTTAAATACTCAAATAAGAGCAATATAAATATCATTATTTATTCAAATATTTCGGGTCTTTACCTATCATCAGACAAAAGCCGAAAAGTAAAGGGAAATGTCATATTTACAAATACATACATATATATACATATATATATATATATATCTGTAACATAGATACAAGTACCAACTCTTGGTCTTTTAAAGCTTTATTTACATTCATTGATGGATAATCATTTCAATCTTACACACCCTTTAAATGGGGTCTTGCATGTCATTCAAAAGATTCGACAGTGAACATAATTGTGGCGGCGTTGTTGTAAGTCTTACGTCAAAAATGTGCACTTCTCACAAGCCTTCAAAACCCAGAGAAATTTATATAAACCTTTTAAGCTATCAGTTCGTTTTAGTAACGAATCATTTTTAAAGTTTATCTGCGATCCCATGACAATGCCATGACAAAATACAAGGCATGAAATGTAAAGTATTTTTGTATCGCCAATACCTACAATATAAAATACCCCTGTGAATATTGTGACAACCCCTTACCCAAAATTATACTAACACCAAAGATTAAAGTGCCATTTATGGTAAGACCTTTGAGTGCTGTGTTTTACCCTTGTAACATATGTGCCTTTTCACAAAATGAAAAAGAAGAGAATGCTAATATGATGCTATCAGGTCATGTACCATTGGAATTATTTAAATTTTTAAAATTTTTATTTGAACACTGACAAAAAATGAACTTTTGTCTAAGATTTTTAGGCAGAAAGTAATCATTACTACTGAAAGTTAAAATGATACTGTAGAGTAACGACGTTTAGTACAAATAATTATTTGTTTTCGAAAAATACTATCTTGAATCAGATATCTGAGACTTAATCAGAGAAAAAAGAGAAACGTGTGACTGTGTACATAATATGTATTACTGACTTTGTATTACTGAAAAAAGCAGGTGTATAATCTGACTTATGTACATAAGAGTTCTAGTGCAAATAAATATTTTTCTCGAGAAATATTAGAGTCAGAAATTTGAGTCTGAATCAGAGAAAAAGAAGAATAATACGATTGTGTATATAACATGTTTTATTGGCTGTGTGTTACTAAAAATTATCTGGCAAACAAGTATTTTATGTAAAGTATGTTACAGTTTAGCAACTGCAACCAGTGGTTACCTTTTCAACTTTTCCGACTACATGTCATTGCGGGATTGTGTTACAGTTTTGGCTAAATCAACTGAAAAAGTATTTTTAGAATAGTCAACGCTACACGTAAAGCAATTTATACAAACAAAGAGCTTTTTTATGTTTCTGGAGAAAAAGTGCAGCTTACCTTAAATTTTTACCCATAAAGGGTAAATATATTATTGTCTTTAGATGAAGGTATTATCTTTAGTTTCGTATTAAATGCAAAACATACAACAAACTGTATAAGGTTCTAGAGAACGGTGAGAAAAAGCTTCCTTTTAATTGATTTTGAAATTGCTTCATCCATAATTTACAGTACTTGAAAAAAACAACGATGATCAAGTCATTGTGTTCAGTCTGCTCACTTCCTCTTTCAGCATGTTAGAAATGAGTTTCTCTGTCCATACAAAAAGTAATCATAAAAAGTTGGTCGATTCTTAAGAGTTTTGACCTACCCGCAAATGCATACAAATGAGTTTGATGAGTTTGTGATGACATTAAAGTAGTAATATAGCCTTTCCCTTTAAAAACTCTCAGTTTTTCTTCCTTTTGATTTAGTAGCCAAAATTGTTTTAAATGATTAAGGCTTTTTACTCTATACAAAAACTGCTACTACTTAATAACAACAGGTCACATTAAATTGATATCGAAAATGAATATTTTTTGTTATTAACATATTCTAATCAAATTTTAGTTATTTCTTTAGAGCGACGGTTATTCTGAATTTACTGACTGTGAAAACTAAACCTTCTCTGATTTGAATCACAGGTGTTTCTTTCAGCATAAAAGAATGATCACTCAGTCTTATGTGTCAAACCGTTTCATTGATAACGGAGCTCTCACCTCATCACTCCAGGATGAATCGTCAACGATATTTCTCATTTTAAGGTCAGTTTTTTTTGTTAGATAATTTTACACTTAAAATTGGCTGTTATCATGCAGTGTATTTTCCTTTGTTAGATCACGATAATTTGATTGCTAATATAACTTTAAGAAGCATCTGAGAGAGTGTAAATTTTCAAAAAGAGAAAAACGAACCATAAGATTGAGAAATATTCTTTATTTTAGAAACAAATTTTCTGTTCAAATGACCTAACCCAAAATTCCTTTCTTTGTATATGTTATGGATCAGGAATAACAGTATTGGTTACTTTTACACTAAAATATAACTGTCTATTGTAACAGTGTGTAACTAAAGGCTACTAACTCACTAAGGATATAATTTTATCACTTTGATTTGCATCATAACCTTTTCGAGGTTTTGTTAAGATTGTATTGTTTAGTATTTGTCATCTTCTGCCTCATTAAACCTATTTTCTTTATTTCTTACGAAATTTTTAAAATAATGGTTTACACAAAATTATGGAGGATGACGAAAAGTAATTAACAAATTTTTCTTTTCATTTGATACATTGATAGGTGTCTGCACTCAAAAAGTGCTAATTTGTATGAGGCATTGTTGCATGATCTACCTGTTTTGAAATAACTTAAGTAAGTTCAATACTAGGGCCTTGCATGTCATACGAGTAATTTTCTCAAGTTATCTTGCATTTTTATTCTTGATAGACTAACAGTAACTGGATACTTGAAGTATTAAATTAAGAGTTGGGATTTTCTTGTTTATATTCGTATCCAAGAAGACTCAATGTTTATTGATATTAATGATTTCACAAAATGTTAAAAACTGTGATAATTTTGATATTAAATGCCAGTAACGTTGACAGCCCATGAGTGTGTAATATTGCTAGCAATTACGTTAGAGTATTTTGATTTTTCCAACTATTGAAATTCAAAAATATGTCTAGTCGACCAACGATATGTTATATGGATATTTTTACCTTAAAATTCTTACCACAAATCTATTTCTACATTAAATCTACAGTAATTACACTTATTTCTTTACTTACCTATATACCCTAGATCATTGTTTCTTGCATTTGTAAATGGGATTTCTATTTTAACATAAATGTCACATTTCTATAAATAAATATACATGAAACTTTCATAATTAATTGGCCTTAAGTCAGGCTGGGGTTAAACAACTGTAAGAAATCAAAATTCAATTCCATTGTAATTGTGATATTTCATCTGACCCTTTGTGGATGAAATGTGAATACATTATTCATTAGAAGTAAGTTATTATGCTTGATATTGCAAGTCCTGAAGTAAATATCATTATCTCATCAAATTTCACTAAAAGTAAAACCATATTTGTATGTACTTGTATCAAATAAGTCGTGCCATTCTCCATTTTGAGAAGGGAAGAGATACGATCTCAATTCAAACGTCTGTATCTAAATCTGATTCATTTCAAAAAGGAGGGAAAAACAGAAGGGAATGTTTTAGAGCTGTTTTTATCTGTTTTGATCCTGATTTCAATTTACTGCCATACGTTGTTAACCACGGATAAATTTTTGTCTGATATCTACTTAATATAAGCAAAATCACTTATTGTAAGCATCAATATTTCAAGAAGTCTTGAAATTATGATCTACATTTCAGACCAGGATAAAACCTAATACAACATTTTAACGGTCCAAGAATTAAGAGCATTTGAGTACAAGATAACACAGTTAATAAAGTAGTTAATTGGTGCAACTGAGACTTCAGTAACTTAATAAAGGCTACTAAAGAGATTGAACAGGAGTAAAATAATAGTAAGCAATAGTAAACAACAGAGTGAATGCCTAGTAAAAACACTTTGATGGGCAGATTAGTTTACAGATTCTCAAAGGTTGTTTTAGCCAACTGTTCTGAGAAGACCAAACAAAAAATCAAACCCAATTAAACCCAAGACATACACATACAAAACTAGAACTTGCAGAGAAATTATGAATAAAACAATTTTGTTTGAATGAAGTAGGAAGGCTGTGAACATTTCCTTCTGATAGATGTCTTGAATTGATTAAAAATCGTAAAGGATTACGATGCATTTCATACGATGCTGTGGTGATTTACCTTTTCTAAATACAAATGTTCACATCACTACCTCTTGATGAGTAAGGGTTCTAACTAATCAACATGTATCAAAAGCTTATGTAGTCACATAACATTCTACTTTCCATCATTACTTCTCTATAATAACTTATTTAAGTTCGTCTGATTACTATATTTTATTATTTAAAAATCGTAAGAGATCTTCTTACACCAAGTGAAACATCTCACAGCTCACATATTTGTACATAAAATACTCTCCTTTCTGCTATCGTCTGATAAAGGTACATAAACTGGTGCTTTTTGCAGAAACCCAGAGACAGATGCAGGCACTCAGGTACACACCTGCGTGCTAATATGCTTTTTTCTTTCGTAAACACACAATAGCTTTCTGTATTTCAAAAATTATAGAAATAGGAAGAACCTGTTGGTGTACTAAAAGCCACATAAATTTGCTACGATAGAGCTTAAAGGTCCTTAGATAGCTTTTTTCTAAGAACTTATCCTAATAGCTCCATAATATACTAACTAATGACTGGAGTCACTTAATGAAAAACTCTTACAGGGTTCTTAAAGAGTCCTCCCACATACTCAGTAGGAATAAGAAACAATTGAGATGATCAGTACAAAGAAGGTAATACCTTTTTTGATAATGTATTATTCGATTTCCAATGAAATATAAAACGCTTATAATAACATTTTATATCAACAAATATTTAATTTGTCAAGTAGATTTACTAAAGAACGATGTTTGTAAAAATATAATTTTTATTCCAGAATGAAACACTAATTGAGACTATACCATTTAAAAGAACATTAATGGGAAAAAGAGGCAAAGACCCACAGCGATAGAAGGGTGGAGAGACGGAACAAAGTTAGACTGAGTTAAACTGAAATTGTGGAATAGGGCGAGGACAAAGAGAATTAGGAAGGATGATAAAGAGAAAGTAAAGAAAGAACAAGAAGTGATAGATAAAGATGGTTTAGTTCACCCTTGAAATTATAAAATCAATATTGTAAAATCTATCGAGTCTGCATTTCGTAATTTTTGGTAGGAGTTAATGTAAAGATGCTTGAAAAGACTACTATTACCTAAGGTTTAGGACATTTAAAGTGTTCTGTTGTTTATTTTGCTTAACACTTTACCTTTTTGCTGCTGGTAGGTTTCTAGAACTTATAGTATTCATTTTTTTCTATTCTGCGGCTTCCTTATATTTCACCAAACGATATTTTCACCACCACGTTTATCATCCAATTTCTCCCTTTTATTAGTCTTCCATCTTATCTTTTGGGAAATATTCTCTTCTCAGTTCATGCAGATGCACTTTTTCACCCTTCCTGTAATAAAATTATTTTATTTCTTACAGTTATACCCGATACACTTTAAAAGTTGCGAGGATGTGAGGTGAGGTAATAGTTGTTTTTTAACAATTTCTTCTACTTCTTTATCTTGATACAAGCATGGGGTGGTTTTCTGCTCTTTATGAACAAGTACCAAACCCCCTTTAATCATATCACTTAAAAAAAACATTTTTCAGCTCTACATTAAAACTTAATTCAAAAGCAATTTTTTTTCTTTGATGTCTTGATTATACCTTTTACTGTTTTTACTTTCTACTCTCTTCCATTCTGTATAATACATTCTTTGGCGAACAAGTTCTATATTTTCTATACCCTGCAAATCGTCCTTCCTCAATAACTTTCGCTCCCAATTATTTAAAATTTTAAGCCGTTCTACTTCTCTGCCTTAAGAATGTGACGGTAATCTTTCGTCCATGTTCTCCAAAATTATTTATCAATTTCAACATTTTCCTATTAGTCTTTTTATCATATCTACCACTTGATTAACGCAGACTATTTAGAGGTTTTAATTAGTTTTATTTTACTCCCTGTCATCATTCCTTTTATCAAGCTTTCCAGTTCTCAGCTCCCTTATACTCTCTATATATTGAGAGCAGCGTACATGATAAAAAATACCTAAATCCACTGGTACCCTTTAATTTAAGTGCAATCTCAACATGTTCTCTTGCTGTGCTCCAAATCACGATTTCCTTGTCATACCTAGAATTGTAGTATTTAACTCTGGAAAATGCTTTTTTAAAGTCCAGAATGACTTTAATGTATGACCTGGATTGGTCAGACATCTAATCGAATGTGTGTTGTATTTATCTGTGTGTGAGCTAAGTAAGAGGCGTCATTTGCATAGGTCTAAAAATGCTAGAAGGAAACTGTACAAATGTTAAATGAAACTTTAACGTTAGACATAGAATCGCCAGCAGCCATCTTAGACATGACACCAATATAGTTCACAAGGAATGCTATGTTTTGTCACTTAAAGAAAATTTCAGTGATCACGATGTTGTTCTGTATCACGTATAACCACATCAGACCAAAGACAAATTAAATAAAAATGATACTGATGGTTATGGCGAAAGACTAAGACAATCAAGCACTGAAATGGCAGTCTATTGCCTAAAGGTCTATTGACATTTTCAGCTAGAGAAATATGCATGCATACATATATGAAACTCATTCAAGGTGAAATAGCAAGTTAAATACTTCAAATAATACAAATAATAAAAATGACAATTAAGGCTTCTTACCTCTGATGGCCAAACATTCAAATTTTAATAACTGTGTTGTTCAATTGTTTTTTTTTACATTGTAAAAGTGTAGAAAGTCGTCTCAAACTTTGTCAGTCAGATGTGACTTCCCATTTGTATCACATTTACAACAATCTAGTATTGTCAACTTAAATAATAATATTATTCAAGCGAGGTAATAATGTCATCGACGAAGTGTTTCAGACTATAGTTGTATTTTGGTGAAGTATGTCTAGAAGAGTCGTAAATGAGGAAGACGTTACCAGGTGATGTCATTAATCTCGAGATTTCATTTAATACAATTAAACATTTTTCAGTTTCATCAATTGTGCCAGGCACAAGATTGTGAGTAAAAGTATAGTTTTTAATTTCATTCCTTATAACCGAAGCTAATATATTACACTATGGCGTTGTTGTTTTCATAAACTATTCATGTTTAAATTGTTCACCTGTTTTTGCCAATGATCATGTGGGAAAAACGTGATATAGCTTCGTTTGTGTATGTATGTAAATATATATGTACCCATATATATGTATATATGTGTGTTTGTTTCGTATGTATAAATATTTCTATACTATATTGTTTATAATATAAATATATATATAAATATATATATATTATTTTATTTTGTTATATATATAAAGTCGAAAGACTTGTATTTTGTAAACCTACTCAGAATATAGATTTACAACAACATTGTATAAACACCATTTTCCAGTCTTAAACTTGTGAATAGACTACTTGACCATAAGACTCTCACATCAGGTTATAAATTTTTCCAATCAGAATAAGAAGTCATACGGCTTTCTTAAGAATCGAGATTGTCAATTAAGCTATCATTAGGCCTTTACAACTACAATAAGTACGCTATTATTTTTTTCTCAGTCTAAATTGAGATTTTTACTTTGTCCAAGCCTAAGGTCTTGTGATTTTTAGTTTCATAACTTTCTTATTTCTTTTCTTAGTAAAGTCAAATTAATAACATAGGTCGAACTGGAGCTATAATTGTTGTTTGCAATGCCTTTTTTTAATACTTATTTAAAGCTGGTTTTAGGGATTTTTTTAATGTTATTTTTGTTCATTTTGCATTCTGATACTATGTATAAAAGGTGTTGTTTTTTTACAACACATCTACACAATAACAAAGTTTTCACTTTATATTATAATAAAAATAATTTTTAGACGTCATCTTCTTTAATTCAAATATTTCGTTGCAACGTCTCTTCGCATTCTCTGAAGTGTAGGACGGGTGTATTGAACGAGCTTACTTTTAGTGCAGAGAGAAGAATCTCCGAAGAAGTCCAAAATTTAAGTCGTCGATTACATATGAAATTCAAACATCTGGTAGCTGTCTCTGTACTTTTTCTTAGAATTCTTTCATAATCAAGATTTGAGATTTTAAAGAATATTTTTAAATGTCCATACCTTTTGAAGAGAAAAATACTGAATCAAAATAAGGTGAGCATTTTTACTTTGATGTTTCGCAAAGTCATTCAGGGATTCGTAAAGAATGGTTTTACACTTGTGCGATTGGATAAGGCTGATCTAAAAACACAACCTCAGCTAAATGATGTGTTTTTTCAAAGGGGTTACCAATACTAAATTCGCTCGCTGTGTACATGTAGATAATGTGTCCGTCTTCATAGCCATAACGTCCACCAACAAATTCAAGGAAGGAGAGAATGATAATAATAGAATAATAATAATAATAAATTATCATTGGGTCACTTGGTATAGTCTCAGGAAATTCGAACACTGCTTAAAGGAAATAAGCAATGGAATCTATTTCGGTGCGTTACCGAAATCGTGTCTTTTGGACTTCACTAGAATAATTAACCGGGTTTTATTCTCAAAAGTAATAAATATAATAATAATAATATTAATAATAATAACATTAATAACAATATTAATAATTTTATATAAATATAATAATATGAAATAATATTAATATTATTATTTTAATGATGTCTATCATTAGTTTTATTATTATTATTATTATCATCCACATTGTGTATGTAGCAAACTACAGACTGACAGGATTTTTGTCCTCAAAAGCCAGTACAACAAATCTACTTAAATGTTGCTTTCAAGGATTTATAAAAAGTTTTTTCATTGATCTTTCTATATATGTTAACCTTGCTAAGCAATACAATGGATGGGAAATCGGTCAATCCTGGATTTTAAGTCAAGTTATCGAAGTGCTTTTCTAGATGTTTGAAGATTATGCTTCAAGTACCATTGATTATTGGTACAACTGTCACCTTCAGGCTCCTCAGATTTCTCAGTTCTTGTTCCAGGTCTTGATACTTTTCAATTTTCTGGAACCCTTTTTTCGTCTTTACGGTCTGCTGTACTTCAGATCTATAACTTGGAAAACTTTATTAAAGTTGACAATGACCTTATGACAGTGTCGTCTAGCCTCGATCGTTTTCATATTGAAGTCCCTTTAATCATTAACAGTTTGTATTGTAGAGTATGCTTTTTATCAGCTGTCAATGCCGTTTTCCATTCAAAATGAAGCCTTTCTTTTTCACGCTTCGCACTAAACTGTCTTTTCCATCAGGCGGTTTTCTCAGCCTCTCAACTATCTGACATCATAGTTTTTTCAGGGGCTGCTCAAGTACGTTGTTTATTGCTTTTTATATGGATGGGTAAATTGCTTGTTTATTTAGTGGTTACAAAATATTCGTGTACGTTATAGACATTGTTAGGCTTCATTCTGAATTTATATTCCCAAGTATTTTCTATAGGTATTATCACGAAAAGTGTTTTAATGAATTTTCCTTGCTGGTACCAGCTCAGTTTGTTGCATTTCGTGACTCATTTCTCTCGACACCTTCATCCTTATGCAGTTGTTCTCCACGTTGTAACACAATATTTCTATGAATGTAGTTTTTTTCCTCAGACAGCTAGTTTGTGGAACTTTTCCGGCTTTTAAGTGGTTTCCTTCGTTGTATGACTTCAATGTTTTTAAGTCTAAGTCAACTTTTATTTCTTTGCCTTATTTTCTGTCTTTTCCGTCTTTTTCAGTCCTTAACACTTTGTGGCTTTTTAGCTTGTGTGACTCATAACAAGGGAAAAAATTCTTTGAAAGATCCTCGTAATTACCACTAACGTGAAAATTAGTATATGTAACAATAGTTTTTATATGGTAAAGAAAATTTTAATTTTGACAGGGTATAATAAACACTCCTGAATAATTAAGCAATTCAAATGTGAACTGGTTTTTCTGTGAGTGGGCAGGTGAAAATAAATTGAAACTATTTCCAGTTTTTCAAAGAAACGCTAACAAGGAAGAAATTCCTTCTTTAAGGAAAGATTTGCCAGAAATGGTATATATATATATATAAACTAATGTTGGCAAGTAGGGAAGATACTCAGTCTTGGATATACGTTTTTGTTGATAAAGAATTTGTTCTGATAAAGAATAAGCAATGGAATCTATTTCGGTGCGTTAGAATACTTAATCGTGTCTTTTGGACTTCGTTAGAATATTTAACTTGGTCTTATTGTCAAAAGTAATAAATATAATAATAATAATAATAATAATAATAACAATAATAATTTTATATAAATATGATAATGAGAAATAATAATATTATTATTATTTGCAGTTGGCGAAAATAAGTCTACTGAGAAGTCTTTTCGTTTTCATGGTGCATCAATTTACAACAACCTTTCCGATTGAGCTTCGATTTGAAGATCACTTTGAAGTTTTTATTAGAAAGTTGAACATTTTTAGATTTATTAGATTTTATGAATTAGTTTTTTTCGTTATTGGAATCACATTTACTTTTCATCCCCTATTGCACTGCGATCAATTTTTCGTTAATTTGCTATTTCTCATTTTGATTCTTTTTCTATATCGTTTTAGCTTTACCCCCATTTTCAATTTTATTTTACTTGAAGCTTCTTTGCTTTACTCTTACCCTTATTGATGGCTTTTGATTTTTACGTTTTTATTTTCTTCAACCTTTTATCTCTAAACTCTGTGTGCTTTTTCCACTTGTTGTTTCATTCCAAACTACACTACTGTTATGTGGTTTCATGATCTGGTACCAAATGCTACGAATATGAAATGGTATATATTGCTCCTACATATTATTATTTTAAGTTCCTTTACGATATACAAGCTCTTTGTGGTACACGTAAGTGATTTCCTGAAAGAAAAGCTAAAAAACTAGGGGGAAATGTAGAATATATATTACAACACCAACAAACAACGGTTCCATTACCTTGTTTTTAAATAGAATTCTAAGAGGTTATCACTAATTTTTATAGAAGGCATGATGCCAGAATAGAGCTGGACACAGCTAGGGTTTGAGGTAAATGGTTAGGTTTAAGCTTATATGTTAAGAGGTGAGTATTTTCAAAAAGTTTAAACTTAATCCCAAATTTCTTAATTACTTTTTCGTTGTAGTCCCCAGTGCAATATCAATAGTTTTCCTGTTTTCCTATCTCACTGATGTATCTCTTCCTCTGTCCCACTAAATTTGCTGCAGAATATCTCTGCAAAGATAATGGCCAGGTGTTTATCACGTTAACAACATTTTGATCACTTAGTTTCGTATCTAATAGTTTTCTGACTCTTCGTTTGTATTCATGCACAACCTTTTTCATTTCCACTTGCTTAATCTGAAAAGTCTGCAGTACGCCGAGACATCTATATTCTCCATTCTCTTCCAAAGGTCTCATATTTCTGCTATCTGGCAGCTTTATTCCTACTGATTTTATGACTTTTCCTCTGTTCAATACTAGTATGGCACACGTTTTAATATCAATTCCATTTTGATATCGTTGCTGAAGATACGCACTGTCTGGATCAAAAAAGCAAGTGTTTTCTCTGTTTTGCTAAGCAGTTTTCAAGTCATAAAAAACTAATCGTTGATCCTTTCTTCAGAATCAGGAAAGTTGTACCCTCAATTTGCTTTTATGAATAAATGGGTCAGTGGGACGAGTGTCATTACAAACAATAACGCTAACAATGAATCTCCCTGGAATATACTTCTTTCAACCTTCACTTCACCAAGAGCGTCATTTCCATAAGGCATTTCAATTTTTCAAGACTTCATGCTTTCGTTCACAATGCTTTTGATTTTTTCATTTACTTCTAGATTTTTTAGACAATCTAAAATCACGAGTGGGATACTAAATCTTACATAATCGTTAATTGATCGTTAATTAACGCTCGTTAATTGATCCATGTCATTACTAGATTTTTACTTCTTTTATTAACCTTCTGTAATAACACTATATAAATAGTCCCCAATTCCTCGCAATCCCTTTCTGCGGCCCTTTCGCTCTTCTGGTATTAAAGATTTTTTGTTGAAAAAAGTGAATGTCTTTTCTGCAATTATTCCAATCCGGCTTTTCCAAGCCAATGGCAAACATGCTATTGGTATGTAATTGCTTGGATCATTTCCTTTAGGTAGACCCCTCTGTAGCAACATTGTCTTCCCTTTTGTCGTCCATTCTGGTACTTTACTTTCTTTTGAGCAATCTGTAACGCTGTCTTTTAAGCTCTAGTGCGTACTCGTGAAGTATTTGAACCAGTATTCTTAAACCAAATCTGGTCCAGGTGCTTTCCAATTCGGCAACCGTTGTAAAGACATCTTATTTTTTCTTCCGTAATTTCAATCATTTTCTGGTTTTCTTGCCTTTCTATCTCCTTTTTTAATCTTGCAACCATTTTGCTTCCTTGTTATCTTCCACCTTGTTGCTCCAGATAGAAGCCCAGAAATCCCTTGCATGCTCCGAGTGAGGTACTTGGCAATCCTTTCGTTTTTCACTGCAGTTAACATTCTGATAGAATCTTTGCTAGTTATTGGTTTATTCCATCAGTGAACTTTTTCATTTTAACAATTTTTTCTGTGCATAATTTCTACCCGTCTGACTACTAGTCCGTTCTACTTTATTTTGTAACGATTCTGTTAATCATATGAGTACTTTTGTTTGATTCCTGCATCATCGCATTTACTTTTCCAAGGTCCCTATTCAAATCAGTGACTTGTTGCTCCAGTTTTCTTTTCCACCATAACTGTTTGCCTGTATTGTTTTTCCCCTCTTTGCTCCTGTCATATGGTTCACAATCACAGAGCCAGCATAAATGAGCTCATTTATTGAAGTGATATCTGTTGTTAAAGACTTGCCTAAGACAGCATTCACTGTCTATGCTGCATCTCTCAGTTTAGTTCTTTCAATACCTCTCAAAGATGGAAGTCTAATTCTATCTCTTTTCAAAACCCCTTTCATCTTTTTTCAATAATATCTAACACTTTTGATGACACAACACTTCCATACACTAACTGCAGTATTTCATTTAACCTGACTGTGTCTTCTGTTACCATTTATGCTACAGTGTTATCTTGAAAATTTAGCATTTCTGTCTTTAGGTATTCATTATCACTTATTTCACTCAATTGCTCCCTTTCATTTGTCATTCTTTTTATCCCATCCAGTTTCAAATTTCTCAGCCACTTTTTCTTTCTAACCTGGTTAGTCTGATTACGAGTTGTTGCTCAATAACAGCAAACTCCTGCTCTAAATCAACTGAAATACAGAAGAATGACCCAATGCCAATGTTTCTGCCTCATACAAGCTTCTGCAAACACAGGAAAGGTTAACTATATTTGCATTGAAATTGCTCTTTTCTGTAACGAGGTCTAATGAGCCCAGAAGGACTCTCGTTATTCAGGTTTCAATAGGAAAACTATTCATTTCTTATTGTTAAAAATAGTGTAAAGTCAAAACATCTGTCATATTTACTGAAAAAAGTTGTCTTTATCTTTAAAAAACCTATAATGATCATGTGTAACTATGAGAATATCGGAATCTTACATTTTGGCCGACTGTGTATTAAGCAGCTTACCATCAATTTAATAATTAAGGGCTGTATTACCTCCTAGCACTGTTCAGAACTGCTTCACCACCTCAATAAATAGTACATTGGAAAAACAGTATACGCGTTGCTATTTTTATGAAATATTTTTTGTTTTTCTACTGTTATAGAGAGGAGGTAGCATTTTAACTACTAATTGTTAGTTTGTGCAAAATCGGAAATGATGGGGGTATAGCAATGCTGGAAGTTGTTTTTTCTTTGCTGAACATTAATAAGCAGAGTTAAGGTATTTTATACACCCTTTGATAAAAATCTCTCAGAAGTACACAAGAAGTAGAAATAATAAAACAATAAAGACAAAGAAAGAACTAAAAACAGCTTCATTGAGGAGTGACATACAGGATTTTTAAAAAAATGTTCATTACCAAGACTACAAGGAAAAATTTCTTTAAATTGACGAATACATCTGCTTCAAAAGAGTGGGTATTTATATAAAAAACTTTCATTGTTTGGAAATGTTGTATATAACAACTTTCCTAGAATTTTTTAGAAGGGCTTTATGATGGATACGGGAAGAAGGAAAACATCTTACTTATCAGTATGTGTAATAATACATTTTCACTCCTGAACACTCTGATGTGCTTTAAAGTTACATTATTTAGCTTTCTACGAACTCATCTACAAATATGCATCACTGATCTGTAATTTGCAGATGCAATATGCATGTCTCCTATTATCCGCCATTAAAGATTATCAATATCAATATCAATATATCAATATTATCATTATCAATATAAGTACCTCTGAAGGGCACCGTCTGAGCCCTAATTGCTGGGGGAAAATGACGCTAAAACTAAAAAAAGGTTATAAATATCGGAAGTAAACAGTTTTTAACCAAATTGATTTGTTATTTAAATATATGCTGACATCCAGTAAAATTCACAATGGGGAAAAATCTGTACAGAAATATATTTTAAATCTATTTTGGACTTCTCATTTTGTAAAATAACATTAGGTCATGGCTAAATTTAGTTTTTTTTAAAAAATTAACTAAAATGAAATACTGAACTTCATAACAATAGTCATCCCAAGCAAGATAGAATTAAAATGAATCCCTAACACTTATCGTATTGCAAGCTCTTTCTCTAACAGCTGGATTGTTTTGCTTTTGGGTAAAGAACGTTTACAGTGGATCACTAAACATAGTCTTGTTACATTAGGGACTCTTTGAGGACGCCACATAACAATGATAAAGCATAGGTGCAAAACATTATAATCCCTTGATAGATAAACCGATTTGTCATTTAACTTTGGCTCTTAAAGAACTTATCAGCATGTTTTTGCAACTTTGGATAGCGAAACGATTTGGCGTACGTGTTAACTTTTTGTAGGATGATTTTTCTAATGGTTAAGAACCAAACAGGAAATACGAATTACCCTTATACTTGAAAACATTCAAGTGCTTTTTTAAGTGCAGGGGTTCAAATTGCATGTTCAAAATTAAAAAGCTTTAAAGCAACTAACATTTTCATAAAATTGATGAATAAATAGGATACAGGCCATTTCTGTCTTGTTCTTATTTTCTACATTTGTGATCCAAATTTTAGAGGGTTATTTTTGTTCAAGATACCTTTTATGATCTCAAGGGAAATGTAAAGCATTTGGAATTTTGGGAGGAAATTTATTGATGATTTTAACTAAATTTACATTTTGACAGTTTTAAAGGCTAATATTACGACTTATCAAATAATGTCCTTTCAAACAAAATGTCACCAAACAAATGTAGTACGTCTGTATATGCAGGTTGTCGTTACAAATGTAGCAAAGAGTGTGTACTAGAATTAGTCAATTTTAATTCAGAGTTCTAATTCTGAAATACTCTTTTATTTAATTTAACTTTATTTTATTTGTAGAAATCAGTTTCCATAAAAAGAGGGATTATTCAAAGATACAACAACCAGATCAAGAAAAGCAATAACTAAAATGGATGCTTTACTTATTGTTCAGTTAGTAATTATGGGAGCTATATTTTTTTGTAGTGCGGTAGGGAACTCCCTAGTGGTCTATATCGTTTGTAAAAAGAAAAAAATGCAGTCGGTTACGAACTGGTTAATTCTAAACTTATCCTTGGCAGATCTGACGGTGTCAGTGGTATGCATTCCACTTGAAGTACCATTACTTCTGAGCAATGAGAAATGGATTTATGGTCCTATGTTGTGTCCAGTGCTATATCCTCTTCAGACGGCTGCTATTTATGGTTCCGTATTAACTCTTGTTAGTCTAAGCATATCGCGTTACTGGGCTATTCTGTTTCCGATGAGACGACAACCTACAGTTAAACAAGCAAAAATATTGATTGGCATTGTATGGTTTTTGAGCATATTATTCTGTGTTCCTTACATTATTACATTAAAATATGGGGAAGACCCACCTAGTTGCGGTGAATCATGGAGTAAGAATCATGGCAGAATATATACACTTGCAATTTTCATTTCCCAGTTTCTATTTCCTTTACTTATTATTTCAATTACGTACTATATGATAGTCCTGGATTTAAGGAAAGGAATAAAGTCTGGTTTAACTCCTCTACAAAAAATAAAACGCAAAGAAACAACCCGTGTGGTGAAGATGCTCGTTATTGTTACAATAACATTCGCTTCTTGTATTTTACCGTATCACGTTGTATTTTTGGCAGTCGAATTCGGAAATGGTGAATCCTTTCCATATTTGGATGAAACAACGGTTGTAACTTATCTTGTATTGTACACAAACAGTGCTTGCAATCCTATCATCTATAACATCTTTAATGAGAGCTTTAGGCACTCTTTTATAGATGTTATATCAAATATAGTTAATTTCTGTAAAATGTCACGTAAAAAGGAGAGATTGCCGCAAAGACACCTTTCTGTGCGAGCTGGTCTTTTAAAAAGTAGAAGATCTAGCACCTTACAGACAATGTGCTACATAGAGAGCTTCTCCGTAAACAAGGACGAACCTGAAGTCTTAAGAAAAATATCCAATATTGAGACAGAAGTATAGTGAATTGCAGAAAAAATATCACCTGCTGGAATCAAACAAGCAACGCCTGAAATAACTATTCACGGTAAAAGGAACATAATAAAAACCACGATATTTAATCTTAAATAAACGTACTTGCCCATTTGTAACTTCCTATATTTATTAGCTGCATGATAAAAAGGACTATATTACACATTATTGTGAAACTGCACTTTTTGGGATATTTTTGGTGATTTGCTAATTTTAGGATTTTGGTGATGTAATGTCATAAGACATTCTTTGCTATACAGCATCTCGGGGACATATTTTACCCTAACACTAGATATAGAAAACAGTAGTGTATAAATGCAAGCCAGTCTTTTAGAAAAGATGCAACAATAGAATATTTAACAAAAGCATTACTATATAACATTTTTGTAATTATATTTTTCTTTGACGGGGAATAATTGTCAAAGTACTAATGCAACAACAGCAGCATTTTTTTTGTCTAGGTCATTACGATATTTTCGTGTTCTGTAGATTATATTTTTAGATAATCAAGATCATTTAAAACTTGTACATGCTAGAAAGCAAAGAAAAGATGGTGCTTGGGTCTCTAGTATACAAGTTTCTTCATTTCACATCTTGGTGCATTTGCTCAGAAGTGATTGCTTTTTTTTAGAACAGCTGAAAGATGTCCATGTTATATCTTCAAAGAAATCAAAATCCTTTCAGTTCATACAAATGATTAAAGCATTCACTGGAGCTGGAGTATACTTATAAAATTTGTCATTATGATTATATAACCTTTATGATTTTACTTTTTGCATTGCGCCATTGAGACTCATCATTCACATATGCTTCTTGGTGGATGGCTCAGACAGTAACCCCGTTGAACCTGACGAATACGATAGTCCGCTCGGGCTACCCATGGGTCTATAGAGATTTTCTTCAACATTGTGGCAGTCACTACCAAACGTTTAAGACCACCCTTCGTTTTCCATCAAAATTGATAAAACTAATTTCAAAGATTCAATGAGACTGATTTATTCAGGATGAAATTACCTTTCTACACAGTTACCTTTCTATGCAGCTTTACCATTTAATTATGTCCACAGATTCTCTGCTGGGTTGTGATTAGGAC
The DNA here is from genome assembly GCA_003991215.1 of Morbakka virulenta. Classification (NCBI taxonomy): domain Eukaryota; kingdom Metazoa; phylum Cnidaria; class Cubozoa; order Carybdeida; family Carukiidae; genus Morbakka; species Morbakka virulenta. The sequence goes on from RDPX01000020.1 coordinate 3,752,126, forward strand.
AACTGCCCTGCCAATCCAGAAATTGGAAAATACATCCCAACTTTCGATCTTTAACATGGAGCACCGTATTCCATGAAGTTTTTATGGATGTTTTGGATTTTATGGATTTCATTTAAATTTGACCTTATCAGTCAGTAAAGCAACGTATCACCGCCCCTTAATAGTTGTTCAGCAAAGCAAAAAAATAGCCCAGCTACTCAAGTTTCCTACGTCGCAACCCAAATCATCTAGATGCATTGGAGAGTGCGTCATCAAAGAAATCGTGTATTTTTCATTTTATTTTGCCCCAGGTGACTCATGAACGTGTTTTCTCTTTACCACAAACTGTTGTAGGGTGGATTCATCATGACTTTAGCCTACCTTGTTGGCGTCCAGTGCTGATGCTTCTTGGCGAAGGCCCATTGGTTAGCTTTCATTACAGATGCCAGGCGTGGTTTTCTGGCGGATTTGTACGATTTTAGGGGGAATTCGTGTAAAGACACCTAAAAACAGTCAAATAATTTGCCCACACGTCTCTTTCTACCAACGCAGCTCGAACGTTTTGATAAAACGCATTGACGACTTTGTAACTACCTACCGGATTTTTTGGTCTTCTCTGACAGTGGTTTTCCTTGAACTCCCAGCCCTGTATAAGTTCTTGTGGGAGCCATACTGCTCATGCTTTAAGATGGCTTGGTATACTGCAGTCTTGGTGATCTTTAATTTGGTAAAAATATTCCTTTATATGGCCTCTTTTCATGCAAAGCAACAATTAGGCCTGTTTGAATTTAACTTAGGGGTCTTTTCCGACCCATTTTCACTTTATTCAGAAGTTAAAAATCATCTAAATTTACTAGGGGCGCCTAATGAATGATCAGAGACAAAACAATAATTATAATGTAATCTCAAGAACAAGATGCTGTAATCCGAAACAATACCGAGAAGTCTTGTTATTCTCATGAGAGGTCTTAAATTTTTGATGGTAATTGAAGCAGGCCAGGTGTTTGCGTTGATGTTTTGTAAAGTGGCAGAGTCTTGGAGGAAGTCTTACATCGTCATTGGAGAACAGGAACAGGGCCACAAGGCTGAATTACCAATATGTAACTAAATGTATATGTCATGCATAAGTTTGCAGTGGTCTTGCCCCAGTCTCACGATGGTTACTTAATATTCTTTGTTAAGGAGTTAGTGAGTGTCCTTTTTGCTACAGTGATCCTCTTGCGACAGTTTTTCTCCTTAGTTAGCTAGTCTGTCTAACGATCATTCCCCTGTGACATTGCCTGTCTGTTCTGTGGACTACTGAAGGGTGACCGGAGCAAAGACAGAAGTGTTTTGCTCTTTGTTCTGATTTTTTGAAGAGATTGGAGGATTGAAAGTGCATAAGAAAAGATAAAAATCGTGAATTGTTCGGTGATGCTGTTCTCACGGAGCGTTGTAATTGCTAACTAAAGAATTTCTTCCTCTCGCTCTGCCTCTGCCTAAGCCTTGTAATTTGTTGAGAATTTTCCAACTGGGATAAGTTTCTGGAAGGATATTTCTTCTTCCAGTGTAATGGAGATTTTCCTCATCCTTATTTCTTGTTGCCTTTTCTACTGAACCATCAGTATAAGGATCTGTTGCTGTCTGGGATAGGGGTACGTTATGTGTTAAAGTGTCACAGCCTTTATCTTTGCTTCTAATTGAGCACCTTTAGTAAGAATGCGGGTAAAGCTAGACATGACCTTTGCCAACCAACATTGTTTTCCAGGCTAGTACAAAACAGATACTTAATGTTGCCTTGTTCGTTTGCTGCAATATTTCGGAATTCTGTCCCTCCAGTCTCCGGGCGTTCTACACAAAGTAACTGGATTCCAGCCGGTAGTTGATGGACTGACATTTTTTTTGTCCATTGGATGGTTGCATTCATTTCAACTTGGCAGCGTGTATAAGAACTTTGTAGTCTCGTCTAATTAAAAGGTATTTACCTCATATCAATTTCCATTTCCTGGTTTGAAAATGATTTAATTGCAATTAATAAAAAGTTCATGATTTATTTTAAACCCCAGAGATGACACTGTTCCCCAAGCAACTATTCAAGGACATTTTATGTTACTCGGTTCAGTACAGGTATTTTCTCATAAGTCTCAAATAGGTTTTCTTCAGCGCTGCTGCTTTAACGTCTCTTAAGATGCATGCATCTTTTTCGGAGCTGTTTATTTTAGAAATGTTTTTGTCTGTCAGCATGGAGTGGTGCTACTACTTCACTTTTTTGTATTTGTATGTTGGACGTGGTCTTTGGTTTGATTAATGATGGAGATGTAGAGATGGAAAGAAAGTTTCACTGATTTGTGGTCCCTACAAGTTCATCTAGCATTGTTTTTTGTGCAGGTATTTGTAAATTGTTAGCAGCAAAAGGTAGATTTGGGGTAGACATTCTCATCCTTCTGAGTGAGTACAATGTTGATGAATCATACCTGGACTGTTCTTTATCCCCAGGAGTTGTTCTGTTTCGCCATCCTTCATCTCTTGAATTTCTTTCAGGATATTCTCAACTGTGGGAGTTGCTGTTAAAATAAAGCATCATTAACAAGCCTTTCTGTTCAACATTGTTGGAGTGCAAGGACAGTCAATGATCTGAGGAGCAATACTGCCTTTAAATCCTACTCTAATTCTCTTTCACTATAATGTCTATTCAAGTAACTTCTGTCTAATTACCAGTATCCATGGTGATGTGTTTTGATGACATTTGATGCTTGACCAGTATCAGAATTCCATCTTTGTGCCTCAAGTGTTGTCATCTATATTCAGTCATCTATCAAGAACTAAAGAACTACCAAATTTCTTGAAAATGCCGATAACCATAGCATGGTTTAAACTAACATCCTTCCAAGCATTGTTAACCTACGTCATAAGAAGAACCCTTCTTCATAAAGCAGTAAATTTTCACTCCCTTTATTTCTGTACTTTTTTTTCAAAACCCTCCTTAGACTGTTTGTGAATGGCATATTTAAAAGCCAGAGTCCTATCAACATGATTGGGCTAATGTTCATCTTTTGAGATCAGGGAAAGAAAGCGCACTCACGTAAAAATTAAGTTGTCAAAGTGATTTGGTTAAGAACGGGAGCCTGTAGCTCAGGTGAAACAGGTAGCCATGATTGGTCTAGACGTTGGTTCGAAACCAGCTTCGTTAAAACATATTTTCCGATTTCTACCATTCCAAATCCTTTCCATCTATGCTATATTACTTTCATAAAAAGACACTTCTATTGATTACAATATCAATTGGAAAATATCAGCCATAGCTCGACCTTAAGAAAACAGGTGAACTTTAAGGTGCTCTACATTGGAAAGAAAACACCATTGAAATAGGACCTAAGAGGGACAGTCTAATAAACAAATTGAGCTAATACTATAATGCACATACGGAAAACTGCATTATTATTCAACTGAAAAGAGCACCGTTTACTGTAATTGCCCCATGCTCATATAGTAACTCCATTATGATGGCCGCAATATAATTAGATCCCGTTGTGACTGTCTTTAGAAATTTCTCGCAGTTTCTTTTGATATATTTTAATATCATTTAGTAAAATTATAGCCTACATTCAAATTAAACTACTCTGGTTTAACGTTCTCACATTCATCAAGTGTTGAAATAATAAAACGCAGTTGGCTGAGCCAGGGCTTCAAACCTGGTCGAGACCATCTGAGATTCTCCGTGAAAATTATGAAAAAACAGCACTAACTGACGAAGCAAAACAGCACATAAATTAAATAAAATTTCTGCAGATGGTCCACAGTTTAACTCCACACATCTCCATCTTGCAATAAAATAACCAAAATTCACTCTACAATAAAGATAATATGCTGTGTTCCAACTTACGATTCTAAATATTCTAAAGCAAGATATAGTTGTAACAAGTAATAATTGAGTAATAGTTGAGTCAATATAAGTTCTAAAATACAATAGGATTCAGAGAACCTATTTAATCCGTACTACGTTTTGCATTCTTTAATGGAAGTTTATTTAAAACGTTTGATTACTTGCCAACGAATTCGGCTTTTTTTAAAAGTTTATCTTTAAAGATATTTAGAGGGAAATATTCCTCCATCAGACAAAGTTCGCAGTAATTTTCTTAAATTCTCACGAAGCATCCTAATATAGTCAATTTTATGGGTAGTTGATTCAAGTTACAACTATTTATCGTTAGTAGCAGGACCTTGAGCTGGCTATCGGTTTGTTTGGGAAGGTTTGTTATTTTGATTACAAAAGATTTAATAAAAGATCCCGCTCTTGTTTCACTGTGTCCCTCAGAGCTGTGTCCACTACAAAACATGGTAACAATTAGTAATTTTGGACGACAAAGCTTCATTTAAAAATCTGGTTTCATTTACAGATTTAATTGTGCTTAATGTATCTAACACGGTCTTTTGCAGTGTTCTTTTTTCTCATTTAAAAGTCCCATAGATGGGTGTAGAGAGCTCTGGGTATAGATAGTACCTTTCGGTGTTTGGGATGCTGCATTCCTTGAGTGGAAGGGCACATTGGCCTTAACCAATCTTGTACATTTCTAACGTACTGGCTCCGAATGCCAACACCCTCGGTAAACAGTTTCAGCTGGTAAGCTAAACCACGTGAGAGGGTGGTGTTAACACTGCACCACTTGGCGAATGATCTACTAGATTCAGGTCACTGGCCAGTGCGGAAGAATTCCAAGATGAACTTGAAAGACCAAGTGTTCGTGACCAAGGCAAGCCATCTAATGCTGTGGTCAGGCATGGAGAGGTATGGGCTCCGCCATTCTCCACTCGGCCTTAACACAATCACAACTCGATCCATGCCCGATACGAGTTGTGACTTTGCATCTCTCCAGGGCAGAGATGCAAAGTGTGCGACTGGTGCGCCACATGACAAGATCAGTGCCAGGAACAACATCACTATTGGCACCTGGAACATGAGATCATTAGGAGCAGCAGGTAAAATAGAAGAACGTACTCATAAAATGTACATGCCGCCTCAAAATCCTAGGACTCTGTGAAGTACGGTGGACGAAGTTGGAGAAACATCTACCCACGAAGGTCATACATTTCACTTCAGTTGAAGAGAGGCATCGTGAAAATGATTTTCATATCTTTCTTCAAAAGAGCAATGTGAAGAGTATAATGGGCTCTCAGCCAATTTCCAGCCGGCTTATGCCCTACTTCTAAGGGCTACACCATTCAACATCACTATCATATAGGTGTATGCCCCAACGTCAGAACACGATGAAGAAGAGTTAGAAGACTTCTATGATCAACTGCAAAAAGTCCTGGAAAAGTCTCCAAAGAAAGACATCATTATTGTACAAGGTCACTAGTACAAGGTCACTAGAATGCCAAGATTGGAGAAGACGCCTGAGAGAACTTGACAGATACATGTGGACGATACTGCAACACTGAGACAAAGGAAAGAGGCTTGACATTCCTGGAATTCGCCAGTTACAACGGCCTGAAACTGGTAAACACATTTGGCCAGCACAAAGCATCCAAAAGATGGACATGACACAGCCAAGGTGAAATATACCACAACCAGATAGATTACATTATGGTAAAATGGCATTTCCAGTCGTGTGGACATCACCGGAACCCGGAGTTTTCCAGGAGATGACATTGTAAGTGATCACGAGTATTGATGATGACCTTTAGACTCCACCTGAAGGAGCACAAGAGCACAAAGGATCAAGTCTGACCTCAACAAGGGAGGAAAATTCTCTCCACTCCTCATCCTCACCGCAAATGACAAAGATCTAGACTCATTGACAGACACCTTTAACTAAGCAGTAATCGAATCTGCCAGTGAAATCCTTAACATACACCGTCGAACCCCTGGGTAACAGCTGATATTCTTGATCTGTGTGACAAAAGAAGAACAAAGAAAGCGAGGGGGCAAAAAGCACAAGGAAATCAACCAAAAGATAAGAAAGAGCATGAAAAAGGCAAAGAAAAACTGGATGGAGGAGCAAGTTCCAAGACATTGAAGAGAGCTTGCAGAATAACAAAAGCAGAAAGCCATTCCGATTTGTGAAAAGCATGACCAGCACAAACTATGGGAGATCCACTACCATTCAGGACAAAACTCGTAAATGCTTGACAGATAAAAAGGACATCTTAAAGAGATAGACAGAGTACTGGTCGGAACTTTACAACCACAGAGCCACAGGAGATCCAAATGTACTGAAAGCAGCTCCTAAGCAAACTGGTGTTATCGATGTTGTCGTGGGTCAAATCCATAGTATAAATATACAATATCATGGTCTTCTAAATAAATGAATACATACAATCAGGCATTTTTTATCGTAGCTACTTATGACCCAGCTATCAATGCTTTGTCTCAAGGAAAATAAAGAACCAACAAGGGCAACAACAGAGAGACGTCCAATATTTATTTTAAAAGGTATTCAGAAATTCACAAGAAATTCATAACAACGACAATGCATATTCAATTGATGCAAAGACTGCCATTATGCAAGCCTAAAATAAACAGTCCCATCATTCTTTCTTTTGGATATCGTTTCTTCAAAATTTTTTAACCTTTCATCTACAGCAAGGGCACCTCAAATTTCCTCAGCTACAATGCCATATCTGCAGCTTCACCTTGAAGGCGTACTTTAGTTCCTACGTTCCCTTCGTGCAAATTCTACATCATAAGTCATTGTTGTCAAAGGTATTATCATGCCTCCACTTTAATGCCTTTCAGAATATTTTTTTTCAATACCATGTGCTTCATAGAAAGTAAAATAACTTTATTGGCTTCCATAAAAAAGGAATGTTGTTATCAAGATACCAAGAAAACAGAAAAGCATGCTTCCAATTAGAACCCATTTGTTGGCTTCATAGAAACTCATTTGTTTTTTATCTTCCGCTTGCTTTCTTGGCCTCCTTCGTCTACCCTGACGCTTTCTTTCAAGTTGCTCTAATTCTTCCTGAAAGAAAAAACAAATAGAAAAGATAAATCAAAGTAAATTCTAATGTCAAAAAATCAATGATCTAAATAAAAACCAGCTCAATGGGCCTGGCTGTTTTTTTTTTCTCTTCGATGACGTGTGGCCAAGAAGGGCATTTTTGATGTAGTATAAGGCTACTGATCTTGGAAAATTACATTACTTAACAAAATACTGGCATATGTTATATTTATCATATATTGCACTTAGTTTAAACGATCAGGTACGTAAAGACGGGTACTGTTAAAATATAACATTTGAAAACAAAACAGGCTATGTAATTTCTTTTCTTTTGTTACATTGTACCTGAGCCACTTAATTGTTACATCTGATTTTCGTCTGCTTACCAAATAGGACTTTGGCCAAGGGGCATTGGCTTTTACCGTTAGCAGTATGGTAAATGGGAATGGTGCTGAATGAAAGGAAATGTAATATCACCTGACCAAGGAACAAAAAGTTCCAACTAATTTCAAAACAAGAAAATTGTTTATTTTCTTCTTGTTATTACCAAAAAATATTTACATTTAGTGCACGGGCATTAAATATAATTCTCTACAAATTTTAAAACACATTTTTACAAAGCAACTTTATCTCTCTGCTCTTAATGAAACTCCATGATTCAAACTACATGCCGATTAAATCAGTTCTTCTAACATCATCTTCATAATTCTTCTATTTCTCTTACATTAAGGGAAGGAGAAACAAGGAGAAATAAAAAGAAATGGGTCTGCTTGCACTATCATACTACTATGCATACCGTAAACACAAGATCTGAGAAAAGACACGAACAAAGAGAAAGTTTCACAGCTTCTTTACTTAAAGATGGAAAATAAAGTGTACATTAAATATTCCTGGTTAAAAACGAGATTTTTGATATATATATATATATATATATATATATATATATATATATATAAATACATACAAATACATATATTCACACACACACATATATATATATATTTGTGTGTGTGTGTGTATGTGTGTGTGAATATACATATTAGCTATCGACAGTGCTCAATAATATCAAAATATCAGAGCTATCATATGGTTCTAAACTAAGTTTTGTTGATTTTTTGTCGTCCACTATATGTATGTATATATACTTTTGATATATTTGCTGTGTTACATTGTTATTCAAATGTTAAGTTGCTGAGTACCACTTTTCTACGTGCATTTGTTGTCAAAACTGCTACACGGACGTGTTTTTGTGTTCAATTTGTTTAATTTCTTAACCATTTATTACAGTATACAACAGCTAAAACCCTTATTCGCCCTGGGGGAATTAATTTTCCCAAATCGAATATACTGTAGGGTTCCTTACAGATTTATCCAAACAAATGACGCTAATTAACTGAGAAATAACAAAAGGCTTTTTCTATCTTTCTTTTGACGTTTTAACCAACCTCACGGCATTACAACCTTGATAAAAGAGTCATATTTAGAAATATGAAATATACTAAATGAGAGATAGCAAAATCAGTTTGATTAAAAAAGGTGATCAGCCAAGGGATTGGCAGTTCTGCACAATACTGTTATTTGACTACCGTTATTACCCAAGGAAGAAAGATGGAGGACATTTGCACAGTAGAGGAAGCTAATTTTCATACCAAAGAAAATGTGGTTGCTATGAAATTACATCAGAAATTTAGGAAGGTCATCAAAACACGGGATGAACGTATATATCGACAGACTGAGCATGTGAAAAAGTTGCAAACTGATCTAAGAAGAATCTCAAACGATACCAACGACGCAAATATGAAGATTAGTGACTTGACTTATCAGCTTATGGATAAAAATAAAATTAATTACAGGCTCTTTTCAGAGTTAGACCAAATAAGAACCCATGCAACTGCCGTTGAGAACAAAAATAAGCAATTAGAAAAGCAGTTGCAGGTGGCCCGAGATCAATTGGGAGAAGCTTGCAAGGCACTGAGAATTGCTAGAAATGAACTCCGACAGAAAAAATTATTTATTCTTCAGCTAGGGAGGGAAAAAGAACAACTACCGGAGCAGTTAAGTTACGAACAATACCATCAACGAAGTGATTCAATACACACTTGTCCGGAAATTATTATTCATGATGTAAGGAAAAAGAAATCTGTTATACCTCTGAAACGGTGACCAGTTTTTCTTCTCTAAACGACAACGTTGCAATAATATCACATCTGCTCTACCTCGTTGTACATCCTTAATTCATAACTTTTATTCTGTATACTGACATTTGTACTACATTCATCAAAACTTCAAGTGTCCTGTACCTCAGAAAAAGGTTTACTACCACCAAATATGGGTTGAAAAACGTTAAAGCACACTTGTCATGAAACTCCATCTGGGTAATAACGTAGTCATTTACTGCACATGGGGTCTGTGATGGTAGCTTGACACGGTCAGCAACATTATCGTGAAGAAATTGGAACTTTGCTATCAAAACATTTATGGTACCATTTATACATTGGAGGAAAGACAGGGAATATATTATAAATTATATGTATAAAATATTCAACGAGGTTTAGGCGATAATGGGCAGTCAATAAACTACCTTAATTTTGTAGTTTGTACGTATTTACTTGAACATATTTCAAGCTTTGTAAGTAGCCTTGTACCCCTCGACGTATAACCCACTGAAATTTTATAACTAACCAATATGACAAACACTTGGTTAGCATGTATTTACCCTCAATGAATCCCTCAATGAAGGTGTAAAAATCTAGCTTAAAACTACATAAACTCGGCTGTAGTTGTCCATTCTTAAGTCTCAAGTTGTAACCGCCGATCGCAAAACAAGGTGGGTACTCGCCGACCCTCATGTCCAATAAAAATAAGATCCCAAAATCCCACTGTACCGTCTCGTTCTCATCTGCTCCTCTGGCGAATATTAGCAACAAAGTTTCTGATAAATATTGCATTTAATTCTATATAAACAGATATGTTTATAGTGTAAAAAAAATTGATGCCATAAAGGAAAATGTTTTTTGAAGAAACAGACAAGAACGTATTGATACTAATACTTAAGAAAGATGCCCAGCATGACCTACAGCTGGGTAAGGTTGGGTTTGCAAAGTTTATAGTGGTGTGTCTGAATGTATTTAAAATTAGGCGGTTTTATATGGTATCAAATGTAATTGAACACCATATGGAATTCTCTTAAATCCATTACGAAGATAAGGAATCAAATTTGTTACATGAAATAGACTAATGGAAAAATAATGTGGCTATTTATCGATCTAAGTAAATATTTCACACTTTCATCATAAAACTACAAGTACAGTATTTCATTGGTAATTTCCTGACAGTAAAAAATAGCTTTTCAAAACACCTGTTCTTTTTTTAACTCCGCTTCTTTTCGCGCTTCCTCTTTCAGGTTGTCGTGTTTCTCGTGCTTTGATTTTAATTCTTCGCATTTTTCATCACACACAAGTAGAAATTCACCTGACCTGACCTTCGTGCACGGGAAATCCTACAAAATAAAACGAGGAGGCATAAATGATGACAAACAATAAAATTGCAAATCTGTTAGCGCTAATTTTCATCAGCGAAACTAAAACAAATACCCAAGTACGTATAGCACAACTACAACAATCACCACTATCCGGGGAGTGGTTCCTATTGTTTCACTGGGCTTGTACTGTCGCAGAATTTCAATTGGAAAACCTGTTCAATCCCTTTCCACTTTTTGAATATGCTATTAAACGGTCTATTTTGTCCCTCCTGCCTCATTTGAAGGAAGGTACATTTTATCACAATTATAAACTGAACTTGTTATGATGTAGTTTTTACACTTTCAAAAAATCCAAATGTTTCCAAAATCAATTACCCCCACTCCATCTTCTACGATATTATAACAGAGCTTTTTCAACTTGCTAATTATACGCTACTCTACACGGCATTTGGTTCGGGCAACCAAAAAGGTTTAGAAGATCAGATAATTATGACAACAAAGAAAGGCGACATCTTGGAATGTTATACCATTTGTCGAAGCTAAAAACAAAACAATTCATAGAGATTTCCCATAGCATTCTTTTTCAGCTTCAACATTTTCCACTTTTAAGTTGACAGTATTTGACCATTGTTGGTGGGAAGCCAGTCACACTGATTATTCTAATAAAAAATTGTCACTGTTGTAACTGGCTAATCATGCATAAGAATCCTCCTTAATACCGCAGTCATTGTCCAACAAAAGAAAGTTCAGTTCATTTAATGCACATGGCTCCATCATCCTCGTCACGATAATCACAATAAAAAAGATATATGTAAGATACATGTACGTGTATAAGTATGTGTGTTTGTATGTATGTATATATGTATATGCATATACATATACATAAATATATATATATATAAATATATATATATAAATACCATATAGAAGTAATTATTAGCTATCGACAGTGCTCATATGGTGAACGAAAAAAAACCCCTAAGGTTTGTTGATTTTTTTGTCGTTCACTATATATATTGTAAGCGGGATGAAAGAAATTAGAGTAAGGCAACAAGTTAATAGCAAAATTGAAGAGAGTAAAATTTGACAACGACAAAGAAAAATATGGAGTGCCGTAAAATAAAAGATCAGAGGACTCAGTGGATTACTTTCGGCTTCTCTCAACACCTGCGTGTGGTAATACTTGCCTAAAATTGTAAAGTTCAAGATGGGAACGATGACTATTGTGATAAAATAAAACAAGAAAAAGGAAAGCAGCAATGATTACTATATTGGAATCTACTACGTCATATACTGAAATATACACTTTAAACCTGTTAACAAATGCCTGAACATACCTTTTTTTTTCGCTTGCAGGGGCAATACATTTTCGTTTTCTGATCACAAAATGAAGGATCCACGCATGACCCTGGGTGGCAAACCAAAGGGCACTGGTGGCCACATGGCAAAGTCTTAGCACACTGGCTTTTACAGGATAACAAATTTACTGTTTCATTGACCCCAGTCAATTCACTAAAAACAAATGGAATAGGTTCTTATAGGTAATTTGGTTTATCAATAACGATTAATGAAGTCAAGGTTTAATACGTTGTTCTTTCCGCCATCGCAGACGAATTAAGAAGAAAGCAAAAGGTTGGCTACACATATTGTGTCAAAATTCACAGGTAAAATCACAGATGTCTTAACTAGTCCTTCTGATGTTCTGTGTAGTTACCTTTTCAAAGTAGAAAAATTTTCATTTTCCACCTATTCTTATTATGCAGTCATTATAATCATAATTTTATTAAGTATGAATTCTATAAAGAGCCATTATCACTTTACTGTTTCAGGGCAATATTAAAATGCTAACAAAACTTCCTTGGTACAAGAAAAAAAAAGTCATAACATAACAACTTGGTAATCAAAGAAAACAGAAATTTTCCAATTACAAAAATTTTAAAATTACAGAAATGTTACATTACGACTTGCGTCAAACGACTGGAAGCACCTGCGAAGGAAAATCAAATGGCATACAATTTACCTTTGTAAATTATGTAGGATCGAAGACATGCAGTTTCTTCTACATGGGTTCTAATCAATGTATTTTAATAATGCTTTCACACATAGTTCAAAAAAATTGTAGGTTACAAGATTTGCGTAAATCTTATATGTTTTGGGTAGGTAGCAGTACAAAACCATTATGATTCATGGACAGAAACGTCAAAAATACTACGCAGAATTACGTTAATATACTGTTGTGTAGTAATTTCCTATTTTAACGTTTGGACTCAACTAGAGAAGACCGGAAAATATCCCAAGCTTTCATGATCTCCTGTCCCGCGAAGCTCAAACGTCTTTCGACAACATAAAATCTGGTCCATGGTTTATATAGAACCCAACACTATTTCCACAAAAGCTATCTAAGTCTGAGATGACTGTTTAAGTTTGCTCACCTTTCACCGCCGTTGTCCTGTACTCCGACTCTCCACTCCGGAATTTTGCAAGATCACCAGTGTCACTTCCATCCAGACCAACCCAGCGTAGATAAGCGTTAACAGTATCACTTCACCTTTGTTTCGGCCCTCCTCTCCTTCTCGCACCTTCAATTTCCATCACATATACTTGCCTGACGTCCTCCTCTTTTCTGCGACAAACATGACCATTTCATCCCATTCTGTTCTTTCTCATCACATCTTTTAATGGCCATCAGGTACACCTGTTTCCTAAGTGTTCTTCTAAACTGACTGCCAGACAATATCTCAGCACACGCATTTCACAGGCTCCTGTTTTACCAGCCAGACATCACTGTTTGCATCTCTATATTGAAGCAAAAGTCTGATAGACGTATCCCAAGTGTATTTTCCCTGGTTTTTCGGGCTTTACTTAAAAACACTAGACAAACAGTTGGATAAACAGCATCCATTAAGTTGTCATTTTCAGTATTTACGCCTGCCAGTTTAGCTTATTCAACTTGCTTTCCAATATTCTAAATAAAATTTAGGTTTTTCACCGCCACCCAGATATTAAAAATTGGGGCAACATGCATAAGCAATTTTTTAATAAAATTTACTGTAACATTATTGACATTTAGATCAGGAGGAAAAAGAAAGCTGTACATTCAGAATGTGTATTTATCCCAAAGAAAAACATGCAAATATAACACAAGAATAGGTTAGAAGACACTAGACTTTAAGGCAAAGACAAATTTACGCCCATAAACACTCCACAATTGCAGTAACAAGTTATCGTCCACCAGCGATAGCCAAAAATGCGTCAACAAAAACCCAAAATGATTCTCCGGCACTTAATCACAAATCAATTTCAAATAAAGGGCTGTCCTTGTTCAAATTGCTCTTTAAAGTATGAATGGAATTCTTGATTGAAATGTTTCAAAAGCTTATGAACGATTGGAAGTAGCTTAAAAATCATAATAGAGAAATTCTAGCAACTGGGCAATCACTCAAGAAGATGAGGCCCTCAGGAATAATTGTGTGAAATATCAACAATAGCATTAGCAAACAAACACTAACAGGGGAAATGCTTTAGAAATCCACTTTTCAAAAATCAATTCTAAAAAATTTACAACTTCAAAGGTCTCAAAACCGGTACATATCGATCCAAGCTCAAGTTTTTCTATAAAACTTTGGTATTCGAAATCAAAGCAGCTGTATGGTCAAGTGTCTGAAAAAACACGAGCTCACTTATGAAACAATTTTCAAATAAGAATACACTAAGTCTTAAAGATTTGTTATGGAGGCTATCTCGTGGTAGGAAAAGTCTGGGGCGACCTCGTATTAAATGCATGCACGAACTGACATAGGTTATAAGGTTAGGTCAACCCTATAACCTCTGTCAGTTCATGTTAGGTCAACCCTTATTTAGATAAGATGACTGAGAGGAACACAGCCAAAGTGTCAGCAGAATCCGAGCTGGATCGGTATACGTTTAATGATCTAAACATAATCAGTCCATAAATAGGCTTGGAACCCATCTGAACTCCCCGACAGACCTCTGGGTATCAAGTATGACAAAAATTACCTTTCATACAATGTGCTGTAATCATCTGCTTGGATGGGCTTAACAAAGTCAAGTAGGTTATTATTCATTGATACCAGATGTCATATATTCTAAAAACTTTACATCTGTTAACCATAATCAGAATTTTTGGGGCCTTTGGCCATCTTAAGTGTATCGTGACTTTTAAGCCAGTAGTTTCTACAAACAATGACCTCTGGCTCTAAGCAGAAGTAAAAGCTTTGTGTTGACCACAACAATTAAACTGTGTCGGCTAACAAGCTGAAAACATTCGAGGGGGTATCGTATATACCCAAAATACAATTTTTTAAAGGAGCATTAAATTATCTCCTACCTTTGCCTGATATACATTGCTGACAGCAACAGGTGAACAAATACAACAATCTGGTCATTTTTCGTAGTATCAAACTGTTCTGCATTAGGTTCTGTCATATTTTTGTGAAACGCAACGGAGCAATAATTTGGGATAACTCAACACTATTTTGTAGACAAAAAGTGGAATTCGCTGGAAAGTTTAAATCACAATACAACCATGACGTAATAAAACTCCAAGAAGTAACAACGTGGCCTCCAGCACTAGGTAATGGCAAGTCGCCCAAAAGGCACTAATGAAAAAGATGGGTTGAAATGTAAACTTAATACTGTCAAAAATATTTTAAAACCCCTAAAGAAAATTTATAGAAAAGAAGTACAACGGTTGCAGTATAAACGTCTCTTTTTTATCGGTAAAATCAAACAACGAAAAGAAATGCGACTTTCCAGCTTGAAAAGTAAACATCTTCTTGTGTCTAACAATACCAGTGAGTATTTTAAGTACGCTTCAAACGGTGCTACAACATCCCGTATCGGTATTCCTTAACACAAAAAATTTCTTGATTCCGGCGCCAATCACAATTCTATTTCAGAGTTTGACGAAATGCTAAGGGGAGAACAAATTCAAGCGCTGCAGTGAATAGTATGGCTATTAGAGTGTTTGGAAACAGGTTAGCCCTGCCATGTTGACAAGGAGACAAGGGATAACACTAGATTATTACTTGGAAAATGTCTGACGACCATTATTGGAGGCACCAAACCAGTTATCAGCAAAAGCTAATTCGAAATTGCTGGGTTCAAGGAAAATCAGAGAAAAACAAATAACGTAAAATGACAAGATGAGGTGAGGTTATGAAACCTAATAAATTCTCAATTAAAAACAAAGCAACCCTTTTAAAGAAACAGGCTAACAAGTTACAGCAAGAACAATATTCCCACGTTAAGTTTCGGTTCAGACAAATTCTCCCCACATTTCATTAACCAAACAATTTTAGAGGTCCAAGTTACCTTTGTACATCTCCATAATCAATGGATGGAAGTCAAGGGCAGGGCAATGAGACAAGTGAAAAAAACCTACAAGCATGGCAATGGGCAGCAATACATTTAGAGATATGCGAACATGAATAAAAATGAGTTTCCTGCTGCAGCGACAGGACGTGTGACTTGGTACCTCGATTTTTTTTCAAAGGATAATAAGAGCGAGGCAAATGCAAAGATAATACACATGTCAATCTTCTTCGAAATAACATGCAGTTGGATTTTTCTTACCAATATTTTACAATGTTCAGTGATAGGTGATAGAAGGAAGCTGAAGAAAGTTCTAGGTAATTCACATCTACGATAATCGGCTAATTGCAGAGGGATACTCATACCCAAGGCAAATGTGTTTTTGACATTGCAAATGCCACTTACTCAATCCTGACTCTGTTTAAATCTCGAATCACCCTGTATTTTTCCTTGGATTGCTGTTTCATTCATTAAACTGATTAATAAATGTATTTAACAAGAACAATTAGCTATTAATTTGGTCAAAATACGACTCATAAAAAATATTCGCAACAAACCTGCATTTCACATAAAGCATGATTAACCCACAGTAGCACTCCTTTCGAATTAAAACTTCACAATCTGGACACGGGCCTATAAAAAGGGAAATAAATTAAACTAACTTGTTTGTTGAAAAAATAATGAGAAGCAGTAAAAATGCATGGCATGCCCAAACTATATAAAGCATAAACAAAAGCCGCAGTGTTCTAAATTAAAGCGCTAAAAATGAAAAGTATGAGGTAACTTACGACCAATGAAAAAACCCCAGAGAGAACTTGATATTTATCTGTATTTCCAGCATTATGTCCCTCTTAAATAAATGCCTCCCTCCAAAAACTGCTACACAAATCATACACATTTCATCGAATTAAATAAATTCAAAAGAGACAGAAAATTTACAAAGTGTCAATGTAACATGCAAACATTTGACATAAAGGATTTTATTCTTTGTGGTATTTTAACAAATTTTCAACTTCAGAAATTTATATGAGTTAAAGACCTTAATCTTATTCCGGGAGTTAAGTTCTCTTTTCATAACCAATCTTATTCTCTCATAGTACTCTTTTCTGATCTTCTCTTTCATGGCATTGTGTTGGAGCCTTTTACCTTCTTTGTATGTCCCTTTATGATCCAAATCTTGGATACTAGTGTTATCATTTAATCCAATATATGTTGTAGAGATGTCTGCCTCACTTAAAAGTGATTTTGGCGCACTTGTCCTGAGAAAATTCCAAATTGAAATTATCACCGAATCTATTCACAATTAGTAGTAGCCCCTCCAGATCACCGTCGTTTCTTCTATAAAGTTCAAGACAGTCCATGTAAAAGTGATTTGAGATGGTATTATCAAATATTTTACAACCATATTTTTTATTGTTTAATTCCCTGGACAAAGGTACAAGACTTGGGCCCAAGCAATGACATAATCTCCAAGTTTTACATTCATTTTGGGCAAGTACATTGCACTCTGAGACAACATAAGATATAGTTCCACCCCATTTGCTTCAAACTCATACATAGTGGGCTGTAGGATGTTTTATCTATAAAAAATTAAACGGATCTAGTTCTTACAACATTCCCTTGAGCGGCAAGTATTGTCCCTTCGGTAGAATTCGCAAGGTCGAGAGATCTTAAGCAAAAAAAAAACGCTTTGCACGAAATGAAGTGGCTTTGAAGAACACTCTGTGGAGGTTTTTCTGAAGAAGGTTATCGTGACTTTCCTCAAGGATATGCCTTTTTTGGCTTGCCTTGATCAACTATTCCTTCTCTGAGTACTGCCTCAAGCATCGGCTCGTTGGTTTTACACAGGTACTTGTAAATGCAACTTTTCTCGATCAGAATACAGTCCTCCACACTAATGAGTCCCCTACCTCCGTTAGTGCGTTTGAGATATAGTCGATCAATATCCGCTTTGCGATGGAACATATCATAGTTGCAAGTATCTTCCTAGTTTTTTGCTATCAAGCACCTTCATTTTATCTACATTCCAGCGTATTATACCTCGAAATACCTAAGAAGGGAGATCGCTCTAGAGTTAATAGATGTGATTGTATTTCGACTATTCAGTTCAGCCTTAATAAATTTTCTCAGTCTTCTCAAATATTCGGATTTGATGTTCTCTTTCACGAGGTCACCTTTAATCGAGTCTGCTTCGAGCACTCCAAAGTACTTGTATCCTGTTTCAGTGCCAATCTCCTCAATTACCATCCCAATCCTAATGGAATTTTAATCCCTTCAGAAATGGAGAGCATTCCTGTTATCATGACAAGGGCTCCACATTTACTGAACACAAGTTCCATACAAATGTCTTTACTAATGATTCTAATAGTACTCATAAGCAAGTTCCTCCTCATTCTTTCCAAAGACTTTCAAATCGTCCATGACCAGGAGACGATTGATGGTAATATAATTTTTCCTCAAGCTGTAGCCTGTTTCAACATTGCTCAAGATCAGCGACAGAGGTATTTGCATAAGACAAAGAGTAAAGGCAGTCACCCTGGAAAATGCATCTTTTTATTTTCACTTTTCCTAAGGATTCGTTTCCAAGGCTTCAATTCTGTTTCCCAGAATACCATGCTTGATCTTAAAAGTCTTTTGACATTATCTGCAATTTTAGACGTCTCAAATCATTGGATGGTTCAGAAGTGTGGGATCATATCAAAGGCCTTTTTGTAGTTCATCCACCTCATTGCTAAACCTGTTCTTCTCCATTCTCAATTTTCAATGGTCATCACATATATACGTAATTGGTCCTTAATACCCCGACAGTTTTTATGGCATCCTTTTTGTTCACTGGGTAGTAAATTATTATTGTCAAGATGTTTATGTATCTCAATCTCTATTTCGAGGTCCTTATATTTACTAAGCTCCTGGACAGCTATATTTTTGTCTGATGGAACACTCATATTTATCAAATGAGAGGTCTTATCTCTGTGATCTTTCACAATAATGTCTGGGCGATTGGCTTGAATTGTTCTTTCTGTATTTACTGGGAAGTCCCACATGATGGTAACATTTTGGGCTTCAGTTACTGGTGGGGGATGATGTTCATACCAGTTCTGGTGGGTGTCAGTACTATAGTGTTTGCAAATACCCCAGTGTAGATACTGTCCGAGTCTATTATATCTCTTGACATACTGACTGGGGGTTAAGACAGGGCATCCAGACACTAGGTGGTCTACCGCTCAAGTACATTTGTCACAGATGCGGCATTTCAGGTCTGCTCCATTTTTTAAGATGTTCGCTTGATAGTTTCGCGTGAAGAGACTTTAGTCTTGCGCAACTGTGATAAAGCCTTCAGTTACTGCTTTTAATCCTGCACTCCTCAGCCACTGATGGGTTGCTTGTTGATCGACATCAGCGTTTGGGCTTCGTATTATTATTATTATTATTATTATCATTATTATTATTATATAAGATTTTCTTTTGGACCTAAGGTGGGTAAAGGTTTTAAAAAGAATGAGACAAGTTTAATGGAGATAAAATTCAAATTGTGAGAAATTTACGGAGAATATGAGCCGTGCTAGTAAGGACGATTTTCTGAATATCTTGGAGCTTATGTTCGCCTGGCACTTTCGAGATGTATTTTTCAGTTCCCTTCTTGATCATTCCAAGTGCCCCGACTATGACCGGCACAGTCGTGGCTTTTAAGTTCCACATCTTTTGTATTTCAATTTCCAGGTCTTTATATTTGCTTAACTTGTCAAACTCCTTAACTGCGATATTATTGTCAGAGGGGACACTCATATCAATTAGTGTACACAGTTTGTTCTTTTTATCCTTAATGATGATGTCAGGTCGATTTGCCTGAATAGTGCGGTCTGTATGCACAGGGAAATCCCACAAGATGGTGACATTCTCTGATTCCACGACTGGTTCTGGATGGTGCTCGTACCAGTTGT